>JARKIC010000085.1:0-492826 GCA_029378375.1 Mycena olivaceomarginata
GAGAGCGCTCGAGATGGGCTCTACCAACAGGAGTATTCGCCCCGGCGGATTCCGAGCTGGCAGGGTCGCCCGTAAAATCGAGCACAATGCCATTCCAAAGACTGGGCTGGGACAGCGCAATGGTTCTCCACAGACTGCACACTGCACTGAGGACCCACGGCCCTTCTTCGACGTTCATAAAATCCGAGGGAAACGGTGCCGCAAATTTGAAGATGAGTGAAATGATTTCCACTGGCATGCGTCGCAGCGGTGAGAGAGCCCCTTCGTGTTTTCCGAACTTCGGCGTCAAGGGATTCGCGTTCCTCGAAGAGCTTGGTCAGCTCTGCTTCCAGCGCAGCTATCGTGGCGTCTAATATGCCCTGCGCGCGCTTCCGCGGGAGACGAACTCTCGAAAAGCGGGGTGATTATTTTCGGCCGGAGGCACGTTGGTGTTGAGGATATCATTGGATATCGTGCTCGAGACGGGCTTGTCTGCAAAAGTGGAGCCAAGTGTGGTCATGGTGGCAGGAACAAAGGAGTTCTATATCCGAACAACGCCGATCTTGGACTCTGAGAAACGCGGTCGCGTGGACCTGTGAGGAACAAGCGAAGAACGCGCATCTCGAGTTTCTTTCCACCCTCTTGCACTCGCTGCTGCGTATAAATTGGCGTGGATTACGAATTTGGTTTCTATTTTTCCTGCTCTTTACATGTTTTATTGTAGACCTATTTACGATGTACTAAATTCCTGTAAACCATATTCAGTAACCCGGACTTATGCGTTTAACATGTGCAAGGTTGTATTTTGATCCCCCGACATCAGGGTACAGTACTCTCCCAGGGCCCAGGAGTTCAAGTTGATCCCTACAGCGGCAGTGTTGCGGCTTGCCTGGTTCGAGCAGAGTGAGCCCCTTCCGGGCAAATTCCAATAATTTTTCCTCTCTTCCTAGTACTTACTCCAGTGGCAGGCTCAACATATGGTACTTCCAAGCAAGAAATGATAGAGAGAAAGACACTGAAAACGATCAAATAGTATCCCAGCCCAATCCGAGAATGCCCAAAGAAATAGTCCGTGTCAAGTCCCGCGAACTGAACAGGCAACCCGAAAAGGAATATCGTAAAAGACTCGAAGAATATTTCTAATATTGACTTGAATTGGCAGAAGGACAATTTTGGCTGGGACCAACGTGGACCTACTTACAATGTGACAATGTGGCGACCAACCCTGGACCCTCTTTCAACCACCACAATACCACCAAATTCTCAAAAGGTATTCTCGTCTTTGCGCATTTCCGCAGTGGCTCGGCGGGCTGACAACATGCCACAAGGCTACACATTGCACCAGGTTTTCTATCAGAATATTCAGCTGATTGCGGTAAACAAGGCTCTCGGTGTTCAAGCCCTCCCAGGGAACCAATACTTGGCGATTTTGGAAGATGTGTGGTGTGAACTAGGCCGTCTAGGGCACCCAAACTGGCGGTTCTCGACTACCTTGTAGTCGCTGTGTTATAATCTTCCATTAGCATGTGCTACGTACATGTCTTTTAACCCTTGAATTTATGTCTACAGTCCCTTCATTTCCGCGTGGCGGCTAAACGATGCATGGTTCATAAACTAATCAATAAACCTAAAGATACCCATCTCGTAGTGATAGAACTGATCCCTATAAAGCTGAAAGTCTGGGGACACCATTTCCGAATACAAGGAATCGGAGCGTTCGTAAAGCACAATCTCCATGCCCTGCGCCCGGAGAGCCTCCATCCGCTCGAGTGTTGCAGCCGAAGGTACAAATTTCGTGGCGTGCAAGCGGAGGGGAACGCAAGCCGCCACGCTGCAGCCGCGCCCTCGACTGTCCGCATCAAACGATCCTGGTCGAGCGGATCACCGAGGTTGCGGCTGCGAGGGGTGAGGGGTATGAAACAGAGCGAAAGGGTATCTAGGGCGGGGAGCATTGCAGGCCGGTTATCCGTAGGGGGAGTCGGATGTTCGAGGAGCGCCAATAGGTCGGGCGCAAAGGGCATAGAGACCATATAGGAAGAGATTCGTGATTGTCGGGGCTGCGTGAAGGAGCAGGCCGATATCCCGCAGCAGACTGGGTATCTGCAACGAAAAGGACGCCGCAGGTCGGGCACGCGCCTCAAATATGAGTGGAGGCTGCTGGAATGGTCGCAGCAGTAGAGCTCCTGCAAGGCAGGAGTCTCCAGATAGTCGAGCACGGCCGCCGTCGACGTGGAGAGGCGGCGGAGAGCTGCGGCAAGTAGCACGATCGGGCTTCCCGGTGCAGGTCCCCCGCTCAGGTTGGATGAGCCGCAAAACGCAGTCTACGAGATTGACCGCCGAGGTAAGAACGTGGACGTGGTTAGGCCAGTGGTTGCTTGCGCTGTATCGTAGTAATTGCTCGCAGGGAAGATCGGCAATTACGGGGATATAACGTCCAACGTTTATGAAAACCTCTTGCAACGCCGGACAAGCCGCAAAGAGGTCGGAGGATGTCGACCTCCAGTTCATCATCTGGTTTGAATTGCGGGCAGAACCGAATGTCCAATTTACGTAAAATCGGAAGACGGCCGTAAATGCTGCCAATGAGGGTGTCGTACAAGAGTGTTGAGCCGTATAATGCGACCGTTTCCCAGCGATCGCAATGCGCGGCAAGGAGGTCAAGCAAAGCCTGCTCTGCCTCCGTGCACTCGAGCTCTTCATACGGAAAGAATGTGATGGCGAGCGGTAATTTCTGAGAGCGCTCGAGATGGGCCTCTACCAACGGGAGTATTCGCCCGGCGGATTCCGAGATGTCAGGGTCGTCCACAAAATTGAGCACAAACTCAGCCCACAGATTCGGCTGGGACAACGCAATGGTCCTCCAGCGACTACACACTGCACTGAGGATCCACGGCCCTTCTTTGACGCTCATAACATATGAGCGAAACGGTGCCGCGAATTTGAAGATGAGTGAAACAATTTCCACTGGCATGCGTCGCAGCGGTGAAAGGGCCCCTTCGTGTTTCCGAACTTCGGCGTCGAGGGATTCGCGTTCCTCGAGGAGCTTGCTCAGCTCTGCTTTCAGCGCAGTTATCGTGGCGTCTAATACGCTCTGCGCGCGCTTCCGCGAGAGACGAATGCTCGAAGAGCGGGATGATTGTATTCCGCGGGAGGGTTATTGGTGTCCAAAATGTCCCTGGGTATTGGGCTCGGGTCGACTGGTTTGTCTGCAAAATTGGAGCCAGGTGTGGTCATTGTGGTAGGGGACAAAAAACAGCGATCAAAACACTGATATCCGAAATAATGCCGATCTGGAATTTGAGTCATCTTTTGCACCTGGCACTGCCCCAGTGCCCAGTGCCCACTTTGGGCTTGCACGCCAACTTGACCACCTTTTCGTACGAGGTCATCGCCGTATAAGTAAGCCGCAGTGTGACGAGTGATCCCATCACACCTCCTTGCCCTCATGGACGAAATAGCAGACAATCTATGGTTCTCTACGGATTGCCGTGATACTCAGAGCAGAGACGCGTATATTCCGCGTCTTTGCGGCCATTTTATTATAAAGGCCCAGTCTTCAGTTTTTGCGGATTTGTTCTCGCCGCCGCAGCCTTGCGAGTCCGCAGACATGGAAACTATGGAGGGCCATCCAGTCATAACGCTTCACGACAAGGCAGCAGACGTCGAGGTATTTTTGAAGGCGATATTTGACTCCAGGTTTGTCCGATCTTTCAGGAAGCATCCATGAATATTCAGTGAGACCAGCTTCTTTCATGCCCCCTCCGTCAGAAATCCAGTTTGAGGACGCCCTCGCAATTCTGCGCCTCTCGCACAAATATGACGTTGGCTATCTCCGCCGCCGTGCGCTACAGCACCTCGGGCCAATACACCCCACAACTCTCGCAGAATACGACGGCCGGCCAGGGACTGCAACACTAAATCGTCTCCGATATTACCTTTATTCGTCGGACGAACACCCTCAAAGCCGGCATCAGAAGTCGGTGCATCATGGCTTCTCCCAGTGGTGTATTATGATATATGCAAGCGGGATCTTGCCCGTATCCTCGCCCCGGGCTCAAGTTGGCACGATCTCGGCGAAACGAACGCAGCGTGTGTCTCACCGGCTACTCAGCCCAGTCCACATACGTCCCTAAATTGACGAAAATCTTGTCCGTCGCGAAGGCTGCCGGCGACGCCTGCGACAATTGGGAGACGTGCAATATCAAGCGGCTGAAGTTGAACTTTGCTATCGACGTGTCTCACCTGATGCGTTTCCCCCTCGATTTATGGACCGAGGACCACATATGGGGGACGATGCGGGCCTTTGGACTGTGCAATCGCTGCGTCGCGGAGATCAAAAGTCTTCATGCTGCCGCCAGACAGGAACTTTGGGATCGGCTGCCACAGATGTTCGGCCTTCCCAGGTGGGAGGAGCTGGAGAAATTGAAACGAGAGGCATTGGCAGTATGAGGAACCTTCGTCAATCTTTCCCCCTTCCAATTCATCCACGTCTAATATAATCTTCTTTTGTGCCAGGTTTTTTCGGTCTCTGAAAACAACGAGGGACCAAGATATCGATGCATGGTTCATAAACTAATCATCCGAGATTTATTGGAGAATATCGTATGGGAGAGGCTGTGAAGCGACTTTGGACTGTGCTGCATGGAAGAGGTCAAACATCTTTCCACCGCAGCCAGACCAGAACTTCGGGATCAGCTGCTGCAGATGTTCGGCCTCCCTGGGTGAGAGAAGCTGGAGAAATTGAAACGAGAGGGCCCTCTATAGTCGTTGTCATCTTTTGTAATTCTAGGTTGACTATTGATGCACTATAAACCTCTGAGAAGTTGAGTTTGTAAACAGCCGAGAAGTCTGAGAATCCAACGCCTCGACCGCGAGAAATAAGAATTATCTTGAGCATGTTCAGCGTCTGATACCATACTCTACATCCAAGAACTGAAATTAACTGCCAAATTACCGTAACAAAATGAGGACGCTACAAGTTGGCTACAAGAACCCACCACCAGTAGCTACTTTCAATGGTACCCGACAGACGCTACCTCGCACCACGCAAAACTCGCAGCAAAGTAAACCCGAAGCAGCACGTGCCGTTCAAAACCATTGAATTCATTAGTCGACAATCCCTTCCTTTCCGCGTACGGCTAAACAATGCATGGTTCATACATAAACTAGTCAATAAATCCAAAGATACCTATCTCATACAAAAAGAACTGATCGGTATAAAGCTGAAAGTCTGGGGACACCATCTCCAAATACAAGGAATTGGAGCGTTCGTAAAGCACGATCTGCATGCCCTGCTCGCGGAGGGCCTGGATCCGTCTCAACGTGGTAGCCGAGGGAGTGAATTTCATGGCGTAGAGGTGAAGGGAACGTAAACTGCCACGCTGGAACTGCGCCTCGACTGTCCGCATCAAGTAATCCTCGTCGAGAGGACCACCGAGGGTGTGATCGAGAGGGACAAGACAAAGCGAAAGTGTATCTAGGGCGGGGAGGGTTGCAGGCTGGCCGTCCGCAGGGGGAGTCGGGTTTTCGAGGAGTGCAAATAGGTCGGGCGCAAAAGGAATGGGGACGTATAGGAAGATATTCGTGATCGTCGGGGCTGCGTGAAGGAGCGAGCCGATATCCGCAGCGGACTGGGTATCCGCAACGAAAAGCCGCTGTAGGGTGGGTAAGCGCTTCAAGTAGGAGTGGAGGCTGCTGGAATGGTCGCAGCAGTAGAGCTCCTGCAAGACAGGAGTCTCCAGATAGTCGAGCGCGGCCGCCGTCGACGTGGAGAGGCGGCGGAGCTGCGGCAGCAGCACGATCGGGCTTCCCGGCGCCGGTACCCGCACGGGGGTCGATGAGCCGCAGGACACAGTCTACGAGATTGACCGCCGAGGTCAGTACACGGACATGGTTGGGCCAGTGGTTGCTTGCACTGTATCGTAGTAATTGCGCGCAGGGAAGATCGGCAATTACGGGGATATCCCCGCCATAACGTCCACCGTTTATGAAAACCTCTTGCAACGCCGGACAAGCCGCAAAGAGGTCGGAGATGTCGACCTCTGGTTCATCATCTTGTTCATCGAATCGCAGGCAGACCCGGATGTCCAATTTATGCAAAATCGGAAGGCGGCCGTAAATGCTGCCAATGAGGGTGTCATACAAGAGTGTTGAGCCGTATAATTCGACCGTTTCCCAGCGATCGCAATGCGCGGCAAGGAGGTCAAGCAAAGCCTGCTCTTCCTCCGTGCACTCGATCTCGTGAAACGGGGTGAATATGATGGTGAGCGGTAATTTCTGAGAGCGCTCGAGATGAGCCTCTACCAACGGGAGTATTCGCCGGGCGGATCCCGGGCTGTCAGGGTCCTCCGTAAAATCGAGCACAAAGCTATTCCAAAGGCTGGGCTGGGACAGCGCAATGGTTCTCCACCGACTGCACACTGCACTGAGGACCCACGGGCCTTCTTCGACGTTCATAACATATGAGCGAAACGGTGCCGCAAATTTGAAGATGAGTGAAATAATTTCCACTGGCATGCGTCGCAGCGGCGAGAGAGCCCCTTCGTGTTTCCGAACTTCGCCATCGAGGGATTCGCGTTCCTCGAGGAGCTTAGCCAGCTCTGCTTTCAGGGGTGCTATTTTGGCGTCTAAATACGCTCTGCGCGCCCTTCCGCGAGAGGCGAATGCTCGAAGAGCGGGATGATTGTATTCCGCGGGAGGGTTATTGGTGTCCAAAATGTCCCTGGGTATTGGGCTCGGGTCGACTGGTTTGTCTGCAGAGCCAGGTGTGGTCATTGTGGTAAGAAACGAAAAGAGCGATCCGAATAACGCCGATCAGGAATTTGCTTCCTGCCACGATGGCGTGGAATTCCTGTGTTAAAAAGGTGAAGAATGTCTGCGAGTTCTGAATCCCGGCCATGGCAAGTTTAGGATGTCGACGCTTTCCGCAACGTTAACGAGCCAACTCGAATGACTCCAACCGCCATCTGGGATTGCAGGAGTGCAGTGGCGCAAGTACAGTACTCCGCTCGGTTGACTCGATTCCCTTGCCGCTCACTGACAAGTCGAAAGGCGGACGATCTATGGCTCTCTAGCACGGATGTTGTGATAATCCGAGCGGAAACCCGGATATTTTGCATCTTTGCGAGCATTTTGAAGGCCTATTCATCGGTGTTGTTCTCGCCCCCCCGGCCTTCCGAGTCCGCAGACATGGGAACTATGGAGGGCCACCCTGTCATCATGCTTCATGATAAGCCAGAGGATGTCGAGGTATTTTGTAGGCCCTATTTGACTCCAGGTTTGTCCAATCTCTTAAAAAATATGGTGTCGAGTATTCAGTCGCTGGCAGCTTTTTCATGCCCCCGCCGACAGAGGTCCAGTTCGAAGATACTCTTGTAAGTATGCGTCTCTCACACAAATATGACGTTGCGGATCTTCGCCGCCGTGCGCTAGAGCACCTAGGAACGATTTATCCCACAACTCTCGCAGGATACGACGCCAGGCCAGGCTGAATGCAGGGGTCCACACCCAGCAGATGAACGCAGTATTCGCCTGTCTGACGGTAGCAATCAACGAGAAGGTCTGCCTCTGGGACTCAAATTGAAACGAGATTCTCAGAGGTGCAGTATTCGGATCACCTTTCCTTGTATATTTCCGCGTTTGATTTAATGCAATCCTCTTTCGAGCCAGTTTTTTTTCCGACCTCTGAAAGGAGTTAAATTTAATCGTAGGCAATGTTCAACGCTTCTGCGCAGGACTCCGGCTCCAGCACCTCGACGTGAATTTTAGTGAATCTAGACACTCTAGAGAGTCTAGCTCTCCGAGTCTTCCGGCCCCTTCATTTCCACACACAACTGAACAATCTGTTTGGATTTCGCTGCCCTTCAAACCTCGTCACTGCAGCCCGACTCGGAGCTCCGCATTGAGTTGCACGACACCGCCCTTGACTGAGCTGCGGCACAAGTTCATCACCGACGTCTACACCTTACTCTCAAACTTTCTGCGCTTGACCGACGAATTTATTCGTGATCTGATCCAGAACGACGAGTTCGATAGCGCACCTAGCAAAGTACACATTGATGTCCTGTAGTACAGTCGTACCACTCAAGGTGCCCTGTATTCAGGCCAGCGGATTACGCGTACTCAACACTGCAACGATACTTGTTTTTCATATTCAATCCTGGGGGCCAGGCCACCCTGGGGTTCGGACCCCATTTCATGCGACTCGACCGGTATTTTTTTTTGGTACAAGTGTTGAGGGAGATGTATGACTGGGTACTCAGGTTGTGAAATGGCGGAAGGATGGGAATATTCGTAGCGTACAATTGACGCCTGCATGTACTACGGCGCTCGGCTGTTTCTTAACGGGCCCGCGCCGGAATATGTCCACCTACCTACTTGATATATTCAAAAGCTCTGAGTCATCAATTCTCTGAAATCGCAGCAGCTGGAACCATACTTACTCCTTGTCTGCAATCCGCATCCTGAGGTTGCTTGACACTCTAACACCACTCGCAACTCATTGCTGCAGGAGATACCTAATCATAAACAATTTTGAAAACGGCACATTTGAAAGTAGGCGTGCAAGCTCCAGCATCGAATCAATGTCAAGACGAGTCAATTTTACCTGGCATGCACCGAGGATGGTTTATGCCAATGGCTCATACAGAAACTAATCATTTTTTTAAAGAAATACTTCTCGGTCACAAGGCAGTGACGTCATAAAGTTGAAAGTCCGGGGACACCATTTCCGAATACAAGGAATAGGAGCGTTCGTAAAGCACAATCTGCATGCCCTGCGCGCGGAGAGCCTCCATCCGCTCGAGTGTGGTAGCCGAAGGTACAAAGTTTGTGGCGTAGAGGTGAAGGGAACGTAAACTGCCACGCTGGAACTGCGCCTCGACTGTCCGCATCAAATAATCCTCGTCGAGAAGACCACCGAGGGTGCGATCGAGGGAGATGAGACAAAGCGAAAGCGTATCTAGGGCGGGGAGGGTTGCAGGCTGGCCGTCCGCAGGGGGAGTCGGGTTTTCGAGGAGTGCAAATAGGTCGGGCGCAAAAGGAATGGGGAGGTATAGGAAGAGATTCGTGATCGTCGGGGCTGCGTGAAGGAGCGAGCCGATATCCGCAGCGGACTGGGTATCCGCAACGAAAAGCCGCTGTAGGGTGGGTAAGCGCTTCAAGTAGGAGTGGAGCCTGCTGGAATGGTCGCAGCAGTAGAGCTCCTGCAAGGCAGGAGTCTCCAGATAGTCGAGCGCGGCCGCCGTTGACGTGGAAAGGCGGCGGAGCTGCGGCAGCAGCACGACCGGGCTTCCCGGCGCCGGTACCCGCACGGGGTCGATGAGCCGCAAGACGCAGTCTACGAGATTGATCGCCGAGGTAAGAACGCGGACGTGGTTGGGCCAGTGGTTGCTTGCACTGTATCGTAGTAATTGCGCGCAGGGAAGATCGGCAATTACGGGGATACACCCGCCATAACATCCATCGTTTATGAAAACCTCTTGCAACGCCGGACAAGCCGCGAAGAGGTAGGAGATGTCGACCTCCGGGTCATCATCCTGTTCATCGAATTGCGAGCAGACCCGGATGTCCAATTTACGTAAAATCGGAAGACGGCCGTAAATTCTGCCAATGAGGGTGTCGTACAAGAGTGTTGAGCCGTATAATTCGACCGTTTCCCAGCGATCGCAATGCGCGGCGAGGAGGTCAAGCAAAGCCTGCTCTGCCTCCGTGCACTCGATCTCATGAAACGGGGAGAATGTGATGGTGAGCGGTAATTTCTGAGAGCGCTCGAGATGAGCCTCTACCAACGGGAGTAAAGTTCGCCCGGCGGATCCTGGGCTGTCACCGTCGTCCGTAAAATTGAGCACAAAGCCATTCCAAAGGCTGGGCTGGGATAGCGCAATGATTCTCCACTGACTGCACACTGCACTGAGGACCCACGGGCCTTCTTCGACGTTCATAACATCTGAGCGAAACGGTGCTGCGAATTTGAAGATGAGTGAAATAATTTCCACTGGCATGCCTCGCAGCGGCGAGAGAGCCCCTTCGTGTTTCCGAACTTCGGCGTCGAGGGATTCGCGTTCCTCGAGGAGCTTGGCCAGCTCTGCTTTCAGAGGAGCTATTTTGGCGTCTAAATACGCCCTGCGCGCACTTCCGCGGGAGACGAATTCTCGAAGAGCGGGGTGATCATATTCGGCGGGAGGGTTATTGGTGTCCAAAATGTCCCTGGGTATTGGGCTCGGGTCGACTGGTTTGTCTGCAGAGCCAGGCGTGGTCATCGTGGCAAGAAGAAAAGCGTGTTGAGCAGCTATGACAATGAGCTGGTGACCAATATCGTGTGATATCCGAATAACGCCGATCTGCCATCTCGAACTTCCTGTCTTCTTACCACAAGGCCGCAAATTCGGATCGTCGATGCCTTTCAATGCAACCACTCGAATGCCTCCAAACGCTATCTAGAATGCCAAAGGGCTCAGTGGCGTACAGTACTCTCAGTGACTCAGTCAACTCGAAAGTCTCGCAGGCTGAGTCTCTTCCTTGTGACTTGTCTCTTCCAACTGCCAGGCTCCAGTGCCCTTCATTTTTCGCATTCCTAGAATCTTGTTTTGGATGTCGCTATTTTGAAAATCAGCTTGACTGTAAGCTACTCGGTATACTCTCTCTCCCTACTTTGCGCCTTTGCTCATCTTGTCTCCTCCTCGACATTCTCGACAAGAACTTGAATATCCGGTAATAAATACCGCCAATCTAGTGATTTTTCCCGCCGTCTTCCACCCCTTCAACTCTGCATACGACGTGTTACACATAGACTCTGTGGATTTCGTTAGAACCTGGTCCGACTCAGCTCGATCTCTCTGTGATTGCCTTGCGCATCTGGCCTTCTCCCCACACCACTCCAACACCACTCGCAACCTCGACAATAAATCTACCAAGGTTACTAGTAGACTCGCTGCGTCTAGACTCTGCAAATATCGCCACCCTTCGCACCTGGACCAGTTTAGCTCGACACCATACATACTTGTTCTGCCCCTCCAGAAGTGCCTTGCCCATCTCTGTTTACCCCCCTTCGACATCACTCCGTCGATATTTTCGGCAAACTTTTGTCAAGGAATATGGAGTCTAAACTCCTGCGTCCTGGCACGACCAAAAAATCCATACGTTCTTCGCTATTTTATCCGTGGCACAGTTCCAAGCGTCTGCCCTCTATTTCATTCCAATTACTTCGCCGCGGCGCATCTCGAGCCCGACTTGCTCGAGTCGAACCTTCGCGCGACCACATGAACTCACTTGCTTTTCTCGAGTCCATTGTCATGCCAATCTCCGACGCTGTATGACTTTCTATTCTGAGTTGAGGCCTCACGACTCCGCATTTTCTGCCAAGCCGTCTATCCTCGAAGCACTGCTGTACATGAATATTCCAACTTCCCAAAATATCTAGTCTAAGTGTAGACTGCATTTCATTCCCCGCCAGTACGACCGGAGGATAAAGTATCCGGTTGTGGAATCTAATCTGGACATCTCTCAGCTACCCGTCGCGCGCTCCGCACCTCCACGTGTCTTCTCGAACCCCGGTTGGGTTCGCTGCGATATCTTTGGGATTGACTGCCGCAGGTGTTGGGGCATTTAAACGAAACGATACTGGGCACTTGCATTATGAGAATTCCTCATACACTTGTAGGTTTTCAAGCAAGGTAATGCTGACGCACGTTTGGTTTAATCGTCTTTTGTGCCAGATTTTTTCACCACTACACTTAGCGGGATCATCGGAAGTTGGATCCGTACCCGCTATGCTGAAAGGTCCCAGCATGCGGGCCGAAATCAACGAGCTCCGTTGCAAGTACACGTATACGCTGGTTCGGTTTGTACTTACGTTGAAGGCTCCAAGTAGGCAAGCAAATGAATGACGCAGTATCTGCGTAGGCCAACTGCGCATGCGTAATTTGTGTCTTTCTCGTGTCATGGCGGTTCGCAGGTCCAGTCAGGTTCAGAAAGTGATTTTTTTTTTCAACCTCTGGCTCAGGCCCCTGCTCCGCTCCCATTTGAGGTCACAGGAGGTCAGCCGACCGGCGTTGGAGACGATCCTTAGAGCCGAGAGAAGAACCAGGGGTAAGACAGAACCTGTCATTCACAGTGGTCTCGAAGCAAGAGAAGCAGAGAATTTCGAGGCAGTGGAGTTCAACTTGGAGTTGCACGTGTTTGAAGCCATCGCGTACATTGGTAATTTTAGTACACAGCGCGTATGCGCATCTCAACAAAAATCCCGACGCGACCACCGACGTCCCATTGGAATACACGCTTTTTTTTTTCAACGGGATTTGCCAAGAATTTGCGGGATCCCGATCGGCCTCCTGGGTTCGCGGAGAGGTTCCCACAACTACGTCATCATGAGGTCCAGAGTGGAGACACGAATCTATAGACCCTTTATCCCACTATAAGTAGCAGGACGCCCTGAATTAGACACATTTACTTTTGCCCTCCCCCGCCACCAGTTAAACTTATCGGCCACTCATTTCCATCATGTCCGTCAAGCCGCGAGCAATTCACTTTGGCGCCGGTCAGTCTCCGTTTTAGACTAGTTCTGATCTCATCGCTAACGCATTGCGCAGGAAATATCGGCCGTGGATTCATCGCCCCCCTGCTATCTAGATCTGGCTACCATGTTGTCTTCACCGACGTCGACAAAGAGCTCATCGACACCATCAATGAGGAGAAGGGCTACAGCGTCTACATCCTCGACACCAACGGCTCTGACGCGGACAACGGCGAGAAGGAGGTGCAGCCGATTGTTCACGTTAAAGGCGTGCTCTCCACCACCAACGACCTCATCCGCGAAATCGAGCACCCGAAGCTCAAGCTCATCACCACCGCCGTCGGCCTCCCCATCCTCGACAAGATCGCGCCGACGCTCGCGAAAGGGCTCCAGGCACGCCGCGCCGCGGGCGGGGGGACGATCAACATCATCGCGTGCGAGAACGCTATCGGCGCGACCGCGCAGCTCGCGAAGAAGGTGCGCGCGCATCTAGAAGGGGAAGACGCCGCGTGGGCCGAGGCGCACGTCGGCTTCGCGAACTGCTCCGTCGACCGCATCGTCCCGCCCTTCTCGCCCGAGGACCATGACGGCGCCGACTCCGTGCTCGACGTCGGCGTCGAGGAGTTCTTCGAGTGGATCGTCGAGGGTCCGTCGCTCAAGGGCGACGCCAACGGGGGCAAGGGCGGGGCGCTCGACGTGCCGATTCAGGGGATGACGCTGACGGACAACCTCGCGGCGTACAACGAACGCAAGCTCTTTACGCTCAACGCGGGGCATGCGATCGCGGCGTACCTCGGGCACCTCAAGGGCCTGCGCACCGTCGACGCGAGCATCGGCGACGAGGAGATCGTAGCCATCGTGCGCGGCGCACTGGCGGACGAGGCGGGGAAGGCGCTGTGCCAGCGGCACCACTTCAACGAGGAGGAGCACAAGGCGTACATCGAGAAGATTATTGCGCGGTTCCAGAACGCGGCGGTGAAGGACGATGTGGTGCGGGTGGGGCGGCAGCCGCTGCGGAAGCTGGGGCGCGAGGACCGGCTGGTAGGCCCCGCGCGGATGTGTGCTGAGGCGGGGATTCCGGTGAAGCATCTCGCCACGGGGATCGCGGCGGCGCTGTGGTATGAGAACGAGGAGGATGAGCAGAGCATGGAGATGCGCAAGGCGATCGCGGACAAGGGGATCGAGAAGTATGTCGTCGAGCTGACCGGGTTCGAAGAGGGGAGCGATGTGCACAAGCAGATCCTCAAGTCGTATGCGGAGTTGAAGAGGTGCTTCAAGTCCGACACGCAGCCGAATGACAATGCTGCCAGCGGTGGGGACGTCGAGGCTAGATTGTAGACACATAAAACATCACGTAGAATTAATTAGAATATTGTATAGTAGTGCACCACTTGTAACTCTAGACAGCATTGCGATTTTCATTCAAGTTCTTGTCCAAATCGGAGTCCCTGGCGTGAAAAGAGAGGACAAGATTGCAGAGAAGGCGAGATGGGTCGGACGAGGTTCGAAGGGTAGCGATATCCACTGTGCAACAGAGTCTACAGACACGTTAAAATTCAGACGGTCGAATTGAGAGTTGTGATTGGAACTTGGAAGATGGCTGCGGAGATATCCCACCGGATATTCAAGGTCATGTCCATGTTCGAGGAGAAGGCAAGGTGCGCAAAGCAGAAAGAGGGCTCTGAAGAGTATATGGTCAAGCTGATTGCCAGTGTGAACCAGACAGCTTTTCAGATTCGACCAAAAAATGAGCCGCTGGAGCCTGGAAGTTGGACAGAGAAAGAAAAGAGCCTCGGAGTCTGGGATTAGAGGACTGTACGCCAGTGGCCCTTGTTCAATCGTCGACGTTCAGAAGTGGGCACTGGGCAGTGGGTGCAAAAGATGACCGCTCAGATCTCAGATTCCAGATCGGCATTATTCGGATATCGGTGTTTGATCGCTCTTTTTCTTCCCCACCACAATGACCACGCCTGGCTCCAATTTTGCAGATAAACCAGTCGAACCGAGCCCAATACCCAGGGACATTTTGGACACCAATAACCCTCCCGCAGAATCCAATCATCCCGCTCTTCGAGCATTCGTCTCCTGCGGAAGCGCGCGCAGAGCGCATTTAAACGCCACGATAGCTGCGCTGAAAGCAGAGCTGACCAAGCTCCTCGAGGAACGCAAATCCCTCGACGCCGAAATTCGGAAACACGAAGGGGCTCTCTCGCCGCTGCGACGCATGCCAGTGGAAATTATTTCACTCATCTTCAAATTCGCGGCACCGTTTCGGTCATCTGTTATGAACTTCCAAGAAGGGCCGTGGACCCTCAGTGCTGTGTGCAGTCGCTGGAGGAACATTGCGTTATCTCAGCCGAGTCTTTGGACTGACTTCGCGCTCAATTTTGTGGAGAGCCCTTACACCGCTTGGCGAAGACTCCCGTTGGTAGAGGCTCACCTAGAGCGCTCCCAGAAATTACCGCTCTCCATCACATTCTTTCCGCATTACGAGACCGCGTGCATGGAGGCAGAGCAGCCTTTGCTTGACCTCCTTGCCGCGCATTGTGATCGCTGGGAAACGGTCGAATTATGCGGCTCAACACTCTTGTACGACACCCTCATTGGCAGCATTTACGGGCGTCTTCCGATTTTACGTAAATTGGTCCTCAGAATCTGCTCGCAATTCGATGGCCTGGACCCTGAACCGGCCGACATCTCCGACCTCTTCGCAGACTGTCCTGCGTTGGAAGAGGTCACCATCAACGGTGGATGTTATGGCGGGGATATCCCCGTAATTGCCGATCTTCCCTGCGCGCAATTACTACGATACAGCGCAAGCAACCACTGGCCTAACCACGTCCGCGTTCTTGCCTCGGCGGTCAATCTCGTAGACTGCGTCTTGCGGCTCATCGAACCTGAGCGGGGACCGGCGCCGGGAAGCCCGATCGTGCTACTGCCGCAGCTCCGCCGCCTCTCCACGTCGACGGCGGCCGTACTCGACTGTCTGGAGACTCCCGTCCTGCAAGAGCTCTACTGCTGCGACCATTCCAGCAGCCTCCACTCGTATTTAAGGCGCGTGCCCGACCTGCGGCGTCTTTTCGTTGCGGGTACCCAGTCGGCTGCAGATATCGGCCTGCTCCTTCACGTAGCCCCGACAATCACGAATCTCTTCCTATACGTCCCCATGCCCTTTGCGCCCGACCTATTGGCGCTCCTCGAACGTCCGACTCCCCCTACGGATAACCAGCCTGCAATGCTCCCCGCCCTAGATACCCTTTCGCTCTGTTTCATCCCCCTCAACCCTCGCAGCCGCAACCTCGGTGATCCGCTCGATCAGGATCGTCTGATACGGACAGTCGAGGCGCGGCTGCAGCGTGGCGGCTTGCGTTCCCTCCGCTTGCACGCCACGAAATTTGTACCTTCGGCTGCCACACTCGAGCGGATGGAGGCTCTCCGCGCGCAGGGCATGCAGATTGTGCTTTACCAACGCTCCGATTCCTTGTATTCGGAAATGGTGTCCCCAGACTTTCAGCTTTATAGCGATCAGTCCTATCACTACGAGATGGGTATCTTTGGGTTTATTGATTAGTTTATGTATGAACCATGCATCGTTTAGCCGCACGCGGAAATGAAGGGATTGTAGACTGATAAATTCAAGGGTTGAAAGACATGTACGTAGTACATGCTAACGGAAGATTATAACACAGCGACTACAAGGTAGTCGAGAACTGCCAGTTTGGGTGCCCTGGACGGCCCAGTTCACATCACACATCTTCCAAAATCGCAAAGTATTGGTTCCCTGGGAGGGCTTGAACACCAAGAGCCTTGTTCACCGCAATCAGCTGAATATTCTGAGGATAGGAAACCTGGTGCAATGTGTAGCCTTGTGGCATGTTGTGACAGGGCTGCCAGCGATTGAAACTTGGAAGATGGCTGCAAAGATATCCCACCGGATATTCAAGGTCAGGTCCATGTTCGAGGTAGGTACGTAGGTAGGTAGGTAGGTAGGTAGCATTACACGGCACGGTCCCGCTCAGAAGAGGAGAAGACAAGGTGCGCAAAGCAGAAAGAGGGCTCTGAAGAGTATACGGTCAAGCTGATTGGGTTCAAAGAGTAGTACTAGTAACGATATCCACTGAACCACAGACAGCTTTTCAGATTCGACCAAAAAATGAAGGGCTGGCCGCTGGAGCCTGGAAGTTGGGAGAAAGAGGGGGTGGAGCCTCGGAGTCTGAGATTGGAAGACTGTAGGCCAGGGGCCTTTGTTCAACCGTCGACGTTCAGTGCCAGGTGCAAGAGACAACCGGTCAGATTCCAGATCGGCGTTATTCGGATATTGACGGTTTGATCGCTCTTTCTTGGCTTGACCGCGCCAGAATTTTGCAGACATACCAGTCGACCCGAGCCCAATACCCAGGGATATTTTGGACACCAATAACCCTACAATCATCCCGCTCTTCGAGCATTCGGCTCCCGCGGAGGCGCGCGCAGAGCGTATTTAAACGCCAGCGGCGTTATTCGGATCGCTCTTTTCGTTTCTTACCACAATGACCACGCCTGGCTCTGCAGACAAACCAGTCGACCCGAGCCCAATACCCAGGGACATTTTGGACACCAATAACCCTCCCGCGGAATACAATCATCCCGCTCTTCGAGCATTCGTCTCTCGCGGAAGGGCGCGCAGAGTGGATTTAGACGCCAAAATAGCTCTGCTCAAAGCAGAGCTGGCCAAACTCCTCGAGGAACGCGAATCCCTAGACGCCGAAGTTCGAAAATACGAAGGGGCCCTTTCACCGCTGCGACGCATGCCAGTGGAAATTGTTTCACTCATCTTCAAATTTGCGGCACCGTTTCGCTCATATGTTATGAACGTCAAAGAAGGGCCGTGGGTCCTCAGTGCAGTGTGCAGTCGGTGGAGGACCATTGCGCTGTCCCAGCCCAGCCTTTGGAATGGCTTTGTGCTCAATTTTACGGACGACCCTTACAGCCTCAGGGGATCCGCCGGGCGAATACTCCCCTTGGTAGAGGCTCATCTCGAGCGCTCTCAGAAATTACCGCTCAACATCACATTCTCCCCGTTTCACGAGATCGAGTGCACGGAGACAGAGCAGGCTTTGCTTGACCTCCTTGCCGCGCATTGCGATCGCTGGGAAACGGTCGAATTATGTGGCTCAACACTCTTGTACGACACCCTCATTGGCAGCATTTACGGCCATCTTCCGATTTTACGTAAATTGGACATCCGGGTCTGCTCGCAATTCGAAGAGGATGATGAACAGGAGCTCGACATCTCCGACCTCTTCGCGGCTTGTCCGGCGTTGCAAGAGGTTTCCATAAACGGTGGACGTTATGGCGGGGATATCCCCGTAATTGCCGATATTCCCTGCGCGCAATTACTACGATACAGTGCAAGCAACCACTGGCCCAACCATATCCGTGTACTTACCTCGGCGGTCAATCTCGTAGACTGCGTCCTGCGGCTCATCGAACCTAAGCGGGTACCGGCGCCGGGAAGCCCGATCGTGCTGCTGCCGCAGCTCCGCCGCCTCTCTACGTCGACGGCGGCCATGCTCGACTATCTGGAGACTCCTGCCTTGCAGGAGCTATACTGCTGCGACCATTCCAGCAGGCTCCACTCCTACTTGAGGCGCGTGCCCACCCTGCGGCGGCTTTTCGTTGCGGGTACCCAGTCCGCTGCGGATATCAGCCTTCTCCTTCACGCAGCCCCGACAATCACGAATCTCTTCCTATACGTCCCCATGCCCTTTGCGCCCGACCTATTGGCGCTCCTCGAACATCCGACTCCCCTACGGATGGCCAGCCTGCAACGCTCCCCGTCCTAGATACCCTTTCTCTCTGTTTCATCCCCCTCAACCTCTACAGCCGCAACCTCGGTGATCCGCTCGACGAGGATCGCTTGATGCGGACAGTTGAGGTGCGGCTGCAGCGTGGCGGCTTGCGTTCCCTCCGCTTGCACGCCACGAAATTTGTACCTTCGGCTGCCACACTCGAGCGGATGGAGGCTCTCCGCGCGCAGGGCATGCAGATTGTGCTTTACGAACGCTCCGATTCCTTGTATTCGGAAATGGTGTCCCCGGACTTTCAGCTTTATACTGATCAGTTCTTTTTGTACGAGATAGGTTACTTTAGATCTATTGATTAGTTTATGTATGAACCATGCATCGTTTAGCCGTACGCGGAAAGGAAGGGATTGTCGACTAATGAATTCAATG
Source organism: Mycena olivaceomarginata (assembly GCA_029378375.1). Classification (NCBI taxonomy): domain Eukaryota; kingdom Fungi; phylum Basidiomycota; class Agaricomycetes; order Agaricales; family Mycenaceae; genus Mycena; species Mycena olivaceomarginata. The sequence continues at coordinate 18,706 of JARKIC010000085.1, forward strand.
GTTTTGAACGGCACATGCTACTTCAGGTTTACTTTGTTGCGAGTTTTACGTGGTACGAGGTAGCGTCTGTCGGGTACCATTGAAAGTAGCTACTGGTGGTGGGTTCTTGTAGCCAACTTGTAGCGTCCTCATTTTGTTACGGTAATTTGGCAGTAAATTTCAGTTCTTGGATGTAGAGTATGGTATCAGACGCTGAACATGCTTAAGATAATTATTGTTTCTCGCGGTCGAGGCGTTGGAATCTCGGACCTCTCGGCTGTTTACAAACTCAACTTCTCAGAGGTTTATAGTGCATCAATAGTCAACCTAGAATTACAAAAAATGACAACGATCATAAAGGGCCTCTCGTTTCAATTTCTCCAGCTCCTCTCACCAAGGGAGGCCGAAAATCTGCAGCAACTGATCCCAAAGTTCCTGCCTGGCTGCGGTGTAAAGACTTTTGACCTCTTCCATGCAGCGATCACATAGTCCAAAGTCGCTTCGCAGCCTTTCCCATACGACATTCTCCGATAAATCTCGAACCATGCATCGATATCTTGGTCCCTAGTTGATTTCAGAGACTGAAAAAACCTGGCACAAAAGAGGATTGCATGAGACGCGGATGAATTGCAAGGGGAAAAGATTGACAAAGGACCCTCATACTGCCAGTGCCTCTCGTTTCAACTCCTCCAACTTCTCCCACCCGGGGAGCCCGAACATCTGCGGCAGCCGATCCCAAAGATCCTGTCTCGCGGCAGCATGGAGGCTCCTAGCTTCCACGAGGCAGTTACTGCACAGTCCGAAGTTTTTCATCTTTGTCCAGCCAGTTTCCTCCGTCAACATGTCAAGCGGAAACCTCATCTCAGCGCGTTTCATGTTCCGAGTGATGCTCAAGTTCACGCTCATGCGCAGCCTGTTGCAGTTGATCCAATTCTCACACGCATCGCCCGCGGCTGCCGAGACACACAGGAAGCTGATTATTTTTGGGAATTGGGTGATCTGCGCGGAGTGACCAAGGAGGGATGTAGTGCGTTCGTGGTCGCCGAGGGTGTGCCAGCTCGAGTCGGGGGCGAGGATCTGTGCGAGGTCGTGCTTGCACATGTCGTAGTAGACGACTGGGAGAAGCCATAGTGCGCCGACTTCCACGGCCGTTGTGAGGGTGCTGGTACGACGGATGAACGTTTCAGGGGATAGCTTATTCTGTCCCGCTCGTGCGTCGTATCCTGCGAGAGTTGTGGGGTATATTGGCCCGAGGTGCTCTAGCGCACGGCGGCGGAGATAGCCCACGTCATATTTGTGTGAGAGGCGCAGAATCGCGAGGGCGTCCTCGAACTGGATCTCTGCCGGATGAGGCATAAAGAAGCTGGTCTCACTGAATATTCATGGATGTTTCTTGAAAGATCGGACAAACCTTGAGTCGAATATCGCCTTCAAAAATACTTCGACATCCTCTGGCTTGTCATGGAGCGTGATGACAGGGTGTCCGTCCATAGTTTCCGTGTCTGCGAACTCTGAAGGCTGCGGCAGAGAGAACATGTCCGCAAACACCGATGAGCGGGCCTTTAAAATGGCCGCAAAGACACGGAATATCCGGGTTTCCGCTCGTATTATCACGACATCCGTAGAGAACCATAGATCGCCCGCCTTTCGAAGAGAATCGAAATCGTTCATTGAAGTCTGAAGCAGACCTGGTATGGTGACGCATCGCGAGCTCCTGATTTCTTGTCGGCCGAATAAACCCGACACCGCCATCCGGCTCTCTGACTCGAACGTTTACTACAACTATTTGAAGCCGAGCAGCTGAACCAGGCGATTCACGATTCGATATGTCAAGCGCTGAAGCAATCGCGAAAGCAGCAAAGAATGCTTTCGAAGACTCACAATTAATCACATCTGCGGAACGTGCAACTGCTCTGCACCGTATTTGCGAAACTCTTCAATCCAACAAGGCTGAAATACTTGCTGCGAACAAGCAAGATTTGAAGGTAATTTTGGCCTCTCGCTAACGCGGCCATGCTCAACGTGCGCACAGGCTGCACAGGTTGAAGTGGATGCTGGCCGGATGTCGGAATCTTTGCTGAAGCGATTGGACCTCGACAAGGGCGACAAGTGGGACTCCATGCTGCAAGGAGTCTTGGATGTTGCAGCTCTTTCCGACCCGCTTGGAATCGTCTCTTACGCAAAAGAACTCGACGATGGACTTGAGCTGTATCGCGTGTCCTGTCCGATCGGCGTGCTGCTCGTCATATTTGAGGCGCGACCGGAAGTGGTCGTGAATATAGCTGCGTTGGCTATAAAGTCTGGTATGATACTCAACGTTCGTACTTTGCCTTGCGTTAATTTCCAGGCAGGCAATTCCGCAATTCTGAAGGGCGGAAAAGAATCCAACAGAACGACGCAGCTTTTGGCCCAGGCCATAGCAGCGGGTCTATCGCAGTCTTCTCTCCCGGACACATATGTGCAGAGCATTCAAACACGCGCAGAAGTATCGTCTCTTCTGGCGTTGGACCAATACATCGATCTGGTTATACCTCGAGGCAGTAATAGCCTCGTCCAAAATATTCAGAACAACACCCGAATTCCTGTCATGGGCCACGCAGATGGCATCTGTAGCGTCTATCTGGACGAATCGGCCGATACCGAGAAAGCGGTTCGTGTGGTGCTAGATTCCAAAGTACGTACTTGAAACCACTGTCTGGCACACAATCTCATTAGTGCACCTGCAGACGGATTACCCCTCCGCTTGCAACTCGACCGAAACGCTCATCGTCCACGAGTCCCTTCTGAATTCAGTCTGGCCAGTGGTCGGGCGCGCTCTACTCGAAGCCAATGTGCGGCTCCTCTGCGACCCCGCGACGCTGAGTGTCCTCCAATCTTTCCCTACCCCTCCGTCCAACCTCTCCCTCGCTGGCCCCTCCACTCCCGAAGCCTACACCACCGAGCACCTCACCCTCACCCTCTCCGTCATTGCGCTCCCCTCCCTCCCCGCCGCAGTCCGCTTCATCAACGCGCACTCCTCCCACCACACCGATTGCATCGTCACCGAGTCCCAGCCCGCCGCCGCCGCGTTCTGCCGCGGCGTCGACAGCGCTGGGACGTTCGTCAACGCTAGCACGCGCTTCGCGGACGGGTTCCGGTACGGCTTTGGCACGGAGGTCGGCATCAGCACGGGGCGCATCCACGCGCGCGGGCCCGTCGGGCTCGAGGGGCTGGTGATATACAAGTACATGCTCCGCAGCACAGGCGCGACGGGGCACATCGTAGGCGACTTTGGCGCAGGAGGGAGGCAGTACAAGCATGCGGATATCGCGCCGACGTTGCCGTTTTGAGTGTCCGTCCGGAAATTAAAAGTACAATATGTATGTAGATCTACCTAATGTTTATGCGATGCCGAACCGCTCTTTCTCTGCTTGATCCCAAGAGAATATAGGTAGCGGGTGCGCCTCCGTGTTGAAGACCCAAGCGTCTAAAGGGAAGGGTTCCTCATCGATGAACATGAGATACAAGTACTTGAGCCTGGTCAAAAATGAGCGAGGAAACAAACAGATAAATTGGGCGGCTTACGTCTCAGAGAGAAAGTAACTGGCATACAGTGAGCACTGGGCGATGGGGAAGAGACGAAACGGACACCTACCTCGGCATTGAATCCATCTTGATCCCGGGCGAAATTTCCACCGTCTTCAAGCTCGCGTACCCAATCGGCGTGCGGGTCTCCCGCTCAATCGCCTCGAAGATCCGCCACCCCATCTCGCGCCACCTCGTCTCTTTCGTGACGCGCCACATGATGTACAGGGACTCGATCGTCTGCCAAGAGATCATGGATGAGGAGCGGTTCGGTAAGGCGCTGGAGCCATCTTTACCTCCGGGCGCAGCGGATAGTCCGTCTTCCTCCCCCCGTAGTCACGTCCCCGGCCTGTGCCTCGCGTCCGTTCTAGTTCAGTGTACACCATCGGTTTCGCGTCCTGCCCCACACCAGGCGGCAGGCGGCGCCCCTTCCACGTCCCCGAGCCTGTGCTCGCCACGCGCCACGCCTCCACCTCGTCGATCCACCGCCGCCCGCCGCCCTCCATCCACTTTCCGTCCTTCAGCCCATAGCGCGCGTCGCCTTGAACTTTGAAGATGACCTCGTCGGGTGCAAGCCCCGTCGGCTGGTCCGCGTACAGGAGGTAGCACGTGTCGGTGAGCCCCGCCGCAGCCCAGAGGTGGATCTCCCGCAGCGAGGGCTGCCGCGCAAGCGTTTCATACCCGCGCGCCGCCCAGCCCATGTCGGCGCCGAGCGCGTGCAGGTTAAGACCCAGCGCCGCGGGGTCGTCGAGTGGGAGCATGTGTGCGCCCAGCGCGAGGAGCCCTGGGAGGAAGCAAGAGAGGTGTTCCATCTTGTGCGTGGGCCGGCCCGCGTGGGTGAACGTCGCGGTCGAGGTGTCTGTGACGTACAGTAGGTGCCGCGTGGGCGAAACGTAGAGCAGGGTGGTTAGGATGTGCGTCGTCGCACGGATGTCTGTGTCTCGCCTGAGCTGTAATTCATGAACCAAAGAGGGACATACACATCTCGAGGCTCTTTTTGTTCGATTGTGCTGTGAGAAGGTACTGCTTGAGCAGATATTCATGGGCGCTGTCGGCCCTGGCGCCAACCGAAAGATGTGCTGGACCAACATCAGCTTCCAGATGGAATGTCGATGTCTACCACTCACAGTCAAATGGAACCCCCGAGGTTAAGTTCCACGCGATGGGCATCATCCCACCAGTCTTGTGCAAATCGGCGCTGGCCAGCATACTCATCACATTGTTCGCCTACAAGGTTTGAGTGGTGGGATCGGAGATGGCTAAGGACAAGCACCGACGCGGTCAAAGTAGCGTTTCTCGCCCGTTGCTTTGGCCAAGTACAGGTACTCGACTTGGAGACTTGCCATCTCCGCCAAGGCTCCGATCTGGGGCCCAACAACTTCCTTGCTGCAGACGGCGCTTAAGCAATAGGAATGAGGCAAGGGAAGACACGTACGAGTCGGTGTTGACGCCGAATACTGGAAACATTCCCCCGTACTCGTTAAAAACGGGGTCTAGTTTATCGGCAAGCTCCCGGCGCGCGCGAGGAGTACTCGGTCCTTGGATATCGCGTAACCAGAGAGGAGCCCGCCCAGATAGCGAATAACGGTCTCAAAGAATGGAGCAAATTCGCTCGAGGGCATTAAGAAGTGCATTTCGGACACCAGCTTCAGCGCACGACCGTATTCTCCGTCGAGCTTCATCAAAAGCATTGTGTCCAGAGAATCGACGGTGGTTACACCCCAGCCGTTGAATCTGTTCACAGAATTTAGCGCACCGGCAATGAAGGGGTCAGTCCACGCACTCATCGCTGAACCCACTTGATAATGGGGTAAGCTCGTCATGGGGGGCCGCAATTTGCTCGTAACCATGATACGCGTGTAGAAAGGCCGTTTTTACATGCTCAGCCCGTTGGCTCCAGACTTTTGTTGGCGTGTTTGTAGGAAAGGCAAATTGGTCTCCAGTGAAGGATTTAGAAAGGTATTCATGTGGACCAGCCTTCCAGAGAAATGCTGTAGTAACAAGGAAGATTCCAGCGCAGAGAAAGGGTCGATGTCGGAGCAGCTGCAGTATCTTGAGCGTTCTAGGATTCTGTCGGAACCGCAAGTAGGGTGAAGGATATCTTGGGGGCATTCTAATGTTCGCATGGAACAAGCTCCCTCAGAATATGGCCGAGGTGGATGGGCGTTGCGGGGGAATTTGGGGCGAAACGCCGCATCGACAAGAGCCAACGGACTTAACCACCGATTTGCTAAGTCGGTAATTATTTATTTCTCAAAATAAACTTCTTCAGCAACCGTCATCTCACCGGCTTTCTGAGAACAAAGAGGGGTATTGGCCTCATTGGCAGCATCTTTGATAGTTCACAGGCTCCACGAATCAGCATCTCGGCGAATCTGATCACCTTCCGCGATGTTCTATGAATTCTGTTGTGCATCTTCATGATTGGTCCGGACATGGCGTAGATACTAATACCCCGGCCGACTTTTGATACCCACCCTTCCCCCCCCCACCACAAGCTGCGGTGCCATGGAGGCTTCATTCCTACGGGCGCAGGTGTGGGGAATGTTCCTCGAAAGCCTCACTTTCGGAGTGTACTTGGTCACCTGCGGCTCATGTTATCGACTATTCTTTTCGACGACGTCGCGGTACAGGGGACTCTCTGAGAGGAACTGGCCTATGCTCCTCATCTTTCTCATCTTCTTTGCCAAAACAACATCCTCCGTCGGGATTCATCTCTACCTCAATCTGCAGAATGTCACCGAGACAGACCTCGGACAAGCTGTACACCAATTCAGGGACGCTTCACGACCTGTCAATGTTTCGAAGGTATTTTCTACATATTGGTTACATCGGCCTGAACACTAATATGTACTACCCACAGTACATCACCATCCTGGTACAGACGGTCATAGCCAGCGGTTTCTTTGTGCGCAAATCTGCATCATATCATATTTTATTTCATCAGTCCACAGATATACCGCTGCTGGATCGTCCACCATCGGTCGTGGCTCATCGTGGCTCTGCCCCTCGTCCTTTGGCTTGGCGCGGTGGCCCTCATGGGTATCGTCATCCACGTCGACACCTCCCTTAACATCCAGGGTTTTTTTGCCATGTCACAGTCGCGAGTTTTCGGATCCTGCTTTTGGGCGTTCGTAATTGCGGTCAACATCATCACCACTGGTATGCTCCCCCGTGTTGTCCCAGAACCTCCGCCAATGTGAATCCGTGCAGGTCAGATTGCGTATCGGATCTGCAGGGTAGATCATCTCAAGAGCCGCTCAAACGTCCAAAGCAATTCGGACGATAGCATGTCGCCAACGGTGCAAAAGTCCAGCGTGTCCCTCATCCCCGGCGACCCGATGAAGTTTCCAATCCATGTAGCCATCGAATCAGGGATGATCTACACCACAATGACACTACTAGTGTTCGGTCTATTTGTTGCCCGCAGCACCGCTGTTTACATTGCCATCGGCGTCGTACGTACCCATCCTCTCTATAGATGTCTACGGCTCACCGTCCATTCGTCTCCCCGCAGCTGGTGCAAGCTATAGGCATCTCCTTCAATCTCATCGTCATCCACAACCGCCCCCGATCACAGACATCCTCTCTATCCGAATTAAACAGTGTCCCGCTCCAGTTCACTTCATCCAATCTGAGCGTCCCTGCCAGCGCAATCGAGTTTGCGTATCCTAAACACTTTATGCCTCGCCGCAAAAATCGCTTCGCCGGCGAGCCGGAGAAAGAAGGCGGTACCCAGTGCCCACTGCCGCCAAGCACACCGGGATTACCACAGAACCCTTCATATCAGTCAATCCAGTAATGTATTCGATTACCTGCGGACTCTCGGAGAGCAGTTTCAGCTCAGTCAATGTATGATACTGATGTACTACTGGTACCATTGTATCAATACGCTTCGATATGATCCACATATGGAGCATGCCGATTCTAAAATGAGGGTTCCACGGGCGGCATTACAGTAAGCAAAGACGTTAACATCGCGGAGAGGGTGGTGGATAGGTGGAAAAGGAATCTAGATCTAAGCAATAGACGCTGACTTGCATCAAGTCCATATCACTTGAGCGCTACCCGGACCAAAGTCTGGTTCTCCGCCTAGCGACCCAAACATGTCCCCGACGTAATTGGAAGGCTCGATGCCGCGCTCAAACATCGCCTCCCACCCGTCGATGATTCCCTGAACGACCTTGACACCAGCGAGGCGCAGGTTCAAGAGCGCTGGTGGGAAGCCAACGGCCGGCGCAAACAGGCTGTCGGCCGCACTCCCGCCCTCGGGCGGACGGTCAAAATCAGACGCCGCGCGCATGACGATGATGCGCGAAAAATCCACGAGGTCGAAGACGGCGCCGCGGAGTAGTGCGTGCAAGACGGCATTATCCTCTTGCTGCGGTCGAGCAGTAAACGGCCTGCCCGTTCGTGAGCAAAGAGGTGGTGTTTTCAAATGCTTCCGCGAGGAGGGCGCCCGTCCAATACGTGTCCGAGGTGAGCGTGTCGCACATGACGATCGAGGGCGGGGCGGCGCCGGCGGCAAATATGGGTGACGAGTATGTCGCGCGAAGACGCTTGCACTCGTCGGTGTCGGTCAATTTAGCCGCCTGTGCAAAGCCGACCGCGACTTGCCGAAGCGCATCGTTGACCTCGAAGACCTCCGTACCGTCAAGCCACTCTGGATATTGGCCTGGCGCGGTAGTGCCTTGCGCAAAGTACCCCGACGGGAAATGCGCGGGCTTTTCCCGCGCGTCGATTTCGTGTTGCAGGCCACCTTGTACTGCGTATCGCGCAAGGGTCACGGAACCAACGGTCGCCTGTCTCGGGCTGACCCCACCGATGCCCGCGAGAACGAAGTATGTCGAACTAAGATCGAAATGATGTGAATGGAGCAGCGAGGACACGGTAGACGCAGCATTTATCTCTGCCTGACCGGTGATGAGCTGGCATATCGAGCCGTCCTGCGTGCAGTGGACGTCAGGAAACAGAGCCGAAAAGCCTGGGACCGTGATATTCTGCGCGAGAAGGTCAAACTCGGGGATGTTGTGCCATTCCTGCGCTTCAGAGCCAAAGAAGTTGACGATAAATACGCGTGGCTTGATTACGGTGTACCCGCCGCCGGTCAGGAGCAGACTCGAGAAAACAGATTGCGCAATTTGCGACCAAAGCATCGTGATGCAGCCCAAGATTCTGTGGCCTTGAAGCAGTGTTTAGGGTTGAGAAGAGCAGTATTCAGAATTAACGGACGTTAGCTGCAGAATAATCTATGGACTGGCAGGTGTGGTGGGCAGAAGTCAAGAAGCACAAGTCGCCTTTCTTAGTCATCGCATGTTGATCATCTACGCAGCTCGATTAAGTAAACACGATCGTGTTGTTGGCCGACCCGCTGATTACGCAATATAGTGGCTGTGCCAGCCGACGGCCAGTTCGCAGCGATGGGCCTCGTCGAAAATCCGGAAATATTTGTAAAGACTCCTGGAGCACTTTTGAACATTTTATCCTGCAAGAATCTTTCGATTCAGCGAGTCAGTTCTCCAGAACAGGATCAGGCCAAAAAGCTGCTTATGTAAAATACTTCAGAAAACTCAGCTCATATCGCGACAATGAATGAAGGAAATTTTTAGCTTTAAGGGAGGGGCCTCTGAATTAGAAGTAGATCTGCATACTCAAATATTCTCAGATTTATGGGTGCATCAAGGCGGAGGCAAGACACGAGAAGGAATTTGATGGGTCGGCCAACAACAGGGGCGTGATTGCTAACAGACCATATATGGATACTTGGCTTACCCGTCATCCATATATTGGTTCTGTCACAGAGACTACAGCTCAATATGGTAATGCTCCTTCAGCTATCTATTTTTCAACAAGTCTAAGAAATCACTGAATTAAAAGAAATCATTGTAGATGCGAAAGTCAGGGGACACCATTTTGCGATACATATAATCAGAGTGTTTGTAAAGCACAATTTCCATGCCCTGCGCATGTAGAGCCTGCATCCGCCCGAGTGTGACAGCCGAGGGAGTGAAGCGCATGGCATACAAGTGAAGGGCACGCAAACTGCCGTGCTCCCATTGGCCCTCTACTGCCCACATGAGCTGATCCTTGTTGATGTCAAGAGGACCGAGGGTGTGTTCGATGGGGTTGAGACCGAGGGAAAGAGTGTCAGGGAGCGTTGCAGGCTCCTCTGGGTTGGCAGCCAGGGTGTCAGCAACAGCCTCTGGGTCGGCTAAACAACGAGTAACCCGACGAGAACCCCAACCAGGATAAACCCGATAGACGCTAGTAGCTCATATGTTCCCCGAGCAGTAGGACCAGTCGTACGGCGTCCTCCCTAGGAGGCCGTATGTCGTAGGTCGGGATGCGAGGCGGAACCCGGAACGAGTTGAAGAGGGTGTGATATCCACTCAGGTACAAAACCCGGGGCGTGGATACAACCCGTAGTACGGTGCGAGGGAAGCGGGGCAGGGTGGAGACAATGCCTATGTCAAGCCAAGGTAGAAGCCTGAGATTAGACGAGGTAGAATCTACTGTACATGGAGATTCTACCGTGCTTATATAGGCTTCTAATAAATTAAAGCGATCACGGTCAATCGCGATCAGTTCCTGCACCGTAGCATTAAGGAGCATTAATGCTGATGCTCCTGGACTCCTCTGTGTTGGTTTCCGTGGCGTTGGTGGACCTAGGAGACCCGACGTCCGGGTTTCCTAGTCCTAAGTGTCATCGTATCCAGTGGTTCAAACCCCGATCGGGTTTGCAACCACTCCTGTACTCTGTGTACTCTCCTGTGTCAGCCCTTGGTGCGTCCGGGGACTAGAATCCGTCTGTACGGGTTCCTAGTCCCTAACGTCTTCTGTATTCCGTGGCGCAGACTCCCTGAGTCTGCGGCTTTAGAATCCGAGGCCGGGTTTCAACTGTGAGAAGGTCACGTGGTAGCGTCATGAGAGTCCCGTGCCGCTAAGATGCGTCTGTACCCATACAGACGCGTCGCGCGAAAAAAGTAGAACCCGGGCGATTCATGACACAGGGTTGGGGTTTCGAGGAGCGAAAATAGGTCGGACGAGAAAGCTATGGGGAGATATAAAAACAGATTTGTGGTCGCTGGGGCAGCACACAGGAGTACACCAACATCTGCGGCGGTGGGGATCTCCCCAGAGAAAAGCTGCTCCAACTTGGGACACCGCGTCAAAAAGGTGGACAGGTCCATGGAATGGCCTGGGCAGTACAACTCCCGCAATGCGGGGGTGTCCAGATGGTCGAGCACGACTGCCGTCAATGTCGAGAGGCAATGAAGCTGCAGCAGCACGATCAGGTGTTCCGGCGGTGGGACACCCTTGGGATCAATGAGATGTAGCACGCAGTCCATGAGATTGGTTGTGGAGCTCAGAACCTCGGCGTGTTTGGTCCAGAGGTTGCTTGCACCGTATCGCAGTAACTGAACACAGGGAAGCTCAGCAGTTACGGGGGTTTTCCCGCTGTAACGGCCAAGATTGATGAAAGCCTCTTGCAATGCAGGGCAATACTCAAAGAGGTTGGAGATGTCGGCCCCCAGTTCATTGTCTTTGAATGCATTGAGTGGAGAGGACACTTGGATGTCCAGTCTGCACAAAGTCAGAAGACGGCCATAAATGTGGACCATTAGGGAGTCATACAGCTCTGCTGCACCAGAAAAGAGAATTGTTTCCCAATGATAACAATGCACAACAAGAAGGTTGAGGACAGACTGCTCTGACTCCGTGCAGTGGGTCTCGTAATACGGACTGAATGTGATATTGAGCGGCAAATTCTGGGAGTGCTCAAGATGAGCCTCCACCAGCGGGAATATGCCCAGAACCTCTGGTGTTGTGAGAAGGTCGTCCATAAAATTGAGGCTGAGCTCAGTCCAAAGACTTGGCTGGGACAAGGCAATGGTCCTCCATTGACTGCAAACTCTACTGAGTGGCCAGGGTCCATCCTTGAGGTTCATGAGGCTTGTGGTGGATGGCAAAGCGCAAGTGAAGATGAGCAATAAAATTTCAGGTGGGATGCGACAGAGTGGTGAGAGAGCCCCTTCGTGCTTCTGGATTTTGGTGTTGAGGAAGTTGCATTCCTCGAGGAGTTTGTTCAGCTCTGCCCTCAGCGGAGCTATTTTGGCATCTAAATATGCCCTGCACACACTTCCACAGGAGACAAATTCTCGAATGGAGGGGAGATTATGTTCAGTGGGGGCATCGTTGGTATTCAAGATATCCCGGGATACTGTACTTGAATCGATGGGTTTGTCTGCAAAACTGGAGCCAGGTGTTGGCATCATTGTGGTAAGGGAAAAACACGATCAACACTGGCATCCTAATAACACCGACTTAGATTCCTCCGTCTGCCATACACCCCCATTTCAAGCATTTGTTACACAAACCTCAAGTGCAAAACATTTTTGTAACAGTCAATAAACATTTGAGAATGGTCGCAGCAACATCTCACAAACATTTGCACAAAACATCTTGCTGAAAAGGTCCTACAGTGATCCACCGGTCTATGATACACTAAAATTATGATGCTGATCTCTACAAAGCAAAGGTGTCTTTTACAATTCTGAGTTGGCTAAATATGTTTTGTAGGATGTATTTATGCCGTCCCAAATTTTCCAAGTAATTGAGCAAGCATTGGCTGCATAATTGACTGTATCATTACCGATGGATCAGTTTCCCTGCCAAATAGGGAATTGATCTCACTCTATTTCTCTTTCCCTAAGGCAGCTATACTGTAAGCTTTAGGAATAGGGTTTTTATATGTATTACTTCAGTATGAACTATGTTGGTGCTATGCACGACAAGAGGCAGAAGAGAAACCGGGGTGTATCATTGGCTAGTGGTGTCCCAATATCAAGAGTCAAAAAAATGCTTCAGGAATTGACTCTTTTTTGTTTGAAAAATGTTGAGCGGTGAACATTTTGAAATGTTCGAACCAAACGGCGGTGTACCACCCAGAATATTGATATTAGGGTCAGTCAGAGTAAGTTTTAATCTGTCGTTTCTGGAGTCGTTTCTGGCGTCGTTTCTCGAATTATGAAAATGAATTAAAGTGTGGGAAAAATGAGAAACACCCCAGAAACGCCTCAGAAACTCCTCCAGAGGAGTTTCTGCAAGTTGTTTCTCCACCAAAAATAAATCCGAAGTCGTTCTCCCCACGTTTATGATGCCAACAATTTCGAGAAACGACTTCAGAAACTGTTGAGAAATAGGGGGCTGCGGGATCCGCCGAGTATTTAGTCATTTGTTTGTTGATTTATACAGGAGTTCTTTCCTTGCTTCCTACCATCCGGGTGCGCAGAGTGCGACGGCATCAACAGATTCGCAGTCAGATCGCGAGGGCAGCCAGCCCTCTACGTCGTCGATATAAGCCTCGGGCGCGAATACAGGCCCGGTGGTTGTGTTGCAGGACGAGCTCCCTGCCGATAGGCCCCTATTCACCGTTGCACCCCGACATCCTCAGCCTGGCCCGAAACCCCTCCATTCTCACTATCACCAACAATCTAGAACTCAACCTCGGTCCTCCATCCCTTCAACGGCACATCATTCTCACCTTGAGCTTCCACGAGCGAGCCAGAATTTTCGTTAGGGGGAGTATAGGGATAGGGACGACCAAGGGAGACCAGAGGGCGGACAGAGCAATAGGGCGAGAGAGTGAGGGCAGAGCGGTAGAATCCCAGACCACGCACACGGTCAAGGGGGAGCAGGACGGAAGGCGTCGCAGGTGGTGCCAATGGAATGATGGATGGGGATGGCAGGTACGGAGTGGCGCGAGGGTCGGCGGGCGTAGTTCCCGTGGTCGATCCGAGTGTCGCGAGGGCGCTGCCCACCAAGATGACAGCGGGGGACGCCTGGGACCGATGACAGGCCTGCCGAATGCGATGCAGGTGGTCAACTGGTGCTGCCCGAGTCTCGAAGGGAGGCGCGTCAACCAGATGTCGTGGGAATTTTCAGGGCCCACGCATTTGTTGCGTGTAGAAGCAGCGGTTCTATGCGCGAGGGGGAGTGTCGAGAGGCTGGGTTTGCATAGTGGGATTTTTCGCAGGAGTCTCCAGTGTCAAACGGAATGGATTCTGGAGGATCTTTCGCAGAGGTCTCACGGAATTCATTTTGGTCGCGCGCAGACGCAGGGTCTTGTGCGCGAGGGGGAGTGTTGAGAAATAGGGGGCTGCGGGATCCGCCGAGTATTTAGTCATTTGTTTGTTGATTTATACAGGAGTTCTTTCCTTGCTTCCTACCATCCGGGTGCGCAGAGTGCGACGGCGTCAACAGAAACGACCCTAGAAACGATCCCAGAAACGTCGAAACGAGTTACTCTGACTGACCCTATTAATGCCCACCAGGCAGAAGCTGTGTTGATTATCCTGCGCGCACACCTCCATCTCTTGCATTCAAATTGTGCTTCACTGTTAGATTGCAGTGTACAACCTACGAATTTTCATATTGAGCATCTAATGTCAAGACTAGCTATTTGGGGTGCAGAAAATGGTTTATGTATTCACGTATCCGTATCCGTGTCCGTGTCCGTGTCCGTGTCCGTGTCCGTATCCAGTGTCCTAGACCTCGTCAATGTAACAGATGAATTCCCTTATCATGTAAGGATCCTGGTAAACCCGAAACTCTGGGGCCACCATTTCCTTATACAGGGGGTCGGAGCGTTTATAGAGCACAATCTGCATGCCCTGCGCGCGTAGGGCGTCTATCCGCCCGAGCGTGGCAGCGGAGGGAGTGAAATGCGTGGCGTACAAGCGGAGGGTACGCAAGCTGCCGTGCTGCCACTGCCCCTCGACTGCCCGCATCAGCTCATCCTCGTCAAGAGGACCACCGAGGCGTTTCAACTTCAAGTCGGAGGGGACGAAACAGAGCGAAAGAGTATCCAGGGCGGAGAGCGTTACCCGCTGCGTATGGTCGAGGAGCGAAAATATATTCCACGCGTAATCCATGGATACATATAGGAACAGGTTCCCGATCGTCGGGGCTGCGTGAGGGAGTAGATGGGCATCCGAACCGAACCTGGCATTTGCAACGAAAAGCCTCTGTAAGATGGGCAAGTCCAGCAAAAGGACGGGCAGGTTGTAGGATTGGCAGGTGTAGAGCTCCTGCAGGGCAGGAATCTCCAGACAGCTGAGCACGGCTGCCGTCGACGTCGAGAGGCGACGGAGCTGCGGCAGCACGATCTTGCTTGCCAGCCGTGGGACATCCTCGGGGTCGATGAAGTGTAGCACACAATCCACGAGATTGGTTGCAGAGCTCAGAACATCCACGTGTTCAGTCCACGAGTTTTTTGCACCGTATCGCAGTAATTGCGCACCAGGGAGATCGATGGTTACTACGGGGGTCTGCATGTAGCGGCCAATATTGATGAAGGCCTCTTGCAATGCAGGGCAAGACTCGAAGAGGTCGGAGATGTCGGCCTCATCGTCCTCATCGTCCTCATCGTCCGATTCATTGGATGGAGTGGCGACCCTGATGTCCAGTTTACGCAAAATCGGAAGGCAGCCGGAAATGCTGTCAGCCAGGGACTCGTACAGCTGTGTTGGTCCAGATAATTCAAACCGTTTCCCAACGATCGCAATGCGCGACGACCAAATCAAGCGCGGCTCGCTCTGTCTCCTCCATCATCTCCTCCTCCTCCTCGATCTCGTCCCGCACAGATAATTTGATCGTGAGTGGCAATTTTTGTGAGCGCTCGAGATGAGCCTCTATCAACGAGCATAATCCCATGGGGAATCCCGAGTCCGCAAATTCAAGCCTGATTTCAGTCCAAAGCCTGGGCTGGGCCAAGACCATGCTCCTCCATTGCCCGCACACCGCACTGAGGGCCCACGGTCCGTCTTCGATGTTCATAACGGATGCGGTAAATGGCGATGCGAGAGTGAGGATGAGCGACAGGATTTCGGGTGGGATGCGGCGGGAGTGGGGAGAGAGCTCCTTCGTGCTTCCGAATTTCGGTGTCGAGGAGGTTGCGCTCCTCGAGGAGCTTGTCTAGCTCTGCCTTGAGCGGACCTATTTTGGCATCTAAAAACGCCGCGGACGCTTCCCCGCGAGACGAATTCTCGAATCGAGGGGATATCACCGCCAATTGCCCGGCAGGTGGCGGGCAGGTGGGAGTGAGTTGTGTGTGACATGGCATGGGAGACTGGCGGACAGCTGCCAATTAGAGTTATACAACATTCAATAGTGAATGGCGCCAGCATGGGGCCAGGTTAGGCTGGAGGCCAGCTGTGCAGCAAGCCTGTGATTCAGCTGCTGTACCACATCCAGTAATTATATATTTTTCGCCGTTCCCTACGCCATTACTCAAATATTTTGTGAATCATTCAAATTGTTGGCATTCTAAGTACGGCGTATAAATTACATGGACCCTCCTTGAACCAACGTCACCGTGTTGATGGCCGCAATGTCGATGAGGTCGTCGACCCCCTGCTGGAATTCATCGACGGCTGTCTCGTCGATGGGGTCATCGGTTTTGACATGCTTTTCCTGGTCCCCGTCCAGAAGATTGCGGAACGCTGTGAAGAGTTGTGAATCAGGATGGAAAAAAAAAGTTCTGAATGAGGCACACACTTGATGATCTTCTTCGCGTCGCCGTCTGCCTCCCTCCGAATTTTTGCGAGACGCTTGTCGAGTTTGTCCCAGAAGTCTTGACCATTGACAAGCGCGAATATTTGTTGGAAAATCACCACGAGGCCCACGCGAGCGCAGAGAGTGACGTACACCATGCATTGGGTCCCCTTGACGATGGCCTGCGTGAGCCGAAATGTTTTGGTGGCAGTATCGGGAGCGTGGTCCTTGTTGTCCTCGTGAGTCTTGACGCTTGCGTCGAACTTGAAACATCCCATTAGAAAGTGAAAGGCATTTGATAGTTCTTGAGATGCCCAGATCTGAGGTGACGGTGATATCGACTGGCACCGTTGATGCGCGATACTGAAAGGCGGAGGATCCAAGAACACAATGATATGGAAAGATTGCGGGACTTGCGGGGGGGATGTGGCAGAGACGTGGAAAGAGCCTTTAGAGCGGTTATAATAACTTGCGCAATGCGTAGCCAGGCAGCCAGAGCTAAAGAAAGTCGACAATAGATAAACACACTGCATGCTGAGGGTCGGTTAAAGTTGAAGGGGAACAAAGCTCTGATCAAGCAGAGAGAAAGAAGAGAAGGCCGCCTTCCGTGGCTTGGAGATGAGCGGGTCGACACTGGACTCCAGGACAGCTTGAAGGTGCGCCGTGCATGTGCGAGTCGGCGAGGGTCCATGTCGTTGGACTCAGAGGGACATTGTGAGAGGTTATATCGAGGTTCATGGTCCGGATTGAAAACACAGGGCGGTACGATTGAGGGGAAGGAAAGAATGTGGGCGGCGTGAAAGAACAGACGAAGACGCCACCAACATGCACGTGACAATGATGGCTCCTGTCAGTGTCAAACTTGTGTCAAACGAACGCACGGACCCGACCGTCGGCCCAACACAGACGGCGGAGAAACAACCGATTTTACTTAGCAATGTTCCAAGTAAGCGTCCACTAAGCTTGTTGATTTCCAATCAGTAACTCGGAGTCGAACTAGTCACAGTGAGCGTTCATCGATAACGCGCCCAGCGTCGCTGACTCCTGAGCAAGACACGGATGATAAAGGTTTCAATGGTCGGCAAATGGTCGACCACGGTGCATCTGCGAGAATAGCATGGATCATACAAGATCAATGTCATTTAAATACGGGGCTAGACGGGGCTGGACAGTAGGTGGCTGTAACAGCTGAAGACTGAGTGTGTTGCAGCTGGTGAAAAGCTGGAATATTGGCTGCAGAGTTCAGCTGGGGGGCACATTGCAGCAATGTGACCTCAGGTGTCAGATTATGTGACTGTCATGTAAACTTTCCAGCTGGTGTTAATATGGTGGCACTTTGGCGGTGTAGTAGTTCGAAGGGGGTATTATTCGTGTCCAAGACATCCCGGGAGATTGTACTCGGATCGACCGGTTTATCTACAATTATGCGGTTCGAAGACATGGTGGAAGATGGGGAGCGACAAAATTCAACTTGCCACTGGTTTAGCAATGTTTGTATTGCAAGCTTGCGATCAACATCGAGATCAAAATACCGTCCATCTGAAAACACTCATATGTATTATAAAGTCAATGTCGACTCATCTCATTCACATCGGGTTTCAAAAGCTAATTACTGTCCGGGTATTTGTATGCATCATCAAGCCTCCGCAAACGTCAGAGGTACAAACGCCTGAGAGACCCATCCATCAGAAAGCTGAATCTAGCAACGAAGGAAACGAAAGAAACGCACATATCCAGTCCCCTCGAAATGCTTTGCTGTTCGCCTCGACCCAGTGCAGCCGAAGCGCGTGCAGGAACGCCGACAGGCCCTGCGGTGCGTTAGTTTTAAACGGGACGGAAGGCGAAGGACCGCAACGCACCTCCATGAGACACAGAATGCCGACCGTCGCCCCAAACCAAAACACGCCCGCCGCCGCGAGCGCGACCCACCCGAGGATCGTCGCCGGCCCCAGCATCGGCTCGAGAACCATGGTCCAGAGCACCTCCGACAGCTGCGCGTGCGCGAGCGAAAGCGCCCAGAGCCGGAGGTACGACGCCGTGTGCGAGATGCACCCGAGGCAGAACTCGATGGTGTGGATCACCTGGTGGACCACCACGTCGCCGAAGTCGTGCTCCTCCTGCGCCGCACGGACGAGTCAGTATTTACACAGTAAACAGACGAGACGAAACCGCTTACCGGCTCCTCGTCCTCGCCGTCCTCGACGACCGCGCCGCCGTGCCCGTTCCCATTCGCGGCATCCTCGTCCCCAAGCAGCGCGTCGTCCTCGCTGTGGCGCTCCCCGTGGGCCAGCCCGACGTACCCCGCCCCCTCGTGCTTCTTCATCTCGCGCCACACATAGTACGGCTTCCCCACCAGCAGAATCGGCACACACACTGCCGCGCACAGGAGGAGCACCGTCTGCACCACCGCCTGCCCGGAGTACAGCTGGTCTTTGGCGTCGACCGTTCCGGGCGTGAGGAACATCCCGATGAGCATGTTCAGCCAGCGACGGCGGCGGTGTCGCCGACGTGGACCAGTCGACGCTCCACTTGTACAGGATGCACACGACGAGGTAGCCGAAGATCGAGTGCAGGAAGACCATCTGCGGGATGAAGTTGACGTAGATGTCGATGTAGCGCTTGAAGCGGAGGTGGTTGGGCACTTGGAGGCAGAGCGCAAACGTCATCTGGGGGCGGGTCAGAGTTTGGGGCGCAAAATGGACAATGCACATACGTGGATAACGCCGAGAACGACGGACATCTTCATCTTGTATGAGTTTTGTGAAGACGAGCCCGTTGTCAGAGCCGTGCCAACCAGGGTCCAAGCCGAAGGGGTAGGTGTGTCCGTTTGGAATCGCAGTTACTCGCTCGGTGCCGTTCAAAGGGGGAAGTCCCATCCAGAGTGCCAGAGGTGGAAGCGACTTGGAGAAGATGTCGTTGTAGATCAGACCGGAGTACATGGAGAACAGGCCCATGAGAAGGATAATGTAACGACCGCTAAAGAAATGTGGTCAGAATGAGTTTGTTAACGCGAAGGAAGGACGCACAAGAAGAACTGCCCGGTAATCTGGACGAATGCGCCGTCAGTAAAGGAAGCGGCAAAGAGCAGCCAGCGTACCTCGTCAAGATCAGCTTTGGCCCACTTCTTCTCGACCGAGATCATGTACAGCGCAGCGCAGAAGATAATAAACCCGTGCCCAATGTCACCGAACATGACTGCGAACAAGAACGGGAACGTGATGACGGCGAAGAGCCCGGGGTTGACCTCCTGGTAAGTCGCGATCCCGTAGCTGTCCATGATCGCCTGGAATCCGCCGGTGAATGCGTTCGTGCGATGGTACGTCGGCGGCGTCTTCGTCGTGTGCAGCTCGTGCAAGATAGGGGGGGACGCTTGTCCCAGAGTGTTCCTGCATCAACAGAGTCAGCTAGGCGCACTGGAAGGTAAAACTACGTACGGTCGCCCGCCTGAGCGTCAGCTGAATCTCCGGAATATCTCGGGTGGGCACCCATCCCTCCGCGATGAGCGTCTTGCGCCTGACGTCGTAGTTGAACAGATTCAGCGCCTCGTAGATCTTCTTCTCCTTGTGCACGACATCCTGCCAGCTCCGCAGGCTCTCGCCGACCTTGACGAGCTCGCTGCGCCGGTTCGAGCCGGTGTTTGTACAGCACCGTCTGCAGGTCTTCAAGGCGGACGGTGACCTCGCGGAGCGATTCCGCGCGCTTGTCGGCGTTGGCATCGATGGGGTAGAGCGTCGCACCCATCGACTCGGCGACCTTGCGGATCTTGGCGAGCAGCGCGTCACCGTGCGCGAAGATGATGAACACGTTCTTGCGCGTCTCGGCCCCGGTGAGCGGGTCGACGAACGGCTCGGCGATGTCCGTGTGGTTCATGTACAGGTTCCCGCGCAGGACGCGCCAGAGGACGCGCTCGAAGGTCGGCACGCGCGCGCGGTCGAGGGTGCCCGCGACGAACTCGAGGTCGAATTGGATGCTGGATGCGGAGAATTGGTTTTCGCGGTCGTCGTGCTGGAGGAGCGGCGCCGAGCTGTCGTCGAACGACGAGCGGGATGTCGGAGTGCTGGACCTGCGCCTGCGGCAGGTTCAGAAGCTGGCGGAATAAATTAAACAAGAACCGTTACCTTATCGAAAAAGACCGCAGTCTCGCGCAAGACATGGCGGGCCTCGACGAGCTCCTTGGTGCGCTCACTGAGGGTCTGGTAGCTTTCATTCATCCTGATGAGACGCGACTCGCGTTCTGCCAGGGTGACATCCATTCGTCGATGGTTTGCGCAGCGCGCGGGCCAACAGTAATGAGCGCGCCGAATCGTAAAGGGGTCGGATGGGAATAACGTCCTTTTCCTTTTCGATTTGCGAGGCGAAGAAACGGACTCTGCGGGCCATCTCGTCGACACGCCGGATCTCCCCCGACGAACGAGCGCTGAAAAGGATTGATGCTTGGATTCAACTGCGCATGGGATGAGCTGTCGGTCTACAGCCCAAATATGATACTTGCGTCTTTGAATTGGACGTTTCCAAGCTCTCCGAGCTCCGCTACTGTATCATGGGCAACCTCTGTCGGTACAAAGAGCTGCACCAGGCTCATCTGCTCCGAGCCTATTGCGCCAAGAATAACGAGATTTTCCGGAGGAAAAAAGCAGCCAGAACATACGGAACTAGACTAGGGTATTCACTCGACATCCCTGAAGATATCTAGAGAGGAAAGGGACCAGAGGGATAGAATAAGGCTGGGGGTGCAAGTGGTACGAAGGAGAGTGAGGTTCGCGTGGTTGTTGATCGGCAGCTTACGTTGTAAATACAGTGATCCACCGGTCTATGATACACTAAAATTATGATGCTGATCTCTACAAGCGAAGGTGTCTTTTACAATTCTGAGTTGGCTAAATATGTTTTGTAGGATGTATTTAGGCCGTCCCAAATTTTCAAAGTAATCGAGCCACCACCGGCTGCGCAATTGACTGTATCACTACCGGTGGATCAGTTTTCCCTGCCAAATAGGGAATTGATCTCGCTCTATTTCTCTTTCCCCAAGGCAGCTATGCACTGTAAGCTTTAGGAATAGTGTTTTATATGTATTACTTCAGTATGAACTATGTTGGTGCTATGCACGACAAGAGGAAGAAGAGAAACTGGGTGTATCATTGACTAGTGGTGTATCATTGACCGGTGGATCAACTGTAGCCCTTTCCAACTTGTACTACTTACTTCCATGGCAGAATATCTCCTTCAGTGTCAGATCCATCGATATCCCCGAAAATGTTCTGGACACGAATAATCCGCCCCTTGAATCCCAAATCCCCCTTCTACAGGAATTTGTTTCCAGGGGACGTGCACGCCTGGTTGTTTTGCACGACCAAATGGTCCTGCTTCAATCTCGTCTGGATGAAATTCGCAAAGAGAGCGATGCCCTAGCCAAAGAAGTTTCGAAGCACGAGGGCTCCCTTTCTCCCCTTCGTCGTTTACCGACAGAGATCCTGTTGCGCATATTCACCTTCACCCTGCCGCCCCACCAACGTGACCCGGACAATGCGGCCTTCACGAACGCACACCCAAATCCACGGATGGTCGAACGGGCCCCGTGGACCGTCAGCGCAGTCTGTGCACGCTGGCGCGCGATCGCTGTCTCCCAGCCCTGTTTCTGGGCCCACATCGACTACCATTCCTGCTACAACTGGGATAACAGATTCATGAACCGTCTCAGGCTCGAGACCCAGCTTCGCAGGTCGGGGGAAGCCCCTTTGAACGTCGAGTTCGGCACAGACCTTGATGATGTGGTAACATCCCAGGACTTACGCATCTTACGAACGCTTTGCCAACATTCTGCACGCTGGGAGACCGCGTCTATTCATGGCCAAACAGTGCTATTCGAATCCCTTGCTCGTTTTGCCGCGAGTCGGTTCGCCCTTCTGCGGGAATTAGCGATCGAGGTGCTATACGACGCCGGTGACGGTACTCTCATCGCTGGATATGTTCAGCGATGCGCCCAAGCTGCAGCGAGTCACCATCAACAAGGGATTACGGACCTGCGCCATTCAGATGGTGCTCCCTTGGCCGCAACTGCTGCAATTCTGCGGATGCAGCCCATGGAACACCCATCTCCAAGACCTCCCTGCTGCCCGCAATCTCGTAGAGTGCTCTTTACAGATCAATGAACCGTTCGCCGTACCCCCGGCGCCCATCTTCTTGCCATCCCTGCTTCGGCTCTTCCTCTCAAAACCCGAATTTTTAGAGTGCCTCGACACCCCTGCACTGCTGGAGCTGTACTGCGGCTATTCCTCTCCGGTCCTCCCCTTCGTCCCCGGCAGCGCTGCACATTACGGACATTGGTGTTATGGGAGTGCGCCTCTCGCCCAGCTGATCCCCTCTACCTGGCACAAATCCTGGACGCAGTCCCAACCATCGCGAATCTAACCGTAGCGCTTCCCTCTCCCCAACGAGTTCGCGCGCGCCTTCTTCGCCCGCCCCCACATGGCGCCCGCGCTGGAACGCATTTCCTGTGCCCTTCCCTCCTATCAGGGGACCTACCCGACGCGGTCGTACCGCCGACACGCAGCTGCACTTCATCCAGGCGCTGAGCGCACTGGCGGGGCAACCAGCTGACCGCCGTCAAAGTGCATGCCGGCGGACTTGCACCGAGCGTCTGGAGACTGACAGAGCTGCTGCGGACGCACGGGATGGATCTGTCGGTTTTCGCGTCCCGGCGGGCCCTCCTCGACGATGCGGTTCCTGCGGAATTGGCCATCGACTCGTACTAGAATATGTGAATGACCTCGCAGAGCCGTCCGCGTTGGCTTGCACTTTCGGAAGCGACATTTTCAATCTCGTTGAATGTGCGTTCGCTCGGTCCGCGCTGGCCAAATCTCTGAATCGACGAGTGATATCATTCGGTGCGTGGCCCGACTGCTCGACCCGGCTTCGTCTGCGTCGACTGATTACCATGGAGGGATGACGGCGGATCCGCTGGGATGAGGTGAGACAATCTTGGTGCCGTCTGCCCGCATCAGCTCCCACCATCGCGGAGACGTCGGGACATTCGCGTATGTACATATAGTGAATCCATTTTTATACATGCAAAATGACAAAAATTTATACAAGTACATATCAGTTACACCTTCCCGTCTCGATGAAACACTACAGGTACGCAATACTGTACATACGGATCCGGATCCAAGTTACACAGGCGAAAGTCCTCCGGGACCATATCCCGTAGAGCGCGCCCGGAGCTCGGGAAGCGCACAATCTCCGCAGCGTGGCTGCGGCCGCGGCTGCAGCTGCGGAGGCGCTCAGGCAGGAACTCCACGCCGCTGCCGGTGCCGCCGTACAGTTTCAGCGACCGCAAAGCGCCTTGCGCCTCGACCGAGCGCATGAGCGTGTCCTGGTCGACGGGCGCGGGTGCGCTCGAGCTCAGGGCGCGGTCGAAGTCTGGGACGAAACAAAGCGAGAGCGCGCGGAGCGCCAGTGCGGGACGCCATCGTCGCTCGGACGAGTTCCGAGGAGGATCGCGAAGAAGTGGGCTGCGAATTGCACGGGGAGGTAGAGGCACAGCTCCGTGACTGGCGGCGCTGCGCGAAGGAGACGGTCAAGGTGAGAGGTGGAGGAGATGTCCGCGACGAAGAGCTTCCGCAGTGTGGGCACGCGCGCCAAAACGCGGGGAGGTGCGTGGAGTTGTGGGAGTACAATTCCTCCAGTGCAGGGGTATCCAGAAGCTCTAGAAGATCCGTGCTCGAGACCGAGAGGCGACGGAGGTGGGGCAGGTGAATGGGGGATTCAGAGGGCGCGGGGGAGCCGGTGAGGTGCAGGACGCAGTCGACCAGGTTTGGATGATGTAGAGCGAAGGACATGGGCGTGGTTGGCCCAGGAATTGCTTCCACTATATCGTCGCAATTGAGAGAAGGGCAGGTCAACCGCGATGGGGCGGTCCCCGCCGCAGCGCCCCGGATTCACGAAGGCCTCCTGCAGCCTCGGGCAAGAATCGAAGAGGTGATAGGACGCCCCGGGGTACACAGTGTTCTTGGCGGACACGAATATCTATCGCGTAATTGAGGCAGGTTACCACGAATACTTTCCAGGTGATAAAACAGCATCGCGCTTCCCACGAAGCTGATCGTTTCCCAGCGGCTGCAGTGCTGGCAAGGAGATACATAACCTGCAATTCTCGCTCTCTGCAGTAGGCTTCGTGCCAAAAGGCGCGGAAGGATGTGCAGCGGCACCTGCTGGGAGCGCTCCAAGTGCGCCTCCAGCCTTGGTTTTATCCTTTCAAAAGACGGTGATTCCCAGTCCTCGTGCGTGAAATCCAAGAATATCGTTGCCCAGAGACAGGGCTGGGAAAGGGCGATGTCCCGCCAACGGCTGCACACGGCACTGAAGACCCATGTCCTTCCTGGACGCTGGAAAGCCCGTCGGAAGCGGCGAAAGCGGTAGTGCGAATGTGAAGATGAGGGAAATCAGCTCAGTCGGCAGACGGTGGACTGGCGAGTAAGCCACCTCGCGTTTCTGAATTTGCGAGTTGGGCTGGTGTAGGTCCCTGTGAGCGTCCAGATGCCCCGCGGCTGGATCCCCATAAGCATACACAAGAGACTTGAGGGTACAGAATAGACTCGAGATTAAACTCGAATCGGTGGCGACCATTGGTTTGCGAAATCCACGCGTGAATTGGGCTCGGAACGAGTTGGCGAGGAGGAAAGCGAAGTTTATACAATCCGAGTACGATACCGCTGCCATTTGGCCAGTGGGCAAGGGAGGTGAAAATGGGTTGCTTCCAGGTGTCGCGCCGTGGAATATGTATCAGACCGGAAGAACATATTCGCACGCGCAGAAGAATAAGAAGCTAGTCCTGGTGACCAAGAGGAATATTGCCTTCTTCGTGGATGACGTTAGTTATCCCCGCGGCCGCACCATCACTTGATTCCCGGGGTAGGGCTGGCTGGGGCTCCGGAAGAATTCGTGGCAGTTTCCAATCGGCCAGTTTTCATAAGAGTAATATCCAGCGACAGTAAGCCCGAGAAATGTCCCCGCCGTGACCACTGTTATCGAGCAAGATGAGCTCAAATGTTGCGAAAAACGCAATTAGTTCCCGCCAATGCAAACAACAGTTAGCACATACCAGCCAGCCTAAGGCAATGATCGTCAAAAGGAATGAATCGCCGGCTCGTAACCAAAATTGACCCCGTTAGTGCCGGCCGACGCTGAGTCACTCGCACTACATCATGATAGGGGCCGCCGCCTGACGAATCACTTAAAAAGTGACGAGGGGCAATTTCGACCCCACATTAACGCGTTCTATGTTGTATTCAAACCGGACTTAGTTTCTCGCTGTTCCATTCAATATACACGCACGAGACTGATCTCGTGTTCAATTCTGGCGACCTGACCGCCCTAGGTCCGGACCGAGGCACCGGCATTTTAGTTTTATTCCTCCTGAGTGACGCGGGAGATGAGTAGGAGGGCACTCAGGCCTCAGGTTGTAAAGAGGTCAAAGGGAGCGAGCATCCGTAGCATACAGTGACACATGTATAGTACGGGCCCCGTAGGGCTGGTCACCACCGTGAGCAGTACAACCATGCAAGGGTACGGCCATAGTACTTATTGCGGGCCGGACATATCGGGTAAGCCTCAGACGTACGGTGACGGTTCGTTTACGGCCGAAGTATATGGCACACAACCGTATTTGGGGCTAAAAATTGGTTCGGTCACTTCCGTGGACTTAAACAGCGACATAAATGTAAGTATTAGGGGAAGTCAAAGCGGTCTGGAGGGGTGGATTCTGATTCTGATTCTGATGTCGATTCGAGCATCGATTCTCACTGGGGCAATTACAGGCGCATGTGAAGGCTGCATGCGACAAATGCATGTGGTCTGTACTAGCAACAAGGCTCACAAGGTGGCCTTTGGCATTCAAAGGCAGGCTTTGTGGCATGCTTTATGCCTCTGTGTGGGGGAACAAAGCCTGCAACAAAGCCACCCTTTGTCTGTCAAAGGCAGCTTTGTAGTCTTTATTCCAAGTGCAGACCACATGCACTTGTCGCATGTGGCCTCTGCATGCGTTGGTTGTTGCCCCCAGTCTGGTCGTTAGAATCAACCAAGAACCATCAAAAACCAGAACCGACATGAACCGCTGTTGCTACTCCGGAGGAGCAACTGCATCAGAATCACTCCAGAATAACTCTTGAGAACCAACCCTCAGACCTTGTCCTCCCTTAGATTTTGTAAATTGAATTAATTTGCTCCTAGATACGACATAACAATTTTGATCTTCTCCGCTCCGTCGGCGATGCCTGTTGCTGAAACAAAGGAAGATCGCAAGTCTAGTACTACTCCAAGGCCGCTCTTAAGGCCGCTTCCAGGCCGCTTCAAAGCCTGCTCCCAAAAAACCTTCCGCTCGAAAGAGGGTCCAAACCGCGAAGGCAAAAGCAAGTTCACATTTGGATAGCAGAGAGGATAGTGCCAACAAGATCAATGTTGAGGAGTAGGAGTAGTTAAGTACACAAAAGCTCATGAAGAATCATACCCACACTCGACCAAAGCTGATGTCGATTCTTGGTGGATTCTGTTGCCTGAATCGAAACATAATCACATCAGAATCAACCTCAGAATCACTTGCGGGTGACCACTTTGACTTCCCCTATTGTAGATAAATGAGGGGTAAAGAAAGTGAGTATATAACTGGATGATAATTGATTCTCATCCAAATTGTGCGCACTGAGAAGGAAAATAATTCCAGTGGGGCAATGTACAACAAAGTAGTTGGGTCACAGTGAACGTCGGTGCAACCATGTTGGTTCCGAGAAAACCGAAACACAGAACTCGAAAACCGAAGTCAATGGGAAGCAGAATAAGAACGTTGATCACGAGCCGGTGGCGGAGGCCGAATAATATGCAGCAGCAGCGCTGCTAAATTTGATGCATCCACGTACCTGTGCAATAGAGGCTATTCGAAACCACTTTTTAAATCAATTTCTTTAAAATTTGGGGCCTCTGATCTTGGAGAACTTAAGCGGAGGAGTGGAGCCCGGTCCGAATTCGGAAACATTACCGGATTTTGAAGCCACAATGGATGTGAAAGCGCGAGTTTCTGCGCATGCAAGGCAACCCACAACTCTACACAGATCGGGACACCCAAAAATCACATCGGAGGTATTGCCGAAATTGCAATGTGAGCCTGAGAACGGAGTGGAGCGCCAGTTTTTTAAAAAATTGCTGCTCAAATTTTGAAATTCAAAATAGCCTCTAATGAGAAGTTATCATTCAAAACCCCCCCAATCGATGAGTGAGACCCACCCGAATGATACTTTGAATGTGTTTCTCGAGTTCCGGCGCTCGAACGAGGTGGCTGGCGTTGGGCGTGGACATGATGTTCGTTATATATCACCCAGAGCAAAGGCAGAAGAATTTGCGCTGTTCGGCTGGCAGACAATTGTGTGGTGTCCAGGGACAAAAGTGGAGCTGGGCTTGGAGCTGGTTGCATCAGGATTCCTAGTCTCGTTCCCAGCGTTTTAGGGTGTGCTCAAGAGAGAGCAGCTCCAGTAATTCTATATGGAGATAATAATGTCGGGTTGCTGAGATGATATCGAGGCAGAATTTGATGGGAAAAAGACGGGGAGCACCTAGTCTCGTTCCCATCGTTTTAGGGCGTGCTCAGAGGAGAGCAGCTCCAGTAATTCTATACGGAGATAATAATGTCGGGTTGCTGAGATGATATCGAGGCAGAATTTGATGGGAAAAGACGGGAAGCACCGCCCTATAACGTCTGGTGCAATTTAGTCGCAAGACGTGCGATCGATGTGACACAACTCGCAGTCACGCCTGTGACGAAGTGCAACCTTGGGGTCATATAGCTACTCCTGAGGTCTGAAAAATTGGGAACACCCGGGAAGGTTCCTTTCATATCATTATTATCCCCCAGAGTGAAGAGTGGCCACAATTTGCGAGATTTTAGTGAGATTTCAACGAAAATGATTGAGATTGTCAGGGCCATAATAATTAATACAGACGGGAACTCATCCGATTAAGCCTACCATAAGTAAGGAAGACTCAGCAGAATACATTGAACAAGAAATTTGAGACGCCGGGGCGGGATGAACGAAATCGAGTCAATCACACATCTTGCGGTTGAATTGCACCAGATCTTTGAGGGGTGATGGCGGTGGGTGATTTTTTGATTTCTGTGCCCCAGATCACGGCCGTCTCCGAAGCCATCCCCGAAAAGATCTGGAGCCGAGATTAGGGAGCACCCTTTGAGGGGTGATGGCGGTGGGTGATTTTTTGATTTCTGTGCCCCAGATCACGGCCGTCTCCGAAGCCATCCCCGAAAAGATCTGGAGCCGAGATTACAGGATTCCAGCAACAGTGCAGGGTAGCGTCCCGAAACATCGGAGAAAAGCCAAATTTCGTTAATCCAGACTGAATGCAGATAGACGGTGCTCAGAAGGATATGTAGAAGAAGAAGAAAAATAGAAGAAGTAGAAAAGTAGAAGTGTGCAATGACTCGGCTATCAGATCTTCTCCACCGCGCAGAGCAAGCCGTAAGTGATGCCGTGCTCCGGCCGTAACGGCTCCACGGACACGGTCAACACGGCTGACTCCCGTGTCGTGTCCGTGCCGTGCAGAAAGAACCTAAGTATCTGAGCTCAGTCCCACGACACGGTACCGTGACCGTATACGGTGCCGTATTCCGTGGCTCACGGTTACGGTGTCCGGTCCTAGGGCCCCGGTTGTTCCTTAACGAGACCATTTCAATTTTCCGCCACATTAACCTCAGGCCCATGGATTTACCAGGATAGATTTGTTTTGAGCGAGGTACGAGCTAAGGTACAATAAAGCGTCCGTCTAGACTACTAGATATCCATTACGTCGACAGGGTCCAGGACACTGTGCGATTACGGACAAGGATACGGATACGGATACCGCAAATAAACTTTCCTGCATGCCAGATGGCTAGTCTCAAACCAGTCTTGACATATGATTCCATTTTCCGACTTCCCTGCTACTTCAGTCCTCTTTCTAATTACACTTAGTCTCTGGTAGACAGACGCTTCGGCAGTATGAAACTTGAGTAATCCATGGCGAATTGCACAATTTCACCGCAGAAATGGAGGTGCGCCGTAACATAATCAACATAGCGACTTGTCCTTGAACGGCATTATATTCGGTGGGATGGCAGAGTGTCGGAAGAAGGAAGACTAGAGCAAGAGATGGCGGGCTCATCGCAAAATTTAGCATTATGTATGCTAGATTATCCTGCTGGCTTCAGCTCCAGGGCCTTGGGGTTCCCTCTTCGCGTAGTCTACCTTATGTACATGTACTTCACTGTCTGAATCCATCTTCATAAGTTGATAGAAAACAACACAAAAAATTAAGTATACAAGCATGCACGATATCAAGTACTTACCAGCTATACACCCGACGAAACACTACAGTGCGTATACGGCACATACGGATCCGGATCCAGGTTAGACAGGCGAAAGTCCTCCGGGACCATATCCGCGTACAGCGCGCCGGAGCTCGGAAGCGCGCGACCCGGAGGCGCGAGGCAAGGGCGGAGGAGATTCACGCCGCCGCGGCCGCCATACAGCTTCAGCGAGCGCAAGCCCTCGGCGCAGCCCAGCGTGCGTCCGGGTCGAAAGGTGTGGGTGCGGGTGCGGGTGCGCTCGAGCGGTCAGAGTCCGGCACGAAACACAGTGACAGCGCGCGCAGCGCCAGGCAGGGAAGCCATCCCGGCCCGGGCGACTCCCGAGGATCGCGAAGAGGTGCGACGCGAGCTGCACGGGGGAGAGGCACAGCTCCGCGACCGTGGGCGGCGCCGCCCAGAGGATCCGCTCCAGATGTTCCGCGGAGGGGATGTTCGCGACGAAGAGCTTCCGCAGCGCGGGCACGCGCCAGAAACGCCGGGAGGTGCGCAGAATGGTGGTAGTACAACTCCTGTAGCGCCGGCGTGTCTAGGAGTGCTAGAATTCCGTGCTCGAGACCGAGAGGCGACGAGGTGGGGATGAGGATGCGGGATTCAGAGGGTGCGGGGAGTCATGAGTGCAGGACAGTCGACCAGTGTGAGTGAGCGCAGGACGCAGATGTGGTTCGCCCAGGAATTATTTCCGCTGTATCGTGTAGTTGGGAGAAGGGAGGTCGATCGCAAGGGGGCGGTCCCCCCGTAGCGCCCCGGATTCACAAAGGCCCTCCTGCAGTCTTGGGCAAGGAACGAAGAGGGTGAGAGGACCGCCTCGGGGTACAGAGTGTTCTTGGCGGACACGAATATCTATCGCACGTAATTGAGACAGATTACCGCGAATACTGTTCAGGTGATAATCATATGAGCTTCCCGTGAGACTGACCGTTTCCCAGCGGTCGCAGTGCAGCGCAAGGATATTCATAACAGGCAATTCGAGCTCTCTGCAGTAGGTTTCGTGCCAAAAGGCACGGAAGTGATGTGCAGTGGCACCTGCTGGAGCGCTCCAGTGCGCCTCCAGCCTTGGCTGTATCATTTCAAAGGACGGTGATTCCCATCCTCGTGCATGAAATCGAGGAATATCGTTGCCCAGAGACAGGCTGGGAAAGGGCGATGTCCCCAGCGGCTGCACACGGCACTGAAGACCCATGGTCCTTCCTGGACGCTGGAAAGCCCGTCGGAAGCGGCGAAAGGCGGTAGTGCGAATGTGAAGATGAGCGAAATCAGCTCAGCCGGCACGCGGTGGACTGGCGCCTCGTGTTTCTGAATTTGCGCATACACAAGAGACTTGAGGGTGCAAAATACACGAGAGATTAAACCCGAATAGTGGCGACCATTGGTTTGCGAAATCCAGGCATAAATTGCGCTCGAGTTGGCGAGGAAGAAAGCGAAGTTTAAACTTTATACAATCCCCAAGTACGATGCCGCTGCCAAAGTGGGTTGCCCAGTTGTTGCCCAGGTCGAATATATATCAGACCGCGAGCAATTCGCACGCGCAGGAGCCGAACAATACTTAGGCGGTTGGCAATAGGCGGTGTTCATAATTGTAACATCATAAGACCGAGAGCAATATTACCTTCTTTGTGGATCCCGTTAGTTATCTTGGAGCGATTGAACCCGAATGCATCAAATCGCTCCGGGTTGTGGTACTAGCCTCACGGTCTCACCTGCCGGCTCGGAGGATCCGCGCAGTTACTGCCAATCAAACTGCCAATCTCACTTCAAGTATGGAGATACAGCCGGTTTCAAAAGTATGTACGGGTTTCCTAAAATATCACCACTCGATTCTGCTTATCTTTGTTTGCTACCGCATCCCGCTCCACCGACGTCATAAGGGCAACACCACAGTGTTGTGATCCCACCATTCACACAACATATACCTTCGCTTCATACGTCCAAGCTCCCAAATCTCTTGAATGTAAACCCTCACCATGAACAATAACGGACACTAAAACTCTAGGTCTAGCTATTACCGTGAGCATACCCGGCAACAGGACGTGTTGACGAACAGTTTCCTTTCGTGGTGTTTGGTGGACAGTTCCACTTCCGGACGGTTTCTCTTTACTTGTATTATTTATACCGTAGCCCGCAACCCTATAAAGGTTGCGGTCTCCCTAACGACGGCTCTCAGTCTTACCACGGCCTGCGTGCGACTGAGGGTACGTTTATCTCACTCATTATTCTTACAGCATTTACTTACGCAACCTGTAGACGGATTACTCATACCATATCTCTACAGGTTTAATACATTCGAGTCTTACCACGGCCTGCGTGCGACTGAGGACGGATTACTCATACCATATCTCTACAGATTCGCAGTCAGAAGCGATATCCGGTAGCCCTGTCCAAGAATCAGCACTTGCGAGCACGCAACACGCAGAGTAGACTCACCTGAACGCTATGTCTCACTCGGGCATCCACCTTCTCCCCTCCGACAAACAGCTTGACGATAAGAACTGGTCAACCTTCAAGGATGCTATTATCAGCATTGCGCGTGGAAAGGGCTTTGGAGGTTACCTCGACGGGGTAATCCTCCGTCCCGTTGACCCGACGGCCACTGCCCCAGCCAGCATCTCGACCGCTGGTGCTGCAACCACGCCCACCTCGACAACTGTCGGTGCGACGATCTACCAGAATATCAAGGACCCCCAAGGCGCACGGGCTGGAGCCAACCGACACCGCACGCGCCATATGGGTGTTGCTGAACGCGAAGTTTGGACGCAAATCAGAGGTCTTGAAGGGGCTCGCCATGCAACGCCTGCGTGGATTGAAGTTAGCGGATGGATCTGGTCTTCCCCAGCACCTGGACAAGCTCACCACGCTCTGCGCAGACTATACGCGCGTTGGCGGACGCATCTTGGACCCCGAGATGAATTCAATCATCATCCAATCGCTCCCGATTCTCGAGTTCCGCGGGGATGTCATGCGGCTCGGTCGCCTTACGGTGACTTTCGAGATGGAGAGTGAGCTCCTCACGTATTGGGAGCAGGTGTACGGGGAAACTGCTGGCGGCAGAGCCGCCGTCGCAAATGTGCTTGCCGCGATCGCCAACGGCCTCACCTGCACGAACTGCCCCGTGGCTGGTCACACTAAAGATCATTTCTGGGCACGTGGAGGGGGGAAAGAAGGACACGCACCGCGTCGATGGAGCACGCCAGCTGGACTTGAGCCTCAGCAGCACATTGTCGAAGCGGTTAGAGCTGCGAAAACCGCTAAGTGGAATGCGAAGGTCGCGGCCGCCGCGGCTGTCATCCAGGCGGCAGCTCCCGCTCCTACTCCAGTTCCTACCCCCACTACGACCGCTGTGTTCACGTCTCCCATGGCCGTCTACAACTTGGCCACGATGATCGATGATGAAGAGGGTGCGTGCCAGTCATACTCATCTGGTACGGTCGGTAATCGTCTTCGCAGATCTGGATGTGGAGGGACATTCCCTCTCATTCTTTTAAGCGTTAGCCGTACTGTACCAGATGTAGTAACACACCCTGTTTCAATATACGCCGCAGACGTTGCCGTACACGCCACGGGTCCATGCTTTTGCTACACCTTCCTGGATAGTGGCGCGTCAGAACATTGCTTTGTTAACCGTCAACGCTTCATCACGTACCAAGAGGTCTTCATGGATGGGTCAACCGCGGTAAAAGACGGCGGAGGTTTCAAAGTGGCGGGAAAGGGGATCGTCGAAGTGATGGTCTGCTTGGGCGATGGAACAGTGCACAAGATCCGTGTCGAGGCGCTTCACACCCCCGGCTTTGCGATGAATCTCATCAGCCTCCCCACACTTGATATGCGAGGCTTCCGAGGTGAATGGGGAAACGGGTCTATATCCGTGCGGGGGCGCGATGGGAGGTTGGTGGTTGATGGGTGTTTGGCCAAGACTGTGGGGAGCAGAAAACTATATGAGGTGGACATCGTTGATGATATAGATGGTTCCTCACCTGTCGCTGCCATTGCTGGGCACAACCGAAACCAGCCCACCGACTTGGAGGGCTGGCACCAACACTTTGTACACGCCGATGTTCGCCAAATCAAGAGGATGGCGTCAAAAGGGCTGGTCGATGGCTTGGTGATCACACGCAATGTGTTGCGCGGAATGTGCGAAGACTGTATCTTGGGGAAGCAAGATAGAGCGCCATTCAATGACGCGGTCGTGCATGAAACCGAACCGCTGGAGCGCGTCCATGTGGACTTGTGGGGAAAGGCCCAAACGGCCAGTTGGTCGGGTGCATTGTACATGATGCTGGTGTCGGATGGGGGGACGTCTATGAAGTTCCCGTTGTTCTTGAACAACAAACGGGCAGAGACCTCCACAGACACATTCCGTACATGGGTGGTGGAGGCGGAAGTGCAGACGGGGAGGAAGGTCAAGTGCGTCCGAATGGATCTCGGCGGCGAGTTTGACAACACCATGTTCCTAGGGTTGTGTGCAGAGCGAAGCATACGCGTCGAGAAAGTGCCTAAAGCATTGTCAGCCGCGAACGGACATGTCGAACGAGGGAACCGCACCGTGGTCGAAGGTACCTGCACACAGCTGATCGATGCTGCAATGTCCCACCGGTTCTGGGCCGAAGCAGTGACCACGCACTGTTACGTTCGCGGTTTCATACCTTCGTCCCGGCATCCCGATGTGGTCCCATGGGTTGCGTGGTTCCAGCGCAAGGACGGCGATGGGAACCTTGTCAAACTAAACATTTCGCATCTTCGCGTGTGGGGGAGCAAATGCTGGGTGAAGGACCTAGATCACGTCGAGGGTAAGCTGGGAAATCAGGGATGGGAGGGTCAGATGGTGGGGTACATGGGACAGCGGGGCTATCGTGTCTATGACCCCAAACGCTCGCGCATCTTCCAAGTGCGAAATGTCATATTCGAGGAAGGTGAGGCGCACCGCACGCGCGGTGCGCCGACCCATGAAGACGACGACGCTCTGCCCCACGACCACACCATCTTTGAAGACGAGCACGTACCTGTGCATCCTCCGGTTGCGGCAGAAAGACGCTCCCGTACCTCCTGCACCTAGTGCACCTCCACCTGCTGTACTTCCTACTGCGCCCGCTCCTATTGTTGGCGATCCTCCTCGACGAACCGGGCGTGTTCCAAAGCCAACGCGGGTGATCATCGAAATGGAAATGTTCCACTGAGACGAGGAGCAGGCAAAAATCGCGGGTGAAGAGTGGGTGATGGATACTGCGCGGCCCACAGCAAACACTGTCAACGTTGATTGGGCAGGCTTCGATGACCAGTGGCTGTCATCCCCATGGGCGTTTGCGAGCGCTGTGAAGGGGCGCGTTCCGCGGTCCTACAAAGAAGCGATGAGGGAGCCGGAGAAGTGGGAACCTGCAATGAGGGCTGAGTTTGATCAGCTCGAAGCGCGCGGGGTGTGGAAGCTGGTGGACTTGCCAGCTGGCGAACACGCGATAGACGGGATGTGGGTTTTTGATGTCAAGGTGGACGGCGATGGCAACGTCTTGAAATACAAGGGGCAGTACGTTGCGCGTGGTGACGAAATGGTTGAGGGGAAAGACTTTGAAGTCAAATGGGCAATGGTGGCGCGGATGGAGAGCGTACGGATGGTGTTTGCGGGTGGCAGCGGTTGAGCGGTTGGTGGTACGGCAATGGGACTTCTCGGGCGCCTATCTGAATGGGACAATGGACCGTCCCGTGTACATGAAACAGCCCCGTGGGTTCGCAAAGCAGGGGGAGGAGTCCAAGGTATGTCTGCTTCTGCGACCGCTCTACGGGCTGGTGCAGGCCGGACATATCTGGTACAAACTTCTCGCCGAAGGGTACCACGACCTGAGATAGAAGGAAAACCGAGCCGATCCCTGCATCCGGACGCGCAAGAGAAACGGCGAGTTCACCCTCACCTCCACGCATACCGACGGCGTGCTGGGGGTTTCGTCGTCTGAAGGTGAGAGCCGAAAGGTGGTCGACGAGTTTGCTGCGAAATGGGACTTGAAGGAGGTCGACGTCGAGCTCTTGCTGGGATTGACGGTGGAGAAGCTAAGCGACGGATCCGTGTCGCTCAGCCAGACTCAATACTTCCGTAAAGTTCTTGACCATTTCGGGTTTTCGGATCTGCCTCCGCTGTCAACACCCTTCCCCGCCAGTTACCAAATCCGAGCTTTGCCCTCACCATTATCTCCCGATGACGCTGCCTTCATGGTTGGGAAACCGTTCCGAGCCATCCTCGGCACATTGATCTGGGGGAGTTGTGGGACGCGCCCCGATCTTTCCTACGCATGTTGTGCCCTAGGACATGTCCAATCGAATCCCGGACCAGAACATTGGGAGATCATAGTGGGAGTCCTACAGTACGTCAAGGGGACCCTTGACTACGGTATTTGATACACACCTCCTCGAGACGCGATGGTTGCGGGCGCTGCCCTGAAGCCCGAGGGTTTTGTGGACTCCGACTGGGCCGGGTGTGTGGACACACGGTGTTCCACTTCGGGATATGTTTTCTTCATGGGCGGCGCGCCAGTATGTTGGTCAGCAAAATGTCAGGCCGTAGTGGCGTTGTCGTCAACTGAAGCCGAATACATTGAGCTCGCCCGAGGTGCTCAACAGTCAATCTGGATGCGAAATTGGCTTGCCGGCGTTTTCCTACCGCAAGAATTACCGTTCGGGCTCCGCGGCGACAACCTGGGGTCTATCAGCTTGACAGAAACAACGAAGGGGCACGGGCTGTCGAAGCATATCAACACCCGCTGGCATTTTATTCGGGAACGCGTCCAAGACAGGGAAATTGCGATTGTGTCCGTGCCGGGGAAGGAAAATGTAGCTGACATTTTGACGAAAGCATTGGGGCGCGTGGCCCACGAGAAGTGTGTGGAACAGCTGGGGCTCGACTAGAAGCGCAGGAATGCTGTCCGCCAGGGGGAGTGTTGACAAACAGTTTCCTTTCGTGGTGTTTGGCGGACAGTTCCACTTCCGGACGGTTTCTCTTTACTTATATTATTTTATACCGTAGCCGCAACCCTATAAAGGTTGCGGTCTCCCTAACGACAGCCCTCAGTCTTACCACGGCCTGTGTGCGACTGAGGGTACATTTATCTCACTCATTATTCTTACAGCATTTACTTACGCAACCTGTAGACGGATTACTCATACCATATCTCTACAGGTTAATACATTCGAGTCTTACCACGGCCTGCGTGCGACTGAGGACGGATTACTCATACCATATCTCTACAGACGGGTGAGATTTCGGCTGGCTTCTGACGTCGGTTATAGCACAGGCGGATGATCGTCTCCTTAAACTCGTTAGAAATTCGCTTTTTGGAGGGCATGGCTGAGTGTAGAAAGACAAAGGTGTTCCGACATTAGATCTGAGGGTGTGGAGCGAATAACACAGCAGCAAACAAAGGTAAGCAAAAATCGAATGGTGATATTTTAGTACATACTTTTGAAACCGGCTGTAGTAAGTATGGCGGTCAGTTTGCACTTTTAATATTTCCCGGTATAATAACATGATTTCATGCTATAATTGTACTTTTGGCTATGAAACTGAGTGCCCCTCAAAATCTTGACGGAATCCTGCTGGACTCTAAGAAACAAATGTTCCGATATATATATGTCAGGGTACATATATATATTCCGGAACATTCTCTCTAAACTTTTCACTCCTCTCTAAAACTTTTGTTCAACTCTCTCTTAAAACTTTCTGCCCTCTCAAATTTTCTGCGAGCCGCTCTACAAAAAATGTTCCATCACTAGGGTTAGCACAGCCACCAGTG
Source organism: Mycena olivaceomarginata (assembly GCA_029378375.1). Taxonomy (NCBI): domain Eukaryota; kingdom Fungi; phylum Basidiomycota; class Agaricomycetes; order Agaricales; family Mycenaceae; genus Mycena; species Mycena olivaceomarginata. The sequence goes on from JARKIC010000085.1 coordinate 55,975, forward strand.
ATCAATGGTGGACTGCCGGGCCCAGTGCCGCCTGCCAAAAAGGGCGCCGTCCCAAACCACTTTGATCATTCTTGAATGGGATCAGATGATCCTTCTGCTGTTTTGATCACCGGCAGCTGTGCTAACCCTAGTGATGGAACATTTTTTGTAGAGCAGCTCGCAGAAAGTTTGAGACAGCAGAAAGTTTTGAGAGAGAGTTGGACGAGAGTTTTAGAGAGGAGTGAAAAGGTTAGAGAGAATGTTCCAAAATATATATATGTACCCTGACATCTATATATCGGAACATTTGTTTCTCAGAGTCCAGTGGGATTCCGTCAAGATTTTGAGGGGCACTCAGTTTCATAGCCAAAAGTACAATTATGGTATGAAATCATGTTATTATACCGGGAATATTAAAAGTGCAAACTGACCGCCATAAGTAAGGTCCTGATATTGATCGCGACTGCGCCGAGATCAAGCCTAAATATCGCGTGCAATTAGTTCCCGCTAATGCAAACGAGGAAAGCCGAGATGGTACTTAGCTAAGGAAAGCTGCTCGGTCCTTCAACTTGTTTGGACATCAGTTTGAAGTTTCGAACCAAACACTCATCATGATAAGGGCTTAAATGTCATCTTCAAACCCGACCGTTAACTGCTCCAACGCACGAAACTGATTTCATTTCCGCCGCATTAATATTAGCCTCAGACCCACGATGCCGCACTGTGAGGCAGCCTTGTGATATCTGTGTAGTGCTGACAGCTAACATCAAAACTCTAGACTCTAGAGTGCTTTCAAAAAAAGTTCTGAGGTGATTTCTGATGTCAATTGCCTTTTATAGTGCTCTGCTCCACACTGCTCTAATACTGCTGGGCCGTTGAAACACGGTAAGCAATGCCAAAAGCCCCAAGTGAACTTTTTTTAAAGTGCTCTAGGGTTTTGGAATTAAAGATGTTTTTCTTTCAAGTCTCGATGCTCAGCACGAAGCGTTCACGCAGTACTTCAACGGCAAGCTCGGGCTCGTGTCATTGGATGGCCTACGTCCGAGCAAAGTTATGGCCGAATTAATGAACCTTTAGGTTTGGTTTCAGAAAGGACAAGCATATTTCCCACGTTCTGCTTTTGGAGTGGCTGTGTTTGGGCTATGAGCCAGTTTTCCAGTATATTTGCACATTCCGTATTTGGAAGAAAGGTTCGGAGCTTGCGACCATGTTCCCCTGGCCTATTCAATTCAACGATACATACTAGAATAGCACTGATTAGATGTGGTAGCCAGCATTGCAAGAGGCCTTCATCGATACTGGTCTTGACAGTTACAGCATCGGGGCAAGATAGTGCTGCCGCTCCGTTGCCTCTCGACATCGATGGCAGCCGTGCTCGGCTGTCTGAAGACCCTGCCTTGCAGGTAAGGATGTGCACGGGTCGCGGGTCTGGTGGGGGATGTGGGGGGTACGGGTCTAAGGGGTACGGGTACGGTTCGTGTTTTTACAGACCCGCAACATACCGTGGACCCGTCCCGCGGGTACAGGGGTGCGAGACGGGTCTGCGAAAATGATCCTGGGAGGCTTGTTTTTCGCTCAGAATCTTTCCGGTAGGTAGAATTGAGTCATTGCATGGATGATCTGAGCCTTGAAATATCTTCAGGTTTTTCTGACGCCCTCGACATGGATATTGATGTCAAAATTCTACTGTAGCCGAGATTCAAACACGTCAACTGCTCACTTTGTTTTGGATTTCATCGAGCACTGGGCTTCGTTCGCACTCAATGAACGCGAAACTGATCAAGGTGAGCCGCCAAAAAAAAGTTAGAACACCTGGAGACGATAAATTGAGTATTTAAGCTGTGGTTGCGTATACCCGCGGGTTTTTAGGGCGGGTATAGACCCGTACCCCTGCGGGGGTGGGGTATGGAGGGGTACGGGTCCGGGTCCGCTCGAGGTAGACCCGCGGGTGACCCGTGCACATCCTTACTTGCAGGTGCCCTACACCTGGTAATCCTTCGACCTGCCCTCCCTTTTGGTGGGCTTGCCCAGCTTGCAGCAGCTTTCCGTTGCAAATTCCTTGTTCGCTTCGGATGCGCACCTAATCCCTCATGTATCCCTACCCTCAGGAACCTCGATCTCGCGTACAACCTACTTTCACTCCTCGACAAACTCCTCGACCATAGTCGGCAGGTAACACTCTCTGCCCTGGATACTCTTTCTGTCTCGTCCCCTCCGACTTGAATCACCTCGGTGGTCCTGTCGACGAGGATGAGTTGATGCGGGCAGTCGAGGGGCAGTGGCAGCACGGCAGTTTGTGTACCTCCGCTTGTACGCCATGCATTTCACTCCCGGGCCCTCCGCTGTCACGCTCGGGCGAGAGGCTCTACGCGTGCCGGGCATGCAGATGGTGCTTTACAAACGCTCAGATAACCTGTATCACGAAATGGTGTCCCTAGATCTTCGGGTTTACCAGGTCAAGGATAAAATTATCGGGCTCCTTGGGAAATTAGCCTACGACATTCTCGAGGTTTTCTACAGTGAGCCCATGCTGGAAATTAACCCAGCACTATATGCCCCCCCATAAGCAGTCTAAGAAGGCTCTGGGCCCACCACTTAACTGTTCAGCAATTCTCTTTTATTTTTTCTTCTGTGATTTCTTTTCCTTTTCTTAATTAGACCTGCATGCGTGCCCAAAGGGACTGTTGAGTTGACCATCGTCACAATGATTCTGGTTGCCGGGGAGTTCAAACCGGTTTCCGAGGGATCGGAACTGGTCTCCCATGAGGTTAATAACCGGCAGCCCACCTGCTTTTGTCCGAGTCAGGTCGGGAATCTGAATGGTGGCCTAAACTTTCCGCCCCCCTTTCGGTAGTACGTGTGTTCTATGTATTGATGGGTAACTCTTTAGCCTACAAAAAGTTACGATGTCATACATAGTAGACTGATTGTTCCAATTGTGGGACTGTGTCAGTATAATATACCTCCTCCAGGATAAAGAATTTATCCATTACGTTGACAGGATTCAGGACACTAATATGATTACAGACAAGGAAACAGATACAACGGATACGGATGGCCAGTTTCAAGCCAGTAGGCCCCGGCTTGGCCGGGCTTGGGCCTGGCTTGAGCCTTGGGCTCGGGCTTGAGATGGTTCAAGCCCAAGCCCAAGCCCAAGACTTCGGAGGGGGGCTTAGCTTGGCCTGGCTTGGGCCTGAGCCCGGGCTTGGGGTGACTGCTGAAATTTCGAGGTATGAATTTATTTTCGGTCACAATATTTGTTTTTTGGCTGTAGAATACTCAATGTCAATTGAAATCTCGACAGTTTTTGGCTGCTTTCCTCGGTTTAGTGTGATGCTGCGTCGTCTGGAGGTTCACAATCTCACTAAGCTGATAATACCAAATTGTAAGAAGCTGTAAAAAAGTACCCCTTATAACAACCGAGGTACGAGGTTAATATTATAGTGGCTGTTTATAAGAGACTAACCTTGCCTGCCTGTAATCTCTTACAGAAACATCCAACAGAGGGATTCAAGTTACAGCCTGAGATGGGTTACTGATGAATTTTGCGTGTACTCCACGCAGTTTATATCGAGGGTATCTAGGCCGGGACTCTCCTATCCTTGGGCGGCATTGATATTCAGTGGTATGGCAGAGGGCCGGAAGTCGGAAGAAGAATTAGGAGCAAGAAATAGCGGGCTCGTCGCAAAAATGGCACTATATGTAGGTTAGATTATCCTACTGGCTTCAGCTCCAGGGCCTTGGGGTTCTCCCCCTTCGCGTGGTCTCCCTCATGTACATGTACTTCACTGTCTGAATCCATCTTTATACGTAATACAAACGACACAAAAAATTAAGTATACAAGTAAGTACAGTATCAAGTACTTATCAGCTACACACCGTCCCGTCCCCGACGAAACACTACAGGTACGCATACGGCACATACGGGTCGGGATCCAGGTTACAAAGGCGAAAGTCCTCCGGGACCATATCCGCGTAAAGCGAGCTGGAGCTCGGGAAGCGCACAATCTCCACAGCGTGGCTGCGGCTGCGGCTGCGGCTGCGAAGGCGCTCCGGTAGGAACTCCACGCCGCTGCCGCTGCCGCCGTATAGTTTCAGTGACCGCAAAGCGCCTTGCGCCTCGACCGAGCGTATGAGCGTGTCCTGGTCGACAGGTGCGGGTGAGCTCGAGCTCAGGGCGCGGTCGAAGTCTGGAACGAAACAAGCGAGAGCGTGTGTAGCGCCAGTGCAGGGACAACCATCCTGTCCCGGGCGACTTCCGAGGATCGCGAAGAGGTGGGCTGCGAATTGCACGGGGAGATAGAGGCACAGCTCCGTGACTGTCGGCGCTGCGCGAAGGAGAGGTTCAAGATGGGAGGTAGAGGAGATGTCCGCGATGAAGAGCTTCCGCAGTGTGGGCACGCGCGCCAAAAACGCGGGGAGGTGCGTGGAGTGGAGGGAGTACAATTCCTCCAGCGCGGGTGTATCTAGGAGCTGTAAGAGGGTCCGTGCTCGAGACCGAGAGGCGACGGAGGTGGGGCAGGAGGATGGGGGATTCAGAGCGTACGGGGGAGCCGATGAGGTGCAGGACGCAGTCGACCAGATTGGATGAGGTAGAACGCAGGACATAGGCGTGGTTCGCCCAGGAGTTGCTTCCGCTGTATCGGCGTAATTGGGAGAAGGGTAGGTCGACCGCGAGGGGGCGGTCCCCGCCGTAGCGCCCCGGATTCACGAAGGCCTCCTGCAGCCTCGGACAAGAATCGAAGAGGGTGAGAGGACCACCCCGGGGTACACAGTGTTCTTGGCGGACACGAATATCTATCGCGCGTAATTGAGGCAGGTTACCGCGGATACTGTCCAGGTGATAATACAGCATCGAGCTCCCCGTGAAACTGATCGTTTCCCAGCGGTCGGAGTGCAGGGCGAGGAGATGCAGAACACGCAATTCTCGCTCTCTGCTGTGGGTTTCGTGCCAAAAGGCACGGAAGGTGATGTGCAGCGGCACCTGCTTGGAGCGCTCCAAGTGCGCCTCCAGCCTTGGCTTTATCCTTTCAAAGGACGGGATTCCCAGTCCCCGTGCGTGAAATCGAGGAATATCGTTGCCCAGAGACAAGGCTGAGAAAGGACGATGGCCCGCCAGCGGCTGCACACGGCACTGAAGACCCATGGTCCTTCCTGGACGCTGGAAAGCCCGTCGGAAGCGGCAAAAGGCGGTAGTGCGAATGTGAAGATGAGCAAAATCAGCTCAGTCGGCATGCGATGGACTGGCGAGAAAGCCGCCTCGCGTTTCTGAATTGGCGAGTTGGGGTTCTGGTGTAGGTCCCTGTGAACGTCGTCCAGACGCCCCGCGGCTGCATACACAAGAGACTTGAGGGTGCAGAATAGACTAGAGATTAAACTCGAATCGGTGGTGACCATTGGTTTGCGAAATCCACGCGTAAATTGGGCTCGGAGCGAGTTGGCGAGGAAGAAAGCGAAGTTTATACCATCCGGGTACGATGCCGCTTCCATTTGGCCACTAGGCAAGGGAGGTAAAGTGGGTTGCTTCCAGGTGCCGCGCCGTGGAATATGTATCGCACGCGCAGAAGAAGTGAGTCGCGGTGACCGAGAGGAATATTCCCTTCTTTGTGGATGACGTTATCGATATATCACCGCCGCGCACGAGTTCTTGATTCCCAGGGTGAGGTTGCCAGTGGTTCCGGAGGAATTCGTGCCAGTCGCTTCAAGTCATAGTGTAATCCAGCCCGACTCGTAGGGCTGCCGCCCGTTACCATTGCCGTATCGACGGCCGTTTGCCAGAAGTTCGACAGGATACAGGACGCCCGTAACGGCCGTAATAATAACGGTACATAACGGGTCGAGTGTCAACCACTGTCAAGTTATCACGGTAATTTCACCTTTAAAATGGTGCTGAGACTTGGGTATCCCTTATGCAACATAAACAGTTGCTCACCTTCGCCTTCTTCGCCATCGTGCAAAAAAAAATGGGAGCTGAGGCAAGGCGAGCGCGCGAGCCGGCCTGGCCGCCTGAGTGAAAGGCAAAGTAGATCGGTAGCACTGCCACATCTTTGCCCTTGCTCTCAGCTCATCGACATTCACCGCCAGTCTCTTTCTGAGCTTTCCTCTCGACAAATTCGCAAGCTTTTTTGCCCCACCCTCCCGTCGCTCTTTTCTTCAAGCTTACGCTTGGGTTACTTTGGGTCTCATTCCGCGTCTAGACCCTCGGCGGCCTTTGTGTACGGGTTTGGCCGTCTCCCCCGCTTTTGCCCACACAGGCTTTTCCCGACGGTTCTCTGCCGTCTCCTCATAAAGCCCAAAAGCGGTCGGAACGGTCAGCCCCTCGCAAACACACCAAAAATCCTATCTTCCATGCAGAGAATAAATTATACCTAGAGTATCATGATCAATTATTCTCCCACTTTCAAGTTCTTCTCCTTATCACCTCATCCAACCCTTGGCCGAGTCCTACGTTGCCTCCCGCAACAAGTGCTGAAGCTTGGTAATCATCTTCGGCTCTGCCAAATATCGCAACGACACAGAAATTTGCCGCCTTTCTCGCCAGACAGAGGTGAAATACATGCAGGAGTTTTATTTAATAGGCAAGCCTTGCCACGTGGAAATATATTTGCGCAGAACAACCTGTGAAGATTTGGTTAGAGCGAAGAATTGAATGGCCCGTTTAAACGGCCGTTACGGCCGTTGTTTGACGGACCAATGGCCAACGGGACGGGCACGGCGCATCCGTTTGACGGGTGTTGTAGAAAGGCTCTGTCCTTCAACTTGTTTGGACGTCAGTTCGACCGCCTTGGAACAAATACTTCCCCGTTGGCTTCACTGTCTGAATCCATCTTCATAAGTAATACAAAAACGACACAAAAAAGTTAAGTATACAAGCCAGTAGAGTATCAAGTACTTACTTATCAGCTACACACACCGTCCCGTCCCCGACGAAACACTACAGGAACACATACGGCACATACGGATCCGGGTCCAAGTTACATAGACGAAAGTCCTCCGGGACCATATTTGCGTACAGCGCGCCGGAGCTCGGGAAGCGCACGACCCGAAGGCGCTCCATCAACGGCAGGAGCAAAGGCACGCCGCCGCTGTATAGCTTCAGCGAGCGCAAGGAGCCAAGTTGAGACTTGACGAAGCCCAGCAGCGCGTCCTGGTCGACAGGCGCGGGTGCGCTCGAGCGGTCCGAGTCTGGCACGAAACACAACGACAGCGCGCGCAGCGCCAGCGCCGGTGCAGGGACGCCATGGCCATCCTCATCTTGCTTCGGAGGACGACATCCGACTCCGAGAATCGCGAAGAGGTGCGACGCGAACTGCACGGGGAGGTGGAGGCACAGCTCTGCGACCGTGGGCGGCGTCGCCCGGAGGATCCGCTCCAGATGCTCCGCGGAGGGGATGTCCGCGACGAAGAGCTTCCGTAGCTGGGACACGCGCGCCAAAAACACGGGGAGGTGCACGGAGTGGTGGGAGTACAATTCCTCCAGCGCGGGTGTGTCCAGAAGCTCTAGGAGGTTCGTGCTCGAGACCGAGAGGCGACGGAGGTGGGGCAGGAGGATGGGGGATTCGGAGGGCGCGGGGGAGCCGATGAGGTGCAGGACGCAGTCGACCAGATTGGATGAGGTAGAGCGCAGGGCATAGGCATGGTTCGCCCAGGAGTTGCTTCCGCTGTATCGGCGTAATTGGGAGAAGGGCAGGTCGACCGCGATGGGGCGGTCCCCGCCGTAGCGCCCCGGATTTATGAAGGCCTCCTGCAGCCTCGGGCAGGAATCGAAGATGGTGAGAGGACCGCCCCGGGGTACACAGTGTTCTTGGCGGACACGGATATCTATCGCGCGCAATAGGGACAGGTTACCGCGGATACTGTCTAGGTGATAATACAGCATCGCGCTTCCCGTGAAACTAATCGTTTCCCAGCGGTCGGAGTGCAGCGCAAGGAGATACAGAACACGCAGTTCCCGCTCCCTGCAGTAGGCTTCGTGCCAAAAGGCACGGAAGGTGATGTGCAGCGGCACCTGCTGGGAGCGCTCCAGGTGCGCCTCCAGCCTCGACTGTAACAGTTCAAAGGATGGGGACTGCCAATCCTCGTACGTGAAATCGAGGTATATCGTTGCCCAGAGACAGGGCTGGGAAAGGGCGATGGCCCGCCAGCGGCTGCACACGGCACTGAGGAGCCAGGGTCCTTCCTGGATGCTTGAAAGACCATCCGAAGTGGTGAAAGGCGGCAGGGTGAAGGTGAAGATGAGCGAAATCAGTTCAGTGGGCATGCGGTGGACTGGCGAGAGAGCCGCCTCGTGTTTCCGAGTTCGTGAGTTGGGTTTCGAGTGTAGGTCCCTATGAGCGTCGTTCAAACGTCCCATGGGTACATCCACAAGAGACTTCAGGGTGCGGAGTAGACGAAAGATCAGACTCGACGCGGCGGCGACCATTAGTCTGTGAAGTTGGCTTGTAAATTGGGCTTGGAACGAGTTGGGGAGGAAGAAAACCAAATGTATAGAATTCGCGGACATCGAGCCACTTTTTAGTCCAGTCACCGAAAGGACGCTATCGGGCGGAAGTCAAGTGGGTTGTTTCCAGGCGCTGCGCCGCGGAATATGTACCAGACCGCGAGAACATGTTCGCACGCGTAGAGGAAGAAGGCAGCCCCGGTGATCGCGAGGAAAGTTCTCTTCTAGATCTTCGTAGAGGGTGTTATCAGTCAATCACCGCCGTGCACGTCGTTGCGGAAGATCAAATCGGTCCGGCCTATAAGCAGCTGTACGTGTTCTACGAAAGACGCGCGAAGGTGGCAGCAGCAGAAGACAGCATGGCTTCGAACGATGGTGGATGGGGCGACATATGGACCATGACAGAAGATAGTAATCCGAATGGCCGATGATGGGTAGTCTCTCGCAGCCAGACTTCAATATGCCCTGATCTCGTACCTCGTAGATGATGGGGCTTTGGCCGGTCAAACCAAGAGGCGTGCGATCTCCTTATCACGGATATATTCCCACGGGGGACCCACCCCCCAAATAAGGCAAGTCTGAGTCAGCGGCGTCCGCGCGGCCATCAACTCGCCACACACTTGCCACTAACCATCTACGCGCGCGTCGCGTCTTGCTTAACCCACCCGACCGGCGCGTCTTCGCCAACCTGCAACAGAGCCGATGGAGAGTTGATCCCTCTGTACATACTGCACATACCCCATTGTCAAATAATACAAACCTTGTCGGAAAATCCCAATTTGCTTGATCAGGCTTGACCCGAGTATCAGGCCCTATCAAGCTCCAACCCATGGCGTATCAGGCTGTATCAGGCTGTATCAAGCACTATCAAGTTCAACCCATAGTATATCAGGCTGCATCAAGCTGGGTCAGGTTTGCCCAGATTTAAGAAGATTTCAGTAATTTAATGTGCAGGCAGACATGGACCCCTCAAGGAAATGAGTAGGCTCTTTGGAGGCCTCAGCAACCACTGCAAGTAAAGTGGAGCAAGGACACTGACAATTAAATGAGTTGTGGAAATGAAATCAAACCACGGGAAATATGTTTTCAAGCTCTCTTGTAATTCTCCAGCACTTCCTTGACCATTTCATGCCTGTGTGTCCTAGAGGATTGCAGTGATCAGTGGGTGTCAGGCCTGATCAGGTCCCAAAACGAAGATATATATAACACACTTTGTCTGTCGACGCAATGGTTAGTTTAGTGTAGTGGTTATGGTGCACTCGTTTGTTGCACTGCGCGCCGGTTCGAACACAGTCACTGGTAATTTATAAGACAAAGTTGGATTCACAGGTAAGAACCAGGAACTAAGTTACAGTAGTTTAGCATCGTCAAAATCAACGCTAACGAAGTTGAAGTATTTTTCTTTCAGAACCGCTTTGCCTGATCAGGCTTGATCAAGCCTGGTCAACCTCGGTCAGGCTGGTCAGGCTCGGTCAAGCTGATCAAGCTTGACCAACTATTATAAAAGTTTTTTGAGCTTGATCAACCGCCTCAAAGCCTGATGGCTTGATCAGGCCTGACACGGGCCTATATTGCGTGGTCAAGCAAATTCGGATTTTCCGACACTTGTACGGCGGTGGCACTGCACGTCAAACTCACGTGCACAGATCAACTTCCACGATCCAGAGATCGCTCGCCTCTTGGGTCAAACGGCTTCAGGCCAGCTGCGCTTGATTTCCCGGGCGAAGCTGGAGAAATTCGGGGGTTGCGACGGGAGAAGTTTTCGTTTCATAATCAAGTGACAGTAGGAGGGGACTTTGGATAAATTATACCGACTCCCTTTCGGAACGTGCTATAGCTACAGCCGTGCATAATTCCGTGAAAAACACTTTTTTTTTCCCGCGTCATCACACGGTGATCAGAGACCTCCGGAAACCAAGATTGCAGTCCCCGAGAGTTGGAATTGTTCCCATTGACGCGGCAGAGCCTTGAGCTGGCCAAGATGAGAAATGGGATGTCCAGTTAAGTCACGAAGCTTCGGCATCTCGGCATCGTGCACGTGAACGCGGGAAAAAAAAACGCGTTTTCACAGAATTATGCAAACGGCTGTAAAGCCACCGTTTGATACCGACGAGATCGTCGCAAGAATAGCACCCCGGAATAGCCAGCGTTGCGTATGTGTGTGATGATCAAAGGAATGTTGGGTCTTCAGCTCGACTTGAGCTCGACCGCCTTGAAACCAAATACCTCCGTTGGCGCGGGCCGACGCTGAGTAACTCGCACCATGTCATAATAGGGGTCCGCCGCCTGCGCGACGAATCACTTAAAAGCAGCGAGGCCCTACCCCACTTGCACCGTAGATGTCGTCTTCAAACCCGCCCGTTAGTTTCCCGCCCCTTCACACGCGAAACTGATCTCATTTCCCCCACATAAGCCTCAGGCCCACGATGCCGCACGGTGAGGCAGCCCTGCGCAGTCAGGCTTTGGCTGAATTGATGTTTTTCTTTCAAGTCTCGATGCTCAGCATGAAGCGTTCACGCAGTACTTTGACGGCAAGCTCGGGATCGCGCCGTTGGATGGCCTGCGTCCGAGTAAAATCATAGAATTGGGGTGCGCATGGTGCCCTGAACTCAGTCTAACGACGCATGCTAACACAAATGCACTCCCTGATTAGATGCGGGAGTGGCGCATGGTCAGAACCTATATATCCGGCCCTAAATTTGCCTTGAACAATCAACGATTAACGATGAGTTCCCCGCAGGGCCATCCAAGCTGCGGTGCAATTTCCCGATGCGCAGATCGTGGCCGTGGACCGCGCTCCTCCGCCGGAAGGGTGGGTAGTGCCATATGACATGTCTTCAAAGGCGAACTGAATCGTATGGTCCGTGCAGAATCCTCCCTCCGACCGTGTCCTTCCAGCTCGCAGACCTGACGAAGGATCTCGAATTTGACGCTGAAACGTTTGATATCGTGCATGCGCGCTCGGTGTTGATCCATGTCGGTCTTCCTTGTATTCAATCATTGTATTCCCTGGCTAAAGTACGCTGGCCAAGGTCGCGAAGGCTGAATCCGTCCTCCGGCGCGTCTCGCGCCTCGTCAAGCCCGGGGGCCTGCTCCTCATCGAGGAAGCCGACGTCCTCAGCTTCGGCAACTCCGGGGGGCCCGCTACGCGCCGATTCATAGGCAAAGTCAAGGAGATCCAGGACAGCCTCGGCGCGGACGTCGAGTTCGGGCGCAAAATCGAGGGGATCGTCGGCGCGCTGGGCACGTTTGAGGAGGTTCAAGTCGAGAAGATAAGTCTGCCGTTTGGCGGGAACGGGCCGGGTGAGTTTGGGTTTCAGAGACGGTTACCAATGCTGATTGTCCAATTTGAATTCGAATTGAATCAGACAAGGCGCTGAATCAGCTTGGGCTCGGGATGAAGCAAAGCCTTGCGACGGCGTCGGGCCCGCTCGCGAAGCGGTTCAGTGACCGAGGCCTCACTGAGGAGGTGGCTCGTGAGTATAATGAGGAGCAGGAGCGGAGCGACAACGAATCTGCGATGGACTTTTATCTCTGTTGGGCTCGTCGTTCCCTGGAATAGAGATGAGATAAATCTATGAAGAAGAATCCAATTTTATTATCAGCACCTTGAGACCTGAACTCCTACGTCAAATTTCTTGAGTAGTTATGAATGAGTGCCTAAACCAGCCCGTGATGAACAGAAGCCATCGATTTTATTTCTGTTCTTTCTAAAATTGCCGTTTTGGGACGAAGGCGTAGCGGCCACGTTCAGGTTCCGCGGATCATGTTCTTTGAGAGGGATCATCCAGGATCATCCTGAATCATCATTATCAAGTCACTATCAAGCCTTCCAGTGCGATCTGATTATTCCGTCCACGGGCGCCTCCGTCCTCTTGCGAATTGAGTTGTCGTGCGGCGCTGTCATCTGGATTCTGGTGGAGTATGACGGTTAGCAGTCATGCTGGAGTCAGGCTCACGGCATGCGCCTGCATGCGCCCGTCGCAAGCCCGACGTTTCAATTGTCTTCTGATCTCTGCTGATCACAAGTCTAGCAATCTGAAGCCAAGGAGCACACGGGGCCGGACGAACCGGGGCTGAGGATGGACGCCGATGCTTCGCACTGATTATTATTTGGAGGTTTGAATGGCCGGAGAACGATGATTGACATTGAGCACACGAGACGCATCTGCGCACCAAGAATTCGAAGAAAATGAATGATCGTTTGTAAGGCACGCGGTCCAGCTGACAGAATGTAAAATTAAAACTGGTGAATGGCGAGATATCCCGCAGAATGCTGGGTCTATTCAGAGAAGACGTCAAGTAGCAGGGCGCATATGGCGGCATAGAAGAGCCAAGAAGGAACGTACGGGAGCGGGCTCCGGCGCGCGGTTGTGACCGGGCCGGCGGGAGGAAAGCATATGATAGGGGCCGCTCGATCGCGCCGCGCCTCTTACTCTTCCCTTTCTCCGCTACTTACCACCATGTCGAAAGCCGGAGAATTCGTTGGCTCTCTTGATTGCGGTACCACGTCAGTGCATACCCCGGACCACAGAGAGCCCGATGCCACTCTGACGTTGCCTCCTCAGTTCCGTCCGCTTCATCATCTTCGACAAACACGCCGACATCGTCGCCCAGCACCAGCTCGAGTTCCCCCAGTACTACGAGCATCCTGGGTGAGTACGACTCTGCAGGATGTTGCGCGCGCTGACACAAGCATGCAGCTGGCACTCTCACGATGCGACCGAGATCCAGACGCACGCCGAACAGTGCATCGAAGCGGCGGTGAAGGACATGGTGGCTGCGGGGTGGGCAGCAGACAGCATCAAGATAATCGGCGCGTTTCCGCCGCTGCATCATCCGTCCTCATCTGATACATCATCTTCTCAGGCATCACCAACCAGCGCGAGACCGCCGTCGCATGGAGCCGCAAAACGGGCAAGCCGCTGTGCAAGGCGATTGTCTGGACCGACTCGCGCACCAAAAACACCGTCGCCCACTTCGAGGCCAAGCTCGTTGAGCCGGGAATCGAGGTCGCGCCCGGCGAGTGGAAAAAGGGCAAGGACGGCGTCGAAGCCCTGCGTAACATGTAAGTACTGAGGAGGCACATCGCTCCGCTGTACGCACCCTAATCCGACCAAAATAGCACCGGGCTCCCGCTCTCCACCTACTTCTCTGGGATTAAACTCCGATGGATGATCGACAACTATCCCGACGTAGCCGCAGCGCACGAAGCCGACGATCTTGCCTTTGGTACGGTCGAGTCGTGGGTGCTATACAACCTCCTGGGCGGCACGGAGACGAACATTCATCTGAGCGACCTCACCAATGCCTCGCGTACGCTGCTTCTCAATACCACCACGCTGCAATGGGAGCCGTCGCTGCTCGCCTTCTTCGGCTTCCGCTCCTCGATTCTCCCGAAACTCGTGTCGACGTCCGAGGTATACGGGAAGATCGCCGCGGGTGCGCTGAAAGGAGTCCCCGTCGGAGGACTCGTTGGCGACCAGCAGGGCGCGCTCGTCGGGAACAAATGCCTGAAACAGGGCGAGGCCAAGTGCACATACGGCACCGGCGCGTTCCTCCTCTTCTGCACGGGTGGCGAAATCGTGAAGAGCAATCACGGCCTGCTGAGCACCGTAAGCTGCCTTCGCGCCCTTCGTGATTCCTACCCTACCCTAACCCCACCCAGATCGCATACCAGGCCGGTCCCGACGCCAAGCCCGTGTACGCACTGGAGGGCTCGATCGCGGTGGCTGGCAGTGCCATCAAATGGCTGCGCGACTCGATGGGTTTGATTGAATCGGCGGCGGACGTGAACGCCCTCGCGGCGAAGGAGCCGACCGCGGCCGGGCTGTACTTCGTCACCGCGTTCTCGGGCCTGCTCGCGCCGTACTGGGACCCCGGCGCGGCGGGGATGCTAATCGGCATCTCGCAGTACACGACCCCGTCGCACATTGCGCGCGCGACACTCGAGGCGAACGCGTACCAGACGCGCGCGATCATCGAGAGCATGCTGCTTGACTCGGGCGCGTCGCTGAAGCACCTGAAGGTCGACGGGGGGATGACGAATGGGGACCTGGCGATGCAGGTGCTGGCGGATGTGGGCGGGTTCACGGTTATCCGGCCGGAGATGCGTGAGTCGACGGCGCTGGGGAGCGCACTGCTTGCGGGGAGCGCGATTGGGTTGTTCGGGTGGGATTTGAACAAGCCTGAGACGCTCGCGGAGGTGAACACGAAGGGCAGCGTCGAGTTTGCGCCAGTGCTGGAGGAGACGGAGCGTCAGAAGGGGTGGGAGGGGTGGCAGCGCGCTGTCGAGCGTTCCAAGGGTTGGGAGGAAGGTGTTGACGAGTAAATGGGGAGCAAAGCGCAGCGTGTCCCGAGAAGACGGTGTAATATATCTCTATGTAACTGTACCAATCTCAGACTTTGACAAGACCCTCATCGCATACTGCGCGCGAATGTGTAAACGGGCTTCATATGCTCTTTGAGTCAGTGTAGAAGCGGAGGGCTAAGCGCGACGTCGAAAGATCATCGGGCGCGTCGCCGTTTGGAAAACAGGGTGTCTCGCGAAGGAACCGGGAATGTGTATCCTCCCAATGCTGCACGTCGAACTGGCTTCAGAGTAGAGCAATTTCCAGTTCCTTCGTTCTTTGGTGTCCAAGAGGACATCACATTGGACGGCTATGGTGTGATTTTTCCAGCGTCCACTGCAAGAAATTAAGGGTCCTATTCGAAAGGATACAGATTGAGAACCAGGTTTGCAAGCATAAGGTAAGAGGAAGGAAGAAGGGCTATCGTCGGCACGTGCCACCAAATTTTCTCCTCTCGTAACCCTCATCCTCATTTCCTCGCGCAATGGCGTCCAGCACTCAACCGCAAGCTTGCCCGCGCTGCCTGACTCCATTTGACGCGCTAATAGACGCGACAAAACCATCCAGGGTTCCGAGAGATATTCTCAACACCAATCGTCCGCCGACAGACCTCGAAATCCTCTGCATCCAGAGTGCCATAGTGGATAAGCGGGCCCAAAAGATGCGCTTGGTAGCGCCAATTGAGGCCGTCCAACTATTGTTGTATGAGCTCTCGGCGGACTGTGAAAGTTTGTGCGAGGAAATTGAAACGCACAAGGCCACATTATCTCCCATTCGACGAATGCCCCCAGAGCTCCTTTCGCTCATCTTCGCATGCGCGTCTCAACCTACTCTTCATGACCGCAGGGACACAGCTCCTTGGGCCGCTAGCCAGGTCTCCCGGCGCTGGCGGGCGATTGCCTTGTCTCAGCCCTCACTTTGGACGTCGATCGATTTGGACTTTGGATGGATAAAGGATGGCCAAACCAGGACAATATACCGACTCGAGGCTCACCTAAAACGGTCCGGAAATTTACCCCTCGACATCGACTTCGGTTGTCGTGTCCCTTTTCGCACCTCGGAGAGGGAATTGGCCTTGTTAAATGTCCTCACCCGGCACTCCGCTCGATGGGAAACAATCCGAATTAATGGTTCATTATCATTATCCTCCGCTTTAGTTGGTATTCGCGGTAATCTCCCGCTGCTACGCAAGCTGCAAGTTCTTTTCTATCCACACGGACCCGCGGACCAGCCCTCGGTAAACTTGGACGTTTTCGGGCTAGCTCCTAATCTACGAGAAGCATATGTGAATCTGGAAGGGAATCGACAGGTCGCCATCGTGTTGCCTTTTTCCGGGCTCACGCGATATGCAGCGCACAGTACATGGAATGGGCACCTGAGAGCCCTTCGCTCTGCTCACAACCTCGTGGACTGTGCTTTACAACTAGACGGTCCTATATCCATTCCTCCGACCACGTTGGTCACCTTGCCACATCTCCTTCGCCTCTCCTTGCGGGACTCGAATTTATTGGACTGTCTGGATGCCCCCCAGCTCGAGGAATTATATTGCTCCAGTACATCGAACCACCTATCATCACTATTTCACCGACGGCAGCCACCACGACTGAAGAAACTCGTATTGTTTTTCCCCGCATCTGTCACCGATTTGTGCAGCGTACTTCGATCGGTTCCGACAATCACCGACTTGGGCGTCTCCGTTTCCGAGAAATCCGTCGATGCTCTGTCCAATTCGCTCACCCTACGGAACGAGCCGACCGACATCACCCTCGCATTGAGATGCATTATCATCTCCACCGATAACCGCGCTATTGTTGTGCCAGATTATGACGATCGCATTCTCGCAAACATGGTAGCATCACGGTGGCGAAGCGGACAATTGCGCTCGATTACTGTCCCCGAGACTTGGGTGGGGAGTGCCCACACACAATGGGAAATTTTGAAACAGGATGGGCTGGCACTTACTTTCGATCGTGGCGACTGGGACTTGAGTCTTAGCGACATGGTGCCCCATCACCTGCGGCTCAACGATTCTAACTAGTTCAACATCCCGATTTCATTCGAATTGCGTATTATATGTTTTCAAGGTGAACATCCCTTCTATCATGCGAAGCCCCCAGTACTCAAGCTCGGCGGTAGATCCGCTTGGCCCGTTCCCCATGTGCTGTTCTTGCTCGAGCCCATGACGAGTTCCAATGTCCCTCCGTCAGTAAATAATTGATGCGATATCCAGTTCTTGGTGTAGGGTTCCCCGTTGAGAGTCGCGGATTGGATGTAGATGTTCTCGGCGCTCAAGCCCTGCGCAGTTATCGTCGCGACCTTGCCGTTGACTTCGTTGGTGATGGAGATCTTGGGGAAGTATGGGCGATTGAGCAGATATGTGGCTTGCCCAGCGACAGGAAAAAATCCTACACCATGTTCAGTTTAAAAACTTGCAAGTTGGATGTACGTACCGAGATGGCTCCAGACGACGTATGCGCCCATGGCTCCGGAATCGTCGTTACCTGAACGCGGCATGAGTTAGTGCTGATATTGTAGCATCGGGCAGGAGTGTGTCATTACCAGGTAGACCATTTATGCTGACGTCAAGTGAGTACATTTTTTGCAGTTCATAGAGGAACGACTTACGCCGTGCTATAGAACTGTTTGATTATCGAATCGACCCGGTCGACAGTTTTTGCCGGTTGACCGACATAATTGTAGAGATATGTCGGAACTAAAGATATATGTTAGACTGAGAGCGGAGGCAAGACCAAATCAATGACTTACGGAAACCAGGCTCATCACCGATATCCTAGAAATACGAATGAGTTTGTGCGAGGACAAGTCGTGATTCAACCCACATGGAAACCGGCCGAGAAGAATGTGTCCAAACGAGAGCTGCAATTTCTTTAGAAACGGGACGGCTCTTTTGAACCGCAGCACTGACCTAAATGTGTCTGGGCCACCGATGGCTTTGACAAGACTGGCCATATCCTGCGGGACATACCAGCTGTATTCCCAAGACGACGCCTCATAAAACTCGCCACCATCGCTATTCTGCATAATTAAAGGCGTCAATATTCATTCACGATATAGTTATACGCGTGATACGAACCAGGAAGCAATCGGTATGCCCGAAGACAGGGCTGCAATGGTCTGGCCGGAAGACGTTGTTGAGATCATAGCGAGGGTCGAAGAAAAACGACCCATTGGCATTGCGCGGCTGGATGAATCCTGAGAAGCCGGTATTGCTGGCGTTGGGGTTCCAGAGGTTGAACCAGTCGCCGGATTTGTTGAAGTAATGCGCTACGTCGTCGGTTTTGCCTAGCCCTTTCGCGACGAGTCCAATTCCGAAATCGTTGTATGCGTATTCCAACAGGCGGGACGCGCTCCTGAAGAAATCATTTGAGGGGAATGTTCCAACTAAAGAAGAAGAAAATGAAGTGTACCTAGTGTTGGGTCCCTCGTTCGGTGGGTTGTCTGATGTATCACCTACCGGAACGTAGCCGACTGCTGCTCTCGCAGCAATTCCGCCTCGGCCTTCAACAGTAAAGTCACCCTCGACGGTCGCATCCTTGACCATAGCCTCATATCCCGTTTCCCAGTCGATGCCGACGGTGATCCCTTTGGAAAAGGAATCCGAAAGCAAGCTGTCGGCGTTTGAACCGCCCTGCGTGAAGCCCTTGTCCAGGGACATCCGGCAGTCAGGGAGCCAGCCGGTGTTGCGATAAATGTCGATAAGCGCCCGGACCACCTCGGCTTGTGCGGTTGGAGCCGTGATCGCGTACAGAGGATGGACAACGCGGAAGGAGTCCCTGCAGAGGATGAGACATGCCAGTGAGTTCGAACCAAAAATCATACCAGATGCAATAGAAGCTGTCCCAGAACGGCTCCGTGCTGCTCCAGAGCGGATTGTCCCCTCAAATATTGAAATTAACCACAGAAAATAAGATTGGAAAACTGTACCTACCAGTAATGTTCGTAGGCGAGATGTAGGTTCGGTAGAGCGACGACCAGAATAGTTCCTGGGTGTCGGCGCTCACACCGGTAGCGTCGACCTCGACAGTGCCGAGCACCTTATTCCAGGTTGCTCTGCACGCGATGAGCACAAGTTCAACTATGAGTTTTTTATGGGCTATACCTCGCCGCAGCTTGAACAGAATCGAACGCAGAGATATCGGGAATCTCCTCCTCCGCGTATGTGCACGCTTTCGCGGTGCTCGTCCACGAAATACCAATTCTGACGTTCAACGTCGCCGCCGTCCCAGGAGCGAAACCAAACAGCACGCCAGCCGGGTGGGTTTCAACTTGCCTGTCGAACGTCGCAGCAGGATCGAGATTGGTGAAGGTGGATGTCTCGTAGTACTTGCCCTGCACAAAGGTGGTGGGCGCATCGAAGCAGAAGTGGACTTGGTAGGTGCCTTCGCCGAACGAGGGTGTGAATCTGCCGCCCCCAGTAACGCGCGTCCCGTTCGTGGTCGGGTTTGGGGACACGGTGACCTGTCCGTCTCCTTGGAAGCTTCCGGATAAATCTGCACCGGGGTTGAGCGATGCTGCAACGCCGTTCACGTAGGGTTAACGCACCCGTGGTTGCGTCCAATAAAAAGAGTAGCTGCTTCGTGTCATTTGGGTACGTGAAACGATGCAGTGCCGCGTGCTGAGTAACTGTAACCTCTGCCTTGACGCCGTTGTTGAGCGGGATGCTGACTAAGACAACTAAGAGTCTCCACCGCAAATTTAGAACTGGAAGACATACAATAGCCTGGGGATGCAGTAGGGTCCCCATGACCGATCGCCCTTAGCGTATGATCAACCGTGCATTTGGTCAGGTCATTATTAGCACATTGCGTGCTAGTGAAAGGCAGGAAGGGGAAGTTTCCGAGGGATGCCCCGCCCCCAGTGCCATCGTCGTGTCTGGCTTGCTCAGCGACGGAATTGCGCGAATGTAAGAGGACTTACAGCTGGGAGATACCGGTGATATTCGTCCCATCGCTCACGTACCCGGCCTGGTTGTCCCCTGAAAGACTGTCCGCGACGACTTTGACGGATCCCCAAGGCAGAGTCGCGCCGGCGAAGACGTGGCCGCCGTTACTCGTACCGATGAAATGATTCACAAATTGAGCAGGGTCTTGCGCGACTGCCGATGCGACAACGACGCCAGAAAAGACGACACCCAAGGCTTTCATCTTGAGAGGAGGAGGAAGACCTGAGCGGTGCGCCACTGAGATATGGACTCGAGCCTATGAAACCTCTTTTCGTTAACAGTGACTCCACAGGAATCAAACAATCGTTGAGGATAGGGATGCCAGTGACGCGACTCTATACTTATAAGTTATACTCTGGTGGAAAGGCGGGACCATGCTTGGGAACGTGTCCCGTGGTCCCAAATAAGCGTTCGCTGTTACGGGCGTTGCGTCCACATGCTGATGGCCACGAGACGCAACCGACTTCCCTGGGCTTCCGTCGCAACAGAACCTCACCGGATTTGCTTATACGAAGCTCGAAGAAGATGAAAGAAGGGTGCCAGGCAGCAGGAATAGCAGTCGCGTTCACTTTGCGCGTCGGTGAAGTCAAGTGCGGAGCACCGCTGCCTTCCAACGCGAAGCCCTCCCGGAGCAAGCTTGAGGCGAGCTATTTAGATCCAGGCGAGGCTGGTGCTGGAAGTCGACAACCAGGCAGTGCACAACCGCTCGAAATACCCGGAATTCACATGACGGTCCGCATGCATTAGGAAAATCAATTAAATTTTTTTCACGACCACCGGCCGCCGCGGCGTTGGCTACCGTTGAGGAGGCAAGTTCATCCATTCAGAGCAGTGAATTCTAGTGAATTCATTTGGAATTCGTTCCCCGGAGTTCGCGTTGTGGTCGTGAAAGACAAGCGTGTGTGACCTGCCGGCCGTGACGCTTCAAGACCCCCGCCTTCAGGTTCAAAGTAACCCCTTCACCGTTCTGGCTAGGCTCGAATCCAGCCTCTAGCTGCATCGACTTCGCGCCGTGAAAGAAAACAACCTCTCACCTCTTCTTTCTTCAGTACTACTGTGACCGATACGCTTGACCATCAACTGCTCTTTGAAAGTTTCTTTCGACATGAACATCCCACAAGAGATCGTCGAAGCAATTGCCGATGAACTCGAATACTCCTCCTTACACGCTTTCAGTCTGGCGTCGATCCATTTCGTTCACCCCAGCCAGGCGCGAATATTTCGGTCATTACAGATTCGAGTCGAGGGATCATTCAACGACGGTGTCCGCACACTCAGCACAGACTACAGAAACATGTCTCCTTGGGAGGCGGAGCGTGTCTTCTCGTCGTCACCGCACCTGGCATCGTACGTTCGGCGCCTTTGGGTAGACATTCCCCCACCTAAGCACTATCCCCGGATGACAGTGCGCCACCCCGGCCAGCCGATGTATTGCTATCCGCCGCTTCAGACCGTCTTCCCGACTTTCAGTGGCATACGAGAGCTCATCATAACCGGACCTTCAAGCCAGCGGTGGGCAGTGCTTCCTCAGGCGCTCAAAGATGCCATCCAGGCTATCATGTTACTGTCGTCTCTGAACGAGCTCCATTTCTCCGGTCTGAGCATACCACCTGCGCTCATTGGCTTTGTGGTGGCTTCCGTCCCGGCGCTGACGCTTTCATGCGTGGTGGTCGAGAATGCTGAACTGCAGAGTCTACCCACGGCGGCACAGGTGCTTCGGATACTTACGCTCCGAAACATCTCAGACTCCATGGTCGCTTTCCTGGCCAAACCCGGCGCACTTTCCGTGCAGCATCTCTCGTTCATGTATCCCGTGCTGGGGGATCACATCAACAAGGTTCTGCAAGGCTCCGCCGACACGCTCACCCAGCTGCGCTTCGGCGTTGAATATATGCGTATGTCCTCTGCTAGCTCTGAAGTCTAATAATCATTAAACTTGTACAGGTCTGCTGGGTGACGTCCAAGTTCCGTACCTGCATGAGCTGCGCGTCCTGGAGCTGGATTCAGAGCTGTCCGTTACATTAGGGCCGTACTACCGCTTTCCCCGCCTGTTCGTCTCCATCCTCACTCAGATCCCGCGCGCGACGCCACACTTGGACCGGGTACTTCTCCGCGCGACCATCTCCGAGCTGCGGGCGAGCATGTGGTCTGGCGGCGAGGATGCCAGGTGGAAGGCCAGTGGACCACTCGATCTGGGTCCTCTAGGTGTTGTACACGCCCAGTTGCGCTTCATCGACTACCTGCCGTTCGATTTCTCTGAGGCGACGCGAGAGCTGCGCGAGAAGATGTACTCCAGGTTTGTGCGCTCCATGGGAGAACAGCTGCCGGCGCTGCGCGACAACGGGGGGCTTTCGTTTTCACAGCTCGTCATCCCGCTATACACTCAGTCCAAACTCTAATTTGCCGCTGTGTCGTGTCAGGTATTCGACATATTTCATTGAGCAGCTCGAGACTCACGCGCTTAAAATTGTATTGTTCCAGCGCAGCTGTGATCCTTGGGGAGCTATTTATCTTATATTGGGAATGCATCTCATTATCTACGATTCGACTTTGGAACACCTTCGGGGTTCCAGTATGTTTTCCCTGGTCTGGGCCTTTATAAACTGACTTATCCACACAGACGACGCCTTACTCTCTTCATTACTGCACAGGTATTCTATTTCTCACTGAGTGACCCTGAGAATTCGTGTGCTTTCGCGCGTTTTGTTGTGGCTTCTTGGTTGCCGAGACGGTCGTTCGTCGCAAATGATTAGAGGTACCTATGTTTCTTCTACAGTATCATACGGTCGAAGTAATATCGATATGTTATCGTGGGTCTCATCAAATGAATGCTATTTGAATGTGGGATTTACATCCAGATATCTAGGCGGGGGCGCGCGCAAATCCGGAAGAGAGCAGGACATTATTATTAGATGAGATGTAGATTGCGGGCGGAGGGTGTGATGATGTCGAATACAGATATCATGGGCAGTGACGAGGATGGCTTTCAGCGGCTCACTTGACGCAGCTGATAGTGGTATAGCGGCGGAGGGGTTGGGTGGTCGGCTGTGAGGTGGCGCGAGCTGTACGCATCGGACAGTGTCATACTGTGACTTCCGTCGGAGTCGGACGCGACAGGCGAGGGCGAGCTGCGCGTGTCCCCGCTGGGGCGGAGGACGTCGGCGCCCGAAGACGTTTCCTGGTAGTACGACGCGTCCGAGACCACCGAGTGTCGATCACCCGCGGTCATGTACGCCAGCGCTGAGTCCGAGACCATCGATTGGCGGTCATCAGTGGTCCAGTGTGCCAGCGCCGAGCTCCAGTCGTCTGTGCGCGGGACCGAATAGCTGAGCGTTGGCGCAGTCGAGGAGATGCTGTATGCCCTCACCGGCGCCGCGCTAGTGCCCAGTGCACGCTCCGGGACCGCCAGCTGTGCCGGCGGTGGGGTCCCGTCGAAGCGGGTCCACGCGTCGCCGTCTGAGCTGGAAAACTCGAGCATGTACGGGACGACGTGCCCATCGATTTCTGCGGCGTGCTTCTTGGCGCGCGCGCGCCGGCGCTTATACAAGAGGCCTGCGGCGAGAAGGACGAAGAAGATGACGAGAGGGATAAGAATGTTTGCCACGAGCGCCGATTTATTGGAGGAGGAGGAGGAGGAGGAAACGGATATGATGTCCGTGGACGAGGGTGATGCCGCCGCAGGTTCGGACGCCATCGACGATAAACCAGGTGCCGACCCCGCGGCGTCTGTCGACAAGTCCGTGCGGAGGGAAGGGACAACAGTGGGGACCGTGGTTATGGAGGAAGCGGCGGGAGCGTTGTGCTCTGAAGTAGTGTCACTCGGGTGGGCCGCCGCTGAAGAGCCGGCCGCCACAATTTGTGGGACCGTTGTGAGGGTAGCCGTTGTAGGAGTAGCCGTTGTGGGGGTAGCCGCAAACGTGGCCGGCGCCTGTTGAGCAGTTCTGGAAATAGGGATATTGAAGCACTTATCCTAACGGAAGGAAACAAACTTACGGAATGGAATCTGGCGCCGTGTGCGGCGACGTCGTCGTTGTCGTTGTGCCATGCGCTGTGCGCTGTGTCGTTGTCGTTGTGGCTTGCGTACGAATTGGGCTCGTGGATGTTGTTATCGCGTTGGCACCACTAGCACCGTTATTGCCAGTATATATAGTTATCGGAACACCGAACAGTGTGAAGGTATAATTCGGTATCGGTGCGGCCCATGAATGAACGACCTGGGTTGATAGGAAGACCAGGGACAGTCGGTAAAAGAATGGAAGGCGGGCATGGCCCATTTTCACTAGCAGTGTGGCTGGCGAGTCCACTGCGCCTGTATAACGAAGGTGAGTAGCGTATGCACCGCTGGGAAAGGGGTAAGGCACGACGAAGCGCCGGGGATGAGAGAAGAAGGCACAGGCACACAACCAGCCCCTAAAGTAGGATAAGATATATGCCTCCAGCTCACAGGGCATGCTTCAGCACATTGAGACTGAGATGTACGAGAATCTTGAGTATGCATAGTTGGTGGTCAGGACGAAAATCGTCTGCTTAGATGATCTCCACCAGACCGAGCACATGCTGGACGACGTTCGTGGGTACACTGAATCCCCCACCCGCTCCTGAGTCCATTCGGCCAAGAGGGTGTCTGTTGCCAAATGTCCCAGGAAATCGACGCAATGGGGCACGAAAAAAGCAGATCGTGGCAAGATCGTGGTCGAGAGAGCAGAAGACGCCGAAATGGTCAGTGACAGTGTCTTGCTTCTTTTCTAGATGCGTGTGACGGAGGCGGTGATACATAATCTTGAAATAAGAACACCGGGAAATTTTGAGGCGCATTCAATAAGTTTGCAATTGGATCGAAAAATATTCACAGCGAACAAGCAAACGGGGCAACTGCTCGGGGAAGTCGATGGCCTTGTGTGTCCAACATCCGCTCGGGCACACCGTCAATGTCGGTGGCGGCGGAGGTGACCGACCGAGGCCCAAGTGCAGTTGAGGTCCAACGGCGCCATATCGATATCTCCGGGCAGTGCCTTGGTGAGGCGGGGTCCATATATCCTCGTTCGCGCACTCGGGGAAAGTTTACGCCGACCCTAGTCCTCCCACAGAAACATGCACACCGGTTGCCGGAAGTGTGCCAAGGCGAGCAATTACAATCGAAGATACAGCATGAGCCGCCGAGATACGAAAGCAGATGGCAGAATATCGTACACAACTTGACGCGACGCCGACGCGGCCTACTAAGCCCACTTGCCGAGCAGCGCCATGACCCCACAGCCGAGCAGCATCGTCCCGATGGCGTACACCAGCCGCCCGTTCGAGCTGTTCATCATCTCCTTGTTGAAGAGGAACTCGTGTGCGAGGAGCTGGTGGGTGTCGGCGTTATTGTCGAAGCGAAAGGAAGGGAAGGAAGAACGCACCTCAACAAGCCCCGTATAGATGAGGATTCCCGCGCTGAGCGAGTCGAGGACGCCGCTAACGATGGACGCGGTGGCGCTGCCGGGGTTGTACGAGCTGCGCAGGCCGAGTCCGACGGCGATGCCCACGGGGGTGCTCAGGCCGTACACGACCGCGGCGAGCACGGGCACGTAATTGTACCGCGGTGGAAGCCTGATGAACGCGAGGCGTGAGCCCAGGCCGAGGCCTTCGAATGTCTCTGTGGTCGATTAGATTAGTGAGGTTTCCATTCCAGAATAAGAGGACGTACGGTGGAAGACGACGACGACGAAGAGGATTTTGAAGCCCTCGTCGACAGCGAGTGTCAGACCTATCAGGACGCTGTGTAATAGGACACCGAATTCCAGGATTGCGATGCCGACTATTTGGGCACTGGCAGAGTCGTCTAGGTGTGTCGGCTCATGGTGGTGGTGGTGGTGGTGCTCGTGTTTTTGCTCCTCGACATCGCCGTTTTCTGTTGGAGGTGTCTGTGCTCCCTCGGGCCCGTGAGCAGCATGTGAGCCGGTATAATGTCCATGTGGATCTGCGTGTCGGACTTATTAATGAAATGATCAGCGAACGCCGAAGCACCTACCGTGGCGCAGGCCTAGCCTCTCTAGTTTGGATGTCCCCCATCGGAATGCAACGAGCTCTAGGATAAATATCGAAAATATGCTGAGAAGGCACAGGGCCAATGCATACGGCTATATGAAATGCGGAGTGAGTGCGGGTTTGTCTTGGTGTGGGGTTGGACCCACGTATTCTGACCACCCCGGCGATAGACATGGAGACGATAGCTCTTCCAGTCCTGGGGATAGCAGATGTATAAAGGCAGTCGCAATCTACAAGTAGGCCGTCTCTGAGTATCTTCGCCGCCGATGTGGCGAAAACGCTTACGATTACGCCCGATCCGAAGTACTTTCGCAAAGCTAGTAGGGTCGATATCAGCGTCAGCACTACACAATCGGTCTGGACGTACTCGAAGACGGATTTCGGGACATGTAACCATTTCGAGCGTCGTGCCAGCACGGGAAACAAGGTTCCGGTCGTTGCGCACACGAGGACGATAAATACCGAGGCAACACGAAGGTGCAGGTATGTATTGGGATTTCTTATGGTCGTACAATCATTGGAATCGGTCGACATTGAAGAGCCGGGAGGAGGGGGTGGATGGAAGGGAACGCTGAGGCACTTATGTTTTTTTGGGCAGGCTGACAGCGACCGGGGAGGTCCTCTGTAATTTCCAAATTGGGACAGCCAATCACACAACGAGGATACAAGGCGGGTTTGTACTGTTCAGAACCACAACAGGCTGAATGCTGCTGGAAGTCTTAAATATGGCAGCTATTTCGACCTTTTTCACAACAAGGCTTTCTGGTTCCGGTTTTTCTCTTCTTTTACCCGGACCACCTACGCCTGGAAACCCCGTGCATGAAGCTTCAGCTCTTTGTAGGCCTGGCTGGCAGCATCCCGAATTCAATCCTTGGACTGGGGCCATGGTCGTTACATCGCGTATTTTATAGACTTCCGACGCACGTCGTCTCCATGTCTTGTCTATGTCTCTTCAGGCAAGATCAAGATGCGTGCCACAAGCGGAAGATGGCTGATGCAAAGGATGATGTGCTTCTCGCCGCCTTTTCTGTGCCCTGACTCACTCCGCCTCGACATCGTTCGTGCCCGGGTCTCTCAGCGCCGCTCGCCATGAGCCATGGCCGCCCCGCATTCTTTTCGCCACTATCCTTGGTCTTCCTACTGACCTTACTCGCTCTTTGCTCTGCCGCCCCAGCACCGGCACCGGACTACACTTTACCTACTTAGGCCACCCGATAACCATCCACACGCCCTCGCAGCCTACCCCCGGTGGGGCGGGAACGGGTTCGGAAACGGGTTCGGAAACGGGTTCGGAAACGGAGGCGGAGGGAGGGGTGGTGACGGGGACGGGAAGAACAACCACACTCCGACCACTCCGAATCAGACGCCGACGGCCTCGCCGACAACGAAGGCCACCACACCTCACACAACGACGTCGACAACCCCACCCCCACCCCCACCCCCGGCTACCACCCCAAAGTCGGACCCAGTCGCAGCTTCATCCCCCCCAGCCTCATCTCCCCCAGGCAGCGCATCTTCGAAGGCAGCAGTTCCGCTAGTGCGGCTGCCTCCTCGGGAATCAAGAAAAGCAGCTCCACCTTGGGGCCTACCATCCCAGCCGATCTGGTTACAGGCACCTTCCCAACGGGAGCATCGCTCACCGGTATGTCGACGATGACATTCGATCCGTCGACCCCGAGTGCTTCCACGGGCGCCGACAGCATCTCCGCCTCCGCGAAATCCTCCGCGCACCTGGCGGCGATCATCATACCCATCATTCTCGCCCTCTTCTTCCTCATCGGTGTGGCAGCCTTGTACAGGCGTCGCCGCGCCCGTGCGAGGCAGGCGCAAGCACCCCCTCAGTCACAGTGGCTCGGCGGCAGCGGCGGCGGCGGCGGAGGCGGCGGGGGCGGCGCGTGGGAGCCGCCTCGACATGGCATCGCGCTTTGACCTAGCGTCGTCCTCGCCTCCGCCCCAGGCTCAGTTCCAGCCCCAGGCCCCGTTGGTGAGTGTGCTTCCCGCACGCGCGCGCACGCTCGACATCACCGAGTTCGACGGCGAGGCGATGTCGGTGTCAACGCTCAGCTCGGCGCCGTCCTCGGAGCACTCGCACAGCAGCAGCGGCGACCTCGGGCCGGAATGCAGACGCCTTCCACCGCCGCACCGACGATGGGGCACTCCTCTTCAGGTCACTTCCCAGGCGCGTACTCTGCCGCGGGACACGCCGCATACCCTCAATCTGTGGCGGGACGCACCGCGCGCACGGAAGACGGGCACGACCACGGCTCGGTCTTTGCCGCGGACTCGCCGTTCGAGAGCGAGAGCCCGCTGCACTGGCAGGACGAGCCCGCGCTCGCGGACTCCCGCCCGACGTCGCTGGACGCTGTCTCGCCCGTCCGCGACTCGGCCGCAGACGCACCGGTGTATGAGTATGGCATGCGCGGGAGCACGCTGCTCGCCTACGACACGCCCGAGGTCCTTGACCCGCGGAACGCACACCTGTAGTAGCCTACCTCTCGCATCTACTACATTCGAATTGATCCCCCGTCCCTACCCCACTTGCCCTTGCCCTTGCCTTTGCCCTTCCTGTTATCCACCTACCCTTACTTACGAACCCGCCCGCCTTGACATTCACAGCTTTCATCGTTATCCTCCGTCATACACATATTGGAATGGATTGTACGCTTGTTTGATTTTTCGGAGGCTTCTCGGTGTGTATCGCTATCGGTATTGGTACTTGGACTCCGATCGTAGAATCGTATTTTTGATTATGGATATCTTTATGCATTCTGTGACGAACGACCATCTCCCATGCTTCCCCGTGCAGTGAAGAAACTAAATGTTCTACGCTGGAAGCATATAAGTTCCTAGGCTAGGCTGCTCGGTAAGAATTCAAATAAGTACCTGATACAAGATGGCGTATCCCAATTAAGCTGTGTCGGTGTCTGGTATATATCCTGGTATAACCACCTTTGAAAACGAAAGCGCTCTCGTGGGTCATACAGAGCACGAACCTTTTATACACTCTCCTGCGCAACTTCCGCGTCCGGCCGATAGCCCAGCTTAAGCCGCGTGCACTTGATGCGCAGAACTTCATTCAAATTGGGGGTCCATGTCGCGCCATTGCTCCTCCCACAACCGCCAGGTGGTCACTTGGATAAACACCCGCTCTAGGTTCGGCATCGCGGTGGGAATCTGGGCGAGAAGCGAGATGAAGAAGTCGGGAATATTGTAGGACGGACGGATAGGATCGACGACCGGCGACTTGAGCTCTAGCAGGCGCAATTCATGAAGCGGCGGAACTATCAAGGAAGTATATATATAGGGTATGAGTCTGATACCACCGAATTGCAGCTGGGGCGAGCGTAAGGCGGACTCTTGCAAGATTTTGTGGATATAGTCCCACTGTGCGGATTGCGTAAACGACAGACGCTCCGCGGTAGGTGCACCAGGGGTTGTCAGGAATGTGACCACGGACTCTGAGAGTCCGTCGAGCATGAGTTTCCAAAGGGCCGGTGGGGCCATGGGTAGACTCTGCGATTGAGCATCCTCGATCACCACGTATGAAAGTGTCAGCGACGGGACGGACGCCGCCACGAGGCGGAGGAGCGCAGCCGGCATGCTCAGAAAGCAGAGATGGAGCTCGGTGAGAGAGGGTAGCAGCATGATAGCCTGCATGGCGTGTTCAGCGCCGCGGGGAGAGCCTCCCACCGCATACCCGGAAATACCCACCAACCACTCTTCGGGGACGCCCTTATGACAAGGTGCCTTACTCTCGTGAGGACTAGAAGGATGGCCAGCAGGGGTGAATAGCAGGACCTGATTCGGAATATCCAAAAGGAATAGTGCCGAGGTGGCGGGGGTGTCGACCTGAAGGCGCTGGGCGTAGGATGCGAGGCGGGGGGTAACGACGAGAAGGGACGCTTCGCCTTCCACGGCGACAAAGATATGTGGTGCCGCACGTGGACTTCGTGGCACTCCTCCGAAACGACGCGAATGCGTAACGACCGAAAGATTCTCGCCTGGCTGGGGCGGACGAAATGGGTCGACGCGAGACAAAGTCGTATAAGGACGAGGCTTCGAGTTTCTCGACATTGCTTCGACAATCTCCTACGGGAGATGCATGGGCAAAACGTTCGAAGGCGTGTAGGAAGGGAGTAATGGTGTTTCGGCTGGGTCAGGTGGCTGTGTCGCAAGTAGGGGAGGTCTATGGTATTTGCATTCAAAGTTTCGTGAAAGTAACTGGGGGCATAGTCTCATCGTGGGTCAACTACGCGAAGGATCCCGCGCCCCGTCGACAAAGGCATGTTCCTCGGCAGTCCCGCAACCAGCGACGGGGACTTTGATTCCACCGTAAAAGCCTACAAGCCAGCGAACTGCTCCTCGGCGAGCTTTGTATCGAGCCGCCGCCAGCTGGGAGTCATATTTCGGCGGTGTCGCCTGTCGAGTTGGTTCACGATCGCGAGATCGCGGGACCGCAAGCAGGAGAGGACATGGAGAGCCGTAATCGCCATATCTAGATCGCAGTCCTCTTGGAAGACCAAATCTAGCCGGCGGAGGCCTGTGCACGGGGTCAGAGTGATGACAAGGTTGTCCCCTGGGTACATGTGTGAGCTCAGAGAAAGAGGGAGGGAGGAATAAACAAACGTTCGAGAAGTGAGGATTCAAACTCTAGTCGGAGAATGTGCAGTGCATCCCCAATATGAAACAGATATTTTCCCAGCCCTGTCTTTGTTGGGTCGGTCTCGGCAGGTAACGAGAGCGCCGAAAGAAAGGGAATCGGCTTGAGAGTGAGGAATGTTTCGAATAATGTGGAGACGCAAAACTCGTGACAGTCAAAGAGTTCCACTGCGAAGGAAAGTGGTATACCACCTCCAAGAATCCGGGGTCATCATGAATGAGCGGACCCGATCGAGCTCGAGCCTTCTCAACAATGGAAAGGCGCAAACAGCAGAGAGAAGAGAGCCCGTCCGCAGGGTAATGTTACTAAAAACGAGGGTGGATATGTTGGAAAAGGTGTCGGCAAGAATGGTGAGGTTCCAGAGAAGAACGTCCTCCTTCACGCAGACACGCAAGGTTGTTACCAGTGGCAACGGACCAAGCCTACGAAGAATTCCATCCAGGCCCCATGCGCCCTCCCCCCGTCGGCGATTCGGGGCGCATTCGCTGGCTCGCCCTCCAAGGATAATATTAAGGTGAGCGAACGGACAGCCATTGCGATGGGGACAATGGAGTTGTGTACAATATCCAGAAAAGGTTCAACGGTGCGGTCCGTCAGTTTCACATCGGCAAAGAGACCGTATCGACTGGGTCGGTGCCAACTTTTGCAGACGAGACCGCATTGGTAAGAGTGTGTTTGTCGATGGGGTCATCCAGCCGAAATTCGCCAACGACGAGGTCCACGATTTCCTGCGGTAGATCTTGCGCCATTCCAGCTTCCGCGCGTCCTGAGTCGTGTCTGTAAGTCGTGGATATCAATGCACCACCTGAAGTCTTTGGGATGGCGATAATCACCGTTAAATCAAACGGGAGAGACAACGTCAAGTTCCTCGCCTATTTCTTGCTCTTCCGCCGGGAAGCTCAGAAAATGGAGGATGAGCGGTGGAGGATCGAAATCAACCGCGACTGTTGGCACACGTGACTCCCGGTTCTGTATGGCGGTCAGTTGGCACTTTTAAGTTTTTCCTCATATAATATCATGATTTCGCGCGCTGTAAATGTACTTTTTCTATGAAGTTGCAAACTCCTTACAATTTGGAACGGATCCCTCTCTTTTTTTCACCGCTCTGTTACTAACCACTGATAGTAATCACCGCCACAAGACAGCAACATCACGACTGCAACACGTGTCTACGGCTCCTTGTACACAACGACGATGGTCAAAAAGTGAGCTGTTTCTTCCGATGCAATCTGCTTTTCTACTCACAAGTACCTTGCCTGAGTAGATCAACTCATTATCATGTTAATGGTAAGTGCATACATATGTAAGGCAAGATCATGGCTTATCTATTGCATCAGTGCATGGAGGCATTGGTGGCACCGGAGGTGATGGTGGCCAGCAAGGTACAGGAGGGCTCTGGTGGACATGGTGAAGGAGCGCAGTTAACATTCAAGGGGAGGAATAATGTATGGGTTAACAACGACAATGCAGCAAGCAAGTTCTTCCAATATGTATAGAGACTATCAAACTGACAGACTGGCATAGAACAAAAGGAGCTACTAACACTCTTAACACCTATGGATGTTGATGCCTCCCAGCGTCCTTTATGCCTTGAAGGAACTCGAAAGAATATGCTGGATCAAATCATCAATTGGCTCACTGTCCCTTCAGAGGGTTGCAACATCCTTTGGCTTCATGGAGTTGCTGGATCTGGCAAGAGTACAATTGCAGCTAGCATTGCCCCAATATTTCTTGAAGCTCAATGCTCTTGGTGTCTTTATCTTCTTCACTAGAAACCAAGGAACTAGCCCTCGAGCAGGTGTTGCACAGTATTGCTTCCCGGCTGGCATTGTTAAGTGAAGACTTCAAGGTCAAGCTCTGTCACAATTTGAGTTGCAACCCCAGGGATTGTAGATGCTGATATCAACACACAATTCCAAAAAACTACTAAAGGAGCCAAGTTTCTGCTGCTCAGTCCCACTTCTCTGGGCCTATTGTGGTGATCTTGGATGCTTTAGATGAGTGTGATACCTCAAGCCGCCAAAACACTTATCTCACTCATCATTGAGAAGTTTCCTCAACTGTGTCCCATCATTTGTTTCTTTGTTACAAGCCGCCGAAATGAGGACATAGCTGCTCAGTTTGATGATGAAGATTGTATTACCAGCTTCCACTTGAAGATTTGGATGACCAAAGTCAAGTCAGCAGAGATATACTTCTTTATCTACAGCATCGGTTCAAGAACATTCGAAAAAGGCACAGGATTTCAAACCAGAAATGGCCAGGGGACAATTCTTTGCAGGCTCTTGTCAGGTTTTCTGGAAGGCTATTCATATGGACAGTAACAGCCTGCAACCTAATTCAAATGCCTTCAATGCTGAAGGTGCACTGAAAAACTTACTTACTCAGAGTTCCAAGATAACCAACGACCTTAATCAGCTATACACAGTTGCATTAGAGGTTTCAGGCAATTGGCAAGATGCAGAATTTTCAGATGCAGCACATCAGATTCTCTCTGCAATTGTACTTGCTAAGGATCTACTTAATGACGGAGCCTTGGACCACCTTCTAAATTTACAACCAGGCACATCAGCTCAAGTCCTTCGTCATCTTGGTTGTGTCATTCACTGGAATGAGGGGCAACCTGCCCAGATCCTTCATGCCTCTTTTGCAGATTATCTGGTAGCTCCTGAAAATTTACACCTCCAGCCCTGGTTTATTGAGCCTGGAGTTGGTCATCAATTACTTACAGTGGGGTTGTCTTCATGTGCTCCATACACAGCTCCACTTCAATATATGTGCTCTTGAAAGCTCATACTATCTCAATTCAGAGATTGAAGACCTTGATAGGCGTATTGAACAGTATATCTCCTCTGACTTGCTTATGCCAGCAAATTTGGCCAAAACATCTTGCTGATATCATGGGAAAAGAATTGGACAATAACCTTCACATCTGCTTTAAATACTTGCTTTCCAGAATGTTTTCTCTACTGGCTTGAAGTCATGAGTTTTTTGAGGTGTATAGATATTGCTCTTGTACACATTGACATCCCAAAGAAGCTCATACATTGTAGGTCAAAACATTCAAAATGATTGCCCAGCTAATGATTGGTAGGGACATCTTGGTACCTTTTTCAGGGATGCACAGGAATTCATTAGAAATTTTGGACCAGTCATTTCACAAAGTGTTCACACATCTATCTCTCTGCAGTGCAATTCTCACAGAGGACTCGATGTTGCACAAAGCATGTGATAGAAAGTTGCTCAAGGTGTTGGAGTACCATGGGCAAACAAGCCTGGGCCAAATATACCTTTGACAGCAATATATAAAGACAAATATGCAGTCAACTCAGTTTCCTTCTCTCTTGATGGGACACAAATTGTGTCTGGTTCATCTGACAAAAAAATCTACATCCGGAATGCTGCAACAGGGGAGGCAGTGGGCACACCATTGAAAGGGCACACAGGCTCAGTCCGCTCAGTTGCTTTCTCTCCTGATGGGACATGGATTGTGTCTGGTTCAGAAGACAAAACAATCTGCATCTGGAATGCTGCAACAGGGGAGGCAGTTGGCACACCATTGGAAGGGCACATAGACTGTGTCCACTCAGTTGCCTTCTCTCCTGATGGGACACGGATTGTGTCTGGTTCATATGACAAAACAATCCGCATCTGGATGCTGCACAGGGGAGGCAGTGGGCACACCACTGGAAGGGCACAAAGGCCGGGTCTACTCAGTTGCCTTCTCTCCTGATGGGACTTGGATTGTGTCTGGTTCAGAAGACAAAAAAATCTGCATCTGGAATGCTGCAACAGGGGAGGCAGTGGGCACACCTTTGGAAGGGCACACAGACTGGGTCCACTCAGTAACCTTCTCTCCTAATGGGACACAGATTGTGTCTGGTTCATATGACAAAACAATCCGCATCTGGAATGCTGCAACAGGGGAGGCAGTGGGCACACCTTTGGAAGGGCACACACAGTGGGTCTTCTCAGTTGCCTTCTCCCTGATGGGACACAAATTGTGTCTGGTTCAGAAGACAAACAATCCGCATCTGGAATGCTGCAACAGGGAAGCCAGTGGGCACACCATTGGAAGGACATACAGGCTGGGTCTACTCAGTTGCTTTTTCTCCCTGATGGGGCACAGATTGTGTCTAGTTCAACCGACATCTGCATCTGGAATGCTGCAGCAGGGGAGACAGCAGGCACACCCTTGGAAAGGCAACACAGGCTTGGTCCGCTCAGTTGCCTTCTCTCCTAATGGGACACAGATTGTGTCTGGTTCGGGAGCAAAACAATCCGCATCTGGAATGCTACAACAGGGGAGCAGTGAGAACACCATTGGAAGGGCACACAGGCTTGGTCTGCTCAGTTGCCTTTTCTCCTGATGGGACACAGATTGTGTCTGGTTCAGAAGACGCAACAATCCGCATCTGGAATGTTGCAACAGGGGAGGCAGTGGGCACACCATTGAAAGGGCACAGAAGCCCAGTTCGCTCAGTTGCCTTCTCTCCTGATGGGACATGGATTGTGTCTGGTTCACATGACAGCACAATTCGTATCTGGAATGCTGCAACAGGGGAGGCAGTGGGCACACCATTGAAAGGGCACACAGGCCCGGTCTCCTCAGTTGCCTTTCCTCTCCTGATGGGACATGGATTGTGTCTGGTTCGGGGGATGCAACAATCCGCATCTGGAATGCTGCAACAGGGGAGGCAGTGGGCACACCATTGAAAGGGCACAAAAGCTGGGTCCGATCTGTTGCTTTCTCTCCTGATAGGACACAAATTGTGTCTGGTTCAGATGACAAAACAATCCGAATCTGGAATGTTGCAACAGGGGAGGCAGTGGGCACACCATTGGAAGGGCACACACACTGGGTCTTCTCAGTTGCCTTCTCTCCTGATGGGACACAAATTGTGTCTGGTCAGAAGACAAAACAATCCGCATCTGGAATGCTGCAACAGGGAAGGCAGTGGGCATACCATTGGAAGGGCACACAGACTGGGTCTGCTCAGTTTCCTTCTCTCCTAATGGGACATGGATTGTGTCTGGTTCAGGTGACAAAACAATCCGCATCTGGAATACTGCAATGGGAGAGGCAGTGGGTACACTATTGGAAGGGCACACAGGCTTGATCCCCTCAGTTACCCTTCATCCTGATGGGACACAGATTGTGTCTAGTTCCAATGACAGAGCAATCTGTATCTGGAATGCTACACCAGGGCAAGTAGTGGAGCCAACAATTGTAGGTTATATGTTATTTTTATTACTTCTCACTAAATGACTATTTCCAGCCCTTAACATCAGCTATCAATTGGCAAACACCTCTAGCATTTGAGGATGGTGGGTCTGTAGCTCCTCATCTAAACGCATGTTCTGGGTTCCTTTGTGGCATCGTGACAATTTCTGCCTTCCATGGAACTCATTTGTTATCACCCCCAGAGGTGTAAT
Source organism: Mycena olivaceomarginata (assembly GCA_029378375.1). Taxonomy (NCBI): domain Eukaryota; kingdom Fungi; phylum Basidiomycota; class Agaricomycetes; order Agaricales; family Mycenaceae; genus Mycena; species Mycena olivaceomarginata. The sequence continues at coordinate 91,830 of JARKIC010000085.1, forward strand.
GAAGCTGAACCTCACACATTTTGTGCATGGTGACCAGTGGACCAAGTGTATGGTTTCAAATGGTGCTGTACTCATTCCCTATATTTTTTTCAACTCCAAACTAAATCTCTGTCAGGATACTAGGATAATCCTTCATCACTAACTGTCTTTGGTTCAAATCATTCAACTAGAGATCAGATTTGCTAATATAAAATGAATATTTGGATTTGATTACCAAAATTCAAAAACATAATGGGGAATTCACGGTAGGGCCTATTTTCTTGTTTGTGAATAAATATATTCATGTCATCAGACAAATAAAATCTTTGTTTGTGGAATAAATGTGTGATCACCCCATTTGTGTCCCACTGAATATATTTTTTATTTTTTTCAGCAAACAGGCATGAGTCACACAAATGTATTACAAACAAGCAGTTTATTCTACAAACAATATTAAATCTTGTTTGTGGAATATCTTTTGTTTGTGAAAATAATTGTGCCATCAAATGAATATGTCTATTGGGTGACTTTCCACAAGCCATATCATATTTAGAGCTTGTTGGAGGGGTGCCAACCGTGCCGGCACACCACCTATTCCGATTAAATTTAATGCCCGAGGGTTCCCACAAGCTATAAAACATTTTATTTTGCTAGAGTTTATGGTCAGCACGTGAGATGTAAACAACGCGTCTAAAAACTCCGAGTCCAAGTCAGATCCTACACGACATCGCCGACAGCAGGGAATCGAGAGCCGGATGCGCAAGGGAAGTGGTGAACAAATGGGGAGTAAAATGACCAGGTGGGTGGTTGTTCCACCGGGAGTGTGCCATTTGCAAGGCACCCAACGTCGCCGCTATGGGCAGCAAGGAGGCGGGGTAGAATCGAGAGACGGATGCGCAAGGGAGGTGGTGTGGACAGACCCGGTCCGGCCTAGTCCGGTGACGTATGGCTGTGAATTCTCGCCCAAAGAGGCAGCCAGCCGTTTAAGAGCATGAATTCGAGGCGTGATTATTCTGAAGAGGGGGTAGGGACCCCTCCTCTAGATTATAATTAATTCAATTCTGCAAGAGGGTCCAAAATATTCCAACTGAGATCTGAGCCCGATGGGGGTCCCGACAGCTGTCATGTCAGTGCGGTGATTCAGCGCGGTTTGAGCTCGAAAAATGTGAAAAACATTTTCTAATGCTTATGGAAGTCAACCATTCACAAAAGGGAAAATAATGCCTACTGTGAATTCCCCTAATAAAAGAAGCCAATCATATGAACCAATTTAATTCACAACACATGAAACTTGTAAGGGCAACCTTAAGCTTGGTGCGGGGTGCAGAAACTAGCAGGGGAATCTGAAGTATAAATATAGGCACTAGAATACAGGAGCAAAAATACTACGCACCTAGTGGGGGAATTCGAAGAGAAGAAAGGATGGGGATTCCCATACTAGGCGAAACCTTATATACTAACTAGTAACTACCCAGTAGCACGTGTCCGTAGGTATCTACAATGATCCTGGGCTTGATTGCATAGCACGTGCCAGCGCGAGCAGACAGATGTTCCAGACACTTTGGGTGGAGTGGACGGACAGACGGACAGATAGAGTACTGGACGCTTCGGGCGGAGCGGACAGACAGACAGATAGAGTACCGGAATGGATGGGTGGACAAATGCTTGGGTGCAGAAGTGGCTAGAGCGATAGACAGAAAAGCGTCCAGAGTGGCGGACAGAAAAGCAGCTGAATGAGCAAAAGCAGCCAGATCGGGGGTTCCCCTGACAAAACTACACTGGTTGAGCATTTCAAGTTTTTCAGTGAAAAACTGGTAAAAAACATTATGCATTTTCAGACATTTTCACTGAAAAAGTGCATGAAAAATTCAAACTTTCTCACTACTTTTTGACTTGGAGGTGAAAAACTAGAAATAAAATTGAAAAGTGGTGTGTAAGTACAAGAAGCCTTCCAAATACAGTGGCACTCAAAAGTTCTGCACGCAGGCCGGATTTATCAATACCAGGGTTTCAAGAAATTAAAATGTCTAACTTTTGGTGTATGGATCGTAGCTTAGGTTATGTAGAGTGTCCTGTGCAAAGATTCAGAACCAATGGATGAGTTGTGGTCCATCATGCCGGCGATTTCATCGGATTGAGCCAAATCAGGATGCCAAATATAAACAAAGGGGCTGAAAGAATTGCTCAAAGGTTGTTCAAGTGTTGTATAAAAAATATGAAAATATTAGTACTTGGTATAATTGCCCTTCGTAGCATGCAGGGCCTGAACTCGATGCAGCATTGAGTCGTACAAGCTGTTAATATAGACCATTGTGGTAGGGAGTTCGGGATGTAGACACGTGATGTAGTAGCACATGTATCAAGCCCTTTGTCTGGATTAGCCGCCACGTCGTCTGGTTGGTAGAGCTCCCTGACATGACCCCAGGGCACTACCACACCATGTCCAAATTCTTCCACTCTTCCTGCAAAATCTCCCATAATTCATCAGCATTCTGTGGTAACACCTCACAAGCTCGCAGTTGGCAATCCAATTGCTCCCATGCATGCTTGATGATGTTCATATCGGGTGAAGATGGGGCCCAGCACAAAATTTTGATGTTGTGATCATGTAACCAGTTGTTCGCATGGGCAGATGTGTGCTTGGGATCACCGTCCTGCTGAAAAACAACAGCATCGGGCTGGAGCGAGTAGTCAGCGAGGGTACCCAAGAAAGATTCCTTGAGGATGGAGTAATACTGGGCAGCATTCATGTGTCCTTTGACACAATGAAGCTGCCTGGGTCTAGAGAATACCACAAATATATATTCGCGAATATGAATATTCACCAAAACCTCAAAACTGATATTCACATTCATGCGAATATTGATGGCAAATATTTGTTGCTTAGTCAGCAATATTCGCGAATATTCATGAATATGAATACTCAGCAAATACATTGAGAATTCGGCGGTTTAGCAGCCACCAATGAGTTGCTGAGAGCACTTTTATGCTATCTTGTGAGTTTAAACATTGTCAAAGACTCATACAAGCCCTTGTCTTGCATGTTCAACCATTTGATTGACCATCACACTTGCCGTGTTCAACCTGTCAAGCAGTTGTCAAAGTAAAGATGCCTCTAAAGTGGTTGGTTTGCATATGAATTTACAGATCTAGTTGGTGTAAATGAAGTATGTTCTGGTTCTAGAGAGGAGATGTGTTAAACAGACCCAAATTTATCATGCTTGATTGAAACTTTGGCTGTATATTACAGCTGCAAATATTCGCGAATATCAACTTTCCTGAAAAACTGATATTCGCATTTGCACAAATAACACAGCCACAGCCATTGGCAAATATGAGTATTTGTTATTCGCGATATCTGGTATTCGTGGTATTCTCTACCTGGGTCCATGCTCAGTCAAGCACCCCCACACCATCACATTTCCTCCACCGTGCTTCACTGTTTTTTTTGATGTTCTGTGGTTCCAACTCCTCGTGGGGTCTCCTATGGCAATACTGCTTCCCATCGGATCTGAAAATCATGAACTTTGATTTGTCAGAGAAAATGACATTGCGCCAATCATCTGCTGTCAATTCCAGCATGTCCTCTGCCCACGCTCTTTGTTTATTAACGTGGATTTTTCTGAGGAATGGCTTCGCACAACATATGTGTCCATCAGCCCTTCCTGAGCAAGGCTCTGCGAATGGTGGATTGGCCTACATGTGGGAAAAGCTCGTAATGGACATCGGCACCATCACAAGCCTCCCCAGATTCAATCATTCTGACGGTGCAGCACCTGTCCCGTTCAGATAAGACTCAGGGTCGACCAGATATTGGTTCGTAATGGTAGGGATTCCCCATCTCTGCGACCTGATGATAGTTTCGGGTCACAGTGGACCGGCTGATCCCAAGCTCGTCGGCAATTTCTTGGAAATCCATATGTTCCCTTTGATGCATCTGCTGTCATCCCCCAAAAGTGTTTGGAGATGAAAAGGATTAAAGCCATATTTGGATAAGATTCGGCAATCACTGAAATTACCAGACAAGCCCGCCTAACCCCAGCTCACTGTCACCCACCTATCCTGGGAACAATTTACCATTTTGAGCCAACCACAAAATGCACAACGTCGACAAGGTAGTGACACCAATAGGGGCAAATAGCGATGCATTGTGACACCGTGACCTAATATTACAGGAACCGACAGAAGAGACAGCAACTACAGAGGACACAGGACACAGTGTTGCCACAGATAACACATTGAACCCATTGACAGGGCCAAGCAGTTAACCGGTTATCCTGACCATATGAGCTGCCCAGCTCCACCCGGTCTTCCTGGTGGTGAAGCTCGAGCTCGCGAAGCCAGACCCGTTCCCCAGGCACCCCCAGAATGACGAGCCCCCTCCTATCCTCCGGACGGATGGAGACGAGGGGTGGGAGGGGCTGACGTGGTGGGACAACTGGGGCCACCAGTAGTTCCTGGAGATGAGCTCCAACATCTTGAAGTGGCCAGTGTGTCCGGCAACCCACGTGTCGTGGTGCTCCTCCATAATGCGGCGATAGAGGTCCTTATTCCACGGCACGATGATCTTGCCACGAAACAGGAGGAGTCCATCTGAGATCTGCCATTCGGCTGAGCGATGGGATGGGGCCTTCCGGTTCTTGAGGAGCTCCTGGGCGACAAGCGCAACGGGGTTCTCAAGCTCCAGCTCGGTTGTGAACACCTTCTGGACGTCGCGCAGGAGGGGAACCTCGGGTCCGTCGACTGTGATTCCCTCCATCGTGCGGATCCAGAAGAGCTCCGGCCAAAGGAGCGTAATGTTTGAGTTCTCAGAACCAGCTCCATGGTCCGGGTGATGGGAGAGCATGTCCGGACGACCTATGAGACGGCCCAGCTGGTGGAGCAGGGTGAAGTCAAATGGGACAGGTACAGGGACCACCTGGCCTGCCGCCAGTTCAGCTTCTGTGACTTCTGGAAGTACTCCAAGTTCTTGTGGTCTATCCAGATCTCGACAGGGTGCTGCACACCTTCAAGGAAGTGCTGCCACTCCTCCAGGGCTCAGACAATTGTAAGCATCTCCTTGTCATGGATCACGTAGTTTTGTTGGACGTCGTTCAAGCTCTTGGAGTAGAAGGCAACGGGGCACCACTTTCTATCCATACCCTGCTGCAACAGAACAGCTCCGGTCAGCTCATATGGTCAGGATAACTGGTTAACTGCTTGGCCCTGTCAATGGGTTCAATGTGTTATCTGTGGCAGCTCTATATATGGAAATCCTACAGGATAACTGGTTAACTGTTCGGCTCTGTCAACAGGCCTAATTAGTAATGGGTTATCTTGTAGACGTTGCCGTAGGCAAAAAAGGGTGCCCAAAGAGCAAATTGAACTTGAGACCTTTACCTATGATATCAGAAGGAGCAGGGGGCATTACCTTTACACCATAAGAGCTATAACAGGGTAGTTGTCTGTCTCAGCTAGGGTAAGTCTAGGTTTAGCCTACCTGGGGCTGCTTATACCTGCCTCTAGGGCAGGGAAGCTGCCCTAAGTCTTTTAAAAACAGTTTGTCACTATTTCTTATGTGTTTTGGAGTGTTTCAAAACCCTAATCAACCCTAACCCCCAACCAAAATAAATAAATATACCTAGGACATAGGCACTAACCTCTACCCTACCCTCTAACCTGAACATAAATAGTGACAACTGTTTTCAAAGACTTAGGGCAGCTTCCCTGCCCTAGAGGTGGGTATAAGCAGCCCCAGGTAGGCTAAGCCTAGGCTTATCCTAGCTGAGACAGCCAACTACCCTGTTATAGCTCTCATGGTTGTAGAGGTAATGCCCCCTGCTGCTTCTGATATGATAGCTAAAGGTCTCAAGTTCAATTCACTCTTTTCAATTTGGCACCCTTTTTTTGCCTACGGCAACATCCACAAGATAACACATTAGGCCTGTCAACAGGGCCGAACAGCTAACTGGTTATCCTGTGGGGTTTCCATATATAGAGTTGCCACAGATAGTGCATTGAGCCCTTCATCAGGGCCAAGCAGTTAACTGGTTATCCTGACCATATGAGTTGCTCCGGTTGCCCGGTCGGAACTGTCCGCCTCTAGCCGATACAGCTGGGACTCGTCCGGAAGGACTAGGATGGGCTCTGCGGTCACTGCATCCTTAAGAGCTTGGAACACGGCACCCGAGGCAGTGGTCTAGGTCCGGGCCATGCCCTTCTTCGTCAGGTCGAAAAGCGGCCGTGCGACATCTGAGAATGCCTGGATGAACCTCCGGTAGAAGTTCATGAAGCCAAGGAACTGCTGCACATCCTTCTTGTTCTCAGGCACGGGCCAAGCGGTGAAGAATGCTTGCTCGGTGTCTACAACAGCAGTACTAGTTTAATCAAGACCCAACGAGCAGAATGCGAGTTGCTTGATTAAGGCAAAAACGCAACTACTAACCAAATCCTAACTACTTTCAACTTGAATAGTTTAGACTGTGCCGCCGAGTACGGGTCTTTTGAACGCTTTAAGAAGGTTCAAGGAGCACAGATAATCCAACAGAGGTTGCGAGGAGCAAGCCTGTTTTAAGAGGTCTAGTCCGAAGTGCAAGTTTTGATTTAGAGTATTAGACCTCTTTGAGCAATGCCAAACGAGTGCCTAAGCCAACAAATCGAGTTTAAAAGCTTTTAGAAGCTTGAGCCAACAATCCCAATCCTAACAAGGTGCCGTGTTCTCCAAATCCCAAATAATAAGCCTTCCAAGGCTACTGTAGTGCGGTGCTGTGTTCACAATCCTAATACGCTCTGGGTATCGAGCCGAAGAGGGCACAACAACCTCCTTCCCCGCCGCCTAATTGGCGGGGTCGAAATAGGTAGGCTTGAAGCCCCACACTGTGGCAAGCAGCCTCGTGCAAAACACATTTCCCTGGGAGGTGGATATTTTCTACTTCTCTTTTATTCCGGAGGTCGAGTTCCCTCCAAACCCATACGCGGTACCAGGAGGCTAACCCATTGTTAGTTGTCCCCGTACCGATTTGTTCTTCGGACAAACGTACCACCCCAAAAAAAAAAAAAAAAAAAAAAAAAAGCTCTCTCTAGCTTCTTAACCGTTTCCAACCCCAAAATCCCGATCCAACAATTGATATTGAGTTACTCGTGCAGATGAAACAAAACTTCTTAACAAAGTCAGTCCTGGGTGACAAGTCCCGAATCTCTGTCGTTTATCAAGCAATACCCGGTAAAGGCTAATGCTCTTCGTGACAGAAAGTTCAGTGCCTATCCATGCCAAAACCTCCTCCTTATATACTGTACAATTACGCTTACAATACGATGATTAGTCTACCGGCTGGTATATGAGTAAGGTGTCCGTAGTTAATCACGTGTGGGTAAATATATAGGATCCTCGTGTGTCGACCCCTTAATGCTTGAGTGTGTCCGGTGTGACTGCTCCTTGTCCGATCGTGTAGACAGTCCCATCCTCTATCCTCTTGTCCCCCGTTCAGGACCTTCAGTTTTAGGTAGACATAGGTACTAGCTTTGAGCCAGTACCTTAATCAGCCCGCCAAGTGGTTGTGGAGATATGCGAGTTTACCGTCCTGGCCTGGTTCAAGTAACCAAATCAGGATGGCAACAATGATCAGATAGTTGATAAGCGAAGTTCAACCACAGCCGGGGTAACCGGTTACTGTTAAACCCAAATGACCTGACCCGTCGCGCAAGGCTTCCTCTGTAAATCAAGCACAACAAAGCACTCAAATGCCTAATCAAGGCCCTACAGTGGTGCCCTGGATCATCAGAGAGGATGATTAATATTGCCCATGTTGTTTGTGGGCCCTGCGATGCCTTGATTAAGCAGCGATGCTTAATCTTGGCAATTAAACCCTTAATCATGGATGTCAACCAGTATGAACTTTCCAGTTGATGCATCCCAGGCGGACTTGATTAACAGGCGGACTTGATTAAGGTCCTCATGCAGGATAAAGCCCTGATTAGCTATATAGGACTATGCTAATCCTTTGGAGCAGCGTGCTACATGATTAAGGTAGAAATCAGCAAATTCCTTGCTATTTCACCCATGGTCCATTTCACGGCTTATCAGCGGTGGCACCAGCGACCTTGATGGGGTCCATCTCAACGTGGTTGTGCGAGATGATGACGCCGAGGGTACTTGATTGTCGACTTCTCGAACTCGCACTTCTCCAGACGGAGGAAGAGGCAATGTCCTCGGAGCCGGCAGAGCACCTCCTGGACAATCTTGCAATGACGGGCGAGGTCAGAATGCATGATGAGGATGTCATCAAGATAGACCATGATGTCTCCAGACAGAATGAGGTCCTGGAAAATGTTGTTCATCATCGTCTGAAAGGTGGCCAGGGAGTGGTAAGGCCGAAGTACATTACCAGCAGCTCAAAGAGCCCCCTGTTAGTACGGTGAAACGGTGCACTTGATATACGACTAGAAATAGCTTAGATTCGTGCTTGCACAAAACAACCACAAAACCACCACTACAACAATCTATTCCTCCAAAGATGTAAGTGCTTCTCTTTGTGAGTTCGGGTCCGGGCCGTAGTATGCGACCAACGGGTTTGGAACAAACACAATTCGACTGCTAGACTTCAACAAAGCTGTTCAACAACACGCTAGCACTACGCAGCTGCCAACAACAATACTGCTAGCACCTGGGATGGGCAGGGGTTTATGGGTTGGATACAAGGTGGCTGGATCGCTAGATCGAGGGCACCAGGGCAGAGTATGTAGGTTTGTGAAAATCCTCGCAATGGGATACCCAAAGACTATTGAGGCTAACAACAAGTGGACTTCAATCCTCAAGCGACAAGGCAGTCCTTAAGCCGCTGACCTATTCCTTAACCAAGAACAGGAACGTTTCCACTTTGTATTGGCAATAGACACTATAAGCGTCCAGCTAGCGACCCACACACTACGACAGCGCTTCCGTCAATATCGGGGTGAAGGCGAAGTAACTGACAAGTTACAGTCGGTCTAGAGGTGGGGGCACCTAGTCCGTCTTCTTCTTAGTGGGCTCGAGTCAACACACAATCACCTAGCAGGCGATCCAACACACTACGAATATATCGGGGTGAAGGCAAAGCTGCTAGCGCCAACTGCTAGCTGGTTCTCGACGAGAACACCCTTGTGTTTTATACGTGAAGACTCCGCGAGCCAACAACTTAGAACCTCAACTTAAGATCTCGACGTGTCCAGAGTCAACAGTATTGATTCCAATAAAGCTACTACTTGTGAAGTGTGTGTACAATCTCCACTAGCAACCTGAGACCACCTGCACCAACTTCGTACAAAGTCGGGTGTGTAATATCTGAGGTTCTAGCCTGCTCTGTGCTCCCTTTATACTACTGAGGTCCATGGTACATGTGATAAACAGAATAAATAATATAAATGAGTGAAAATGATGTGATAGATACGACAGCCAATGAAACGACTGCCGTTTGGTTTTATGATGGGTCTATGCCAAGCAGAACAGCCACACTGATCCGCTAGCGTCCATTTAAGGGTATCGTGAGTGATCCTCAGCTTGCCATCAGCTGCTGGAATCGCTATCCTGACGAAGCGGAGTTGAATCCGCCGCCTGGAGTCATCTAGCACAAGTCAGAGCACCGGCTAGCAGTCCGTTTATTCCGTTACTGCATATGTGGTGACCTGCGCATCCGCACCAATAGCCTGCTAGCTATTCCTCTACTATCTACTTTGTCTCTGTTTGTGACTCGCGACTGCGTCGCGACCGTCACGTGCTCGCATCTGTGTTTCGGGCCTCGGGTCGATTGCTAGAGGGGTTCCGCACACTAGCGCCCTTGCTAGAAGGCTGCTAGCGCATAGTTTACTACCCTTCAGATCCCAGACTCGCCGCTCGCACCCCAGCTAGCGTGCTCGCAATACCACTCTTCTGTGTCTCGCTCCCTAGGTGCTAGCACCTTGACTGTGTAGGCTTATGGTTATTTCCCCGTGGTTTGTGCCTTCAGACCGTGCTAGCGCGTCACACTAGTCGTATCTGAGGCTACAACCGGCAGCTTGGGCTCACTCCAGTTCTCCTTTATATCACCTAGCCAGAGTCCTGAGTGCTAGTAATAGCACTTCAGAAGTGCTAGCGCTTTCCCGTTGTATAAATACTGGTCCTAGGAAATCGCAAAATAGCACTAGATGCCGCGCGCTCTTGTTACGGCGTTTCAACGGAAAGCAGCCTTCCATTTGTCACCTTCCCGGATCTGAACATTGTTGAAATCCACCGGACGTCGAGTTTCATGAAGACCTGGGCTCCCTTCAAACAGTTAATGAAATCATTGATCAAGGAAGCAGGTACCAATTTTTCACCGTCATCACATTAAGCGCCTGGTAGTCCTGGACAAACTGGAGGGCACTGTCGTTCTTCTTAATGAAGAAGACTGGTGACGCCATCGGAGACTTGGACAGACAGATGCGGCCGGTGCTCAATCCCTCTGTGATGAAGGCATTGAGCTCTTTTTGTTTGAGCGGGAGAGATCGGGTAGACCTTGCAGTTGGCCGGCTTCACATCTGGGATGAGTTTGATGGCGTGGTCCCATGTCCGCCTTTCCAGCAGAGAGTCAAGAGACTCCCTGTTGAAGACATCCGAGAAGTCTGCAGCCCAAGATGGAACTTTGGTTCCAGCCGGCACAGAATTCCGCATGTGAGCCTCCGAGAGGCATTGTGAGACGGTGCTGCCAGCGCGAATCTCTTCAACCAGGGTGAACACAGTGTAGAGAATACAATCGCCTTCCTCGAGCTCGTCCTCATTATCATCATTGTCCGGGTCTGAGGACAGGTCCAGAAGGTCGTCATCATTGGCTAGATTGTACCCATCGTCTCCGTGCCACTCCTCTGAGTCAATGGTACAGATGGATGGGATCGAACCTTCGTGCAGCTGCCGGAGGATCGAGGTGGCGAGCTTCTCGTTCCTCCAGACAGCCTGCAACTCATTCCAGCAAGTGCGGCATCCGGTCGGGCAGCACGTCATGCGAACCTCCTTGGTTTCCCAGTTGATCTCCGATTGTGTTTCTGGAACTACGAGTAACTGAGGATGATGTGCTGCTTCCTGAGCCAAATGACAGCGAGCTGGATGTGCTCGGCATGCCCTTTGTAGTTGACTACCATATAGAGAGTAGCACAAATATATATTCGCAAATATGAATATTCGCCGAAACCTAGAAATTGATATTCGCATTCGTACAAATATTGATGGCAGGTATTCATTGCTTAGTCAGCAATATTTGCGAATTGAATATGAATATTCAGTGAATACATTGAGAATTTGGGGGTTTAGTAGCCACCAATGAGTTGCTGAGGACACTTTTATGTTATCTTATGAGTTTAAACATTGTCAAAGACTCATACAAGCCCTTGTCTTGCATGCTCAACCATTTGATGGACCATCAAACTTGCTGTGTTCAACCTGTCAAGCAGTTGCCAAAGCAAAGATGTCTCTAAAGTGGTTGGTTTTGCACATGAATTACAGATCTAGTTGGTGTAAATGAAGTGTGTTATGGTTCCAGAGAGGAAATATGTTAAACAGACCCAAATTTACTATGCTTCATTGAAATTTTAGCTGTGTATTACAGCTGCAAATATTCGTGAATATCAACTTTCCTGAAAACTGATATTCACATTCGCGCAAATAGCACAGCCACAGCGATTCACAAATATAAATATTCGCTATTCGCAAATGGCTTGGCACAAATATTCACGATATTTGCTATTTGTGCTACTCTCTACCACCATATCGACTACACCGGTGATGCTGCCCACTTGGTTGGGGCTGCCATCTACGTTGAGAACCAGGATGGGCTACAAGAGACGCTGAAAACGGTGCACTTGATATACAACTAGAAATAGCTTAGATTCGGGATTGCACAAAACAACCATAAAACCACCACTACAACAATCTATTCCTCCAAAGATGTAAGTGCTTCTCTTTGTGAGTTCAGGTCCAGGCCATAGTATGTGACCAACGGGTTTGGAACAAACACAATTCGACTGCTAGACTTCAACAAAGCCATTCAACAATATGCTAGCACTACGCAGCTGCCAAGAACAATACTGCTAGCACCTGGGATGGTCTGGGGTTTTATGGGTTGGATACAAGGTGGCTGGATCTGTCAGGGGAACCCCCGCTCTGCACGCCCTTCCAGCCTTTCCAGCTACCTTTCCGGCTATTTCTCCGGCCTCTGCTCTGGCCTCCGCTCCGGCTATCCCTCCGGCTAATGCCCCCGACCTTTCGCCCGCCCGTTCTCATTGGCACGTGCTATGCGACCAGGTCCGTGATCATTGTAGATACCTCCGGACACCTGCTACTGGGTAGTTACTAATTCGTATATAAGGTTTCACCTAGCATGGGAATCCTCATCCTTTCTTCTCTTCGGATTCCCCCGCTAGGTGCATAGTATTCCTGCTCCTGTATTATAGTACCCATATTTATACTTCGGATTCCCCCGCTAGTTTCCACGCTCCACGCTGAGCTTAAGGTTGCCCTTACAGCAGAAGAAAGGATCTAAGGGATCAACCGGTCAAGATTGGGAAGTTCGGTGCAGGTACGGATTCGGACCACTACTCCAGTGCTCCATCCTCCCCCATTTCAAATCTCGACCCCTCCTCCATTCCGAGGGACCAGGTACCCCCTCCACACTCCGCGCAACCTGTGATCCCGAGTGTTCACACTCCGGATCCGGCTTCCGGAGTTGCGGATCAGCTCGCCTCTGTCGAAGGCTCCCTCAATGCCATCCAAGATGCACTCCGCCAGCTACTGCTAGGCAACCAAAATCCGCCGCCTGACCCCGCCCCTGCCGCTCCGGCTCCAGTGCCAGGTCCAGACTTCTCGGCCCCCCACCCAGCACCTAAAACGGTCCTTCAACCGAATCCTCCGGCCATTTTCGATGGCGACCGGATGCAAGGACAGATGTTCCTTTACTCTGTCCTCACCTATTACCAGCTGGTTCCGGAAGCTTTCATGGCGGATGGGTTCGTCTCGCAGGAAAAACTCGTCCGGTTCGCCATGTCCTTCATGTCAAAGGACGCGGCTGCCTGATGGGCAGAACGGCGCGCATCCGCCGTACCGTTCCCGTTCCCCACCTGGGCCCAGTTCGAGGCCGAGTTCTGGCTCCGGTTTGTTGAGGAGAACGAACAGGACCAGGCCCTCACCAAGCTTGAGTTCCACTCGTACTTCCAGGGCTCCCGTGACATCTACCGGTACACGGACGACTTCGAGGAACTGGCCGTAACGGCCGGTTACTCAGACGCTCTCATCTGGGTCACCAAGTACCGCTCCGGCCTCGACCCCCAGATCAACGTCGTGATTACGATGTCCGGAACTGCCCCCGACCTCACTGACTACGACGGATGGCGCTTACGCGCCTTCCGGCAGTACGAGGGGTTCGGCCACGCCCGAACCGGAAACTCTCCAATGTGGCTTCTGGCTTTCCCACGGTTGTGCACAGCGGGCGTATTTCTGGCTCCGGTTCCCCAATAGACCAGGTAAGCCTTTTGCAAAAGACCGGTCACCCAACGGCACGGGCTTTTGCAAAGCCCCGTGTCTATACGTACAGCCACCGGAGATCCAAATAAGGAAATGTAAATAGAAAGTCACCAGTGGGATTCGAACCAAAAACCTGTGCATGATGGCTATAATTATAGCCAAACATTAACCACTACACTACTAGAGCTGTATATACCACTCAGTTTGCATGGCTCATATATAGGTGGGAAAATACAGAATAAGCCTTGCACCACCCCTGTAGGGCCCGCATAGGGCCAGGTTAGAGTTAGGTGGTTAGGGTTAGGGTTAGAAGGTTAGAGTTAGGGGTTAGCTGCCTTGTCTCCCAGGTATATTGGAGTTCTTTGGTTAGGGGTTGGGTTGGTTAGGTTGGTTAGGGTTGGTTAGGGTTTTTACCACATCAAAACATTGAATAAACTGTGCAAAACAATTTTCAAAGACCTAGGGCAGCTTGCCTGCCCTAGGTCTGGGTATGAGCAGTCCCAGTTAGGTTAAGCCTAGGCTTGACCTAGCTGGGTAGGCAACCTGGACATCTATAACCTGCTTGGTCTAGTGGTAATGATGTCAGCTACTATTATTATCTGAAGGTCAATTGTTCAATCCTCGGGATGTGTATTTTTTTGCTGGTGGAACACAGTAGCTGTACGGTCAATAAACATGAGATTTTGCAAAACCCCGTGCTGTGGCTGTATGTCCATAGACACGGGGCTTTGCAAAACCCCGTGTCATTGGGTAGCATGTGTTTTTTAAAAACTCTTACCATACCGGCTGCAACTCCCCGGCTACGTTCCAGACGATGATGAACAACATTTTCCAGGACCTCGTCCTTTCCGGAGACGTTATGGTCTACTTGGACGGACATCCTCATCGCGCACTCCGACCTCACCCGTCCACCGCGAAATCGTCCGGAGGTGCTCTAGCGACTTTGCAAACACCGTCTTTTCCTCCGACCAGAGAAGTGCGAGTTCAAGAAGTCGATGATCAAGTACCTCGGCGTCATCATCTCGCACAACCACGTGGAGATGGACCCCGTCAAGGTCGCCGGTGTTGCCTTGTGGCCTGAGCCAGAACAAGAAGGACGTGCAGCAGTTCCTCGGCTTAACGAACTTCTACCGGAGGTTTATCCGGGCGTTCTCAGACATCGCCCAGCCGCTTTTCAACCTGACGAAGAAGGGTGTGGCCTGGACCTGGACCGCTGCCTCGGCCACCATGTTCCAAGCCCTCAAGGATGCGATGACCGCAGAGCTCGTCCTGGTCCTTCCGGACGAGTCCCAGCCATACTGGCTGGAGGTGGACAGCTCTGACCAGGCAAACCGGAGCGGTTCTATCTCAACAGGGGACCGATGGAAAGTGGTGTCCCGTTGCCTTCTACTCCAAGAGCTTGAATGACGTCCAACGGAACTACGTGATCCACGACAAGGAGATGCTTGCGATCGTCCGAGCCCTAGAGGAGTGGCGACACTTCACCGAAGGCGCACAGCACCCGGTCGAGATCTAGACAGACCACAAGAACTTGGAGTACTTCCAGAAGTCACAGAAGCTGAACCGGTGGCAGGCCAGATGGTCCCTGTACCTGTCCCAGTTCGACTTCACCCTGTTCCATCAGCCTGGACGCCTCATGGGACGTCCAGACGTGCTCTCGCGTCATCCAGACCACAGAGCCGGTTCAGAGAACTCGGACGTTACGCTCCTTCGGCCGGAGCTCTTCCAGATTTGTGCCATGGAGGGGATTGTGGTTGACGGACCCGAAATTCCTCTCCTGCGCGATGTCCGGAAGGCGTTCGCGACCAAGCTGGAGCTCGAGGACCCCGTGGCACTTGTCGCCTGACAGCTCCTCAAGAACCGGAAGGCTCCTTCCCCCCGCTCGGCCGAATGGCGCATCTCGGACGGACTCCTCCTGTTCCGCAGCAAGATTGTTGTGCCGCAGAATAAGGACCTCCGTCGCCGGATTATGGAGCAGCACCATGACATGCGCGTCGCTGGACATGCTGGCCGCTTCAAGACGTTGGAGTTGATCTCCCGGAACTACTGGTGGCCCCAGTTGTCCTGACATGTCGGCCAGTACGTCGGAACCTGCGATGTGTGCAACCGGACGAAGGCGCTCCAGCAACTTCCCCACGGTGAGCTTCATCCAACTGAGATTCCGGACGAGCGCTGGGACACCGTCTCGGTGGAATTCATTGTCGAGCTTCTGGAGGCCCACGGTTTCGATGCGGTCATGGTTGTGGTCGACGTCCTCGGTAAGTGGGCCCACTTCAACGAGTGCCACACTGGCCTCAGTGCTGTCGGAGCTGCCCAGTTGTACTACCGGAATGTCTGGAGACACCACGGAACCCCCCGGAAGTACATTTCCAATCGTGGTCTGCAGTTCATCGCCGAGTTCACTCGCGAACTGTGGCACCTCATCGGTATCGAACCCGCTACCTTCACCGCTTACCATCTGCAGACCGATGGTCAGACTGAACACGTCAACCAGGAGCTCGAATAGTTTGTCCGTATCTTCACGAGCTACAAACAGGACGACTGGGACGAGCTCCTGCCGGCAGCCAAGTTCGCCTACAATAACCACATCCACTCCTCGACACAGCAGGTACTGTTCATGATGGACACTGGCCGCCTTCCTCAGATGGGTTTCGAGCCAAACGGTAGGCGCTCCGCCGACAAGTCCATCAACGAGTTCGGCAACCGGATCGCCGCCGGAGTCTCCGAAGCCAAAGCTGCCCTCATTAAAGCCAAGGACAAGTTCAAGCGGTACTACGATCGCCGGAGATCAAGGTAGGCGACCGGGTCTGGGTGGATGCCTCTGACATCAAAACGACGCATCCGTCGCCCAAGTTCTCGGACAAACGGCTCGGAACCTTCAAGGTCGTGAAGGTCGTAGGCAACGGTGCATACAAGCTCAAGCTTCCGCCGTGTTACTCCCAGCTCCACCCGGTCTTCCCGATCGTGAAGCTCGAGCTTGCGAAGCCAGACCCGTTCCCCGGACGCCCCTGGCACGACAAATTGCTGCCCGTCCTCCAGCCGGCCGGAGACGAAAGGTGGGAGGTTGACGAGATCCTCGAAGCGCGAGTCCGATACGGCAGCCTCTGGTACATGGTGCGCTGGAAGGGTTACGGTCCGGAGCACGATAAGTGGGTAAAGCACTCTGACGTCTTCGCCAAAGACGCCATTGACACCTACTACCGCCACTACCCCAATGCCCCCCACCGGATCGCCTCAGCCGCCTTTGACTCGCTGTCCTTCCGGAGGCGCGATAGGGCCATCCGCTTCATACGTCGGGACGCCGTATTCCAAGGGGGGGGTGATGTCAGGGGAACCCCCTCTCTGCGTGCCCTTCCGGCCTTTGCGGCTACCTTTGCGGCTATCTTTCCGGCTATTTCTCCGGCTTCCGCTCTGGCCTCTGCTCCGGCTATCCCTCCGGCTAATGCCCCCGACCTTTTGCCCGCCCGTTCTCGTTGTCACGTGCTATGCGACCAGGCCCATGATCATTGTAGATACCTCTGGACACGTGCTACGGTGCTACTGGGTAGTTACTAATTCGTATATAAGGTTTCACCTAGCATGGGAATCCTCATCCTTTCTTCTCTTCGGATTCCCCCACTAGGTGCGTAGTATTCCCACCCCTGTATTATAGTACCCATATTTATACTTCGGATTCCCCCCCTAGTTTCCGCGCCCCACGCCGAGCTTAAGGTTGCCCTTACAGGATCACTAGATTGAGGGCACCAGGGCAGAGTATGTAGGTTTGTAAAAATCCTTGCTAAGGGATACTCAAAGACTATTGAGGCTAACAACAAGGGACTTCAATCCCCAAGCGACAAGGCAGTCCTTAAGCTGTTGACCTATTCCTTAACCAAGAACAGGAACATTTCCACTTCTTATTGGCAATAGACACTATAAGTGTCCAGCTAGCGGCCCAACACACTATGACAGCACTTCCGTCAATATTGGGGTCCAGGCAAAGTAACTGACAAGTTACAGTTGGTCTAAAGGTGGGGGCACCTAGTCCATCTTCTACTTGATGGGACTCAAGTCAACACACAATCACCTAGCAGGCGATCCAACACACTATGACAGCACTTCCGTCAATATCGGGGTGAAGGCAAAGCTGCTACTGCTAGCTGGGTCTCAAAGAGAACACCCTAGTTCATCTTTCTCTTGGTAGGGCTCAAGTCAACACACAACCACCTAACAGGTGATCCAACACACTACAACAACACTTCCATCAATATCGGGGTGAAGGCAAAGCTGCTAGCGCAACTGAAGTTGGGTATCAAAGAGAACACCCTTGGATTTTATACATGAAGGCCCCTCAAACCAACAACAGCAACCTCAACTAAGAACTTGCTATGTCCAGAGTCAACACTATTGATTCCAATAAAGACTACTACTTGTGAAGTGTGTTACAATCTCCACTAGCAACCTGAGACCAGCTCCACTAGTGTTATACAAAACTGGGGTGTAATCTCTATGAGAGACCACCTGCACCGGCTTTGTACTTGACCAGGGAGTGCTAATCTAAAGTGCTAGTCCGCTCTGTGTTCCCTTTTATACTACTGAGGTCCAAGTTACATATAATAAACAGGCTGAATAATGAGATGAGTGAGAATGATGTGATTGAATACAACAGTGTCATGAATCACCCGGGTTCTACTTTTTCGCGTGATGTGTCCGTATGGATACAGACACGTCTTAGCGGCACGGGACTCTCATGATGCCACCTCGTGACCTTCTCACATTGAAACCCGGCCTCGGATTCTAAAGCCGCAGACTTGGGGAGTCTGCGCCATGGATACAGAAGATGTTAGGGACTAGGAACCTGTACAGATGGATCCTAGTCCCCAGACGCACCAACAGCTGACACAGAAGCATACACGAAGTCCATGACTGGTTGCAAGCCGATCGGGGTTTGAACCACTGGATACGACGACATTCAGGATTAGGAAACCCCAACGTCAGGTCTCCTAAGTCCTCCGATGCCATGGAAACAGACACAGAGGAGTCCAGGAGTATCAGCATTAACACTCCTTAATGCTGTGGTACAGGAACTGATCATGATTGACTGCGATCACTTTAATTTATTAGAAGCCTATATAAACTCGGTAGAATCTCCATGTACAGTAGATTCTACCTCGTCTAATCTCAGGCTTCTACCTTGGCTTGACATAGGCATTGTCTCCACCCTGCCCCACTTCCTCCACATCATACTATGGGTTGTATCCACACCCCGGGTTGTATACCTGAGTGGATACCACACCCTCTTCGACTTGTTCCAGGTTCCACCTCGCATCCCGACCTACGACATACGGCCTCCTAGGGAGGACGCCATACGACTGGTCCTACTGCTCGGGGAACACACGAGCTACTAGCGTCTATCGAGTTTATCCTGGTTGGGGTTCTCGTCGGGTTACTCGCTGTTTAGCCGACCCAGAGGCCGTTGCTGACAAACAACCAATGAAACACCTGCTGTTTGGTTTTATAATGGGTCTATGCCAAGCAGAACAGCCACACTGATCTGCTAGCATCCATTTCAGAGTTGAATCCGCCATCTGGAGTCATCTAGCACAGGTCAGAGCACCAGCTAGCAGCCCGTTTAACTGTCACTGCTTCAGTGGTGACTCGTATATCCACACCAATAGCCTGCTAGCTATTCCCCTATCTGTCTTGTTGTCTCTGTTTGTGACTAGCAACCGCATCATGACAGTCACATGCTCGAATCTTCCTATCTGTCTCTGTTTGTGACTCGCAACTGTGTCACGACAATCACGTGCTCGCATCTGTCTATCCAGGTCCCGGGCCAATTGCTAGTCAGGTACCCCACACTAGCACCTATGTTACGAGTGCCACTAGTGCCTAGGTAGTTTCCCTTAGACTTCTGACTTGTCTTTTGTTCGGTCTGGTCGCATGCTCGCAGTGTCTCCTTCCTGTAGCTCGCTTTCTAGGTGCTAGCACCTTGACTGTTTAGGCTTTTGGTTATTTCCCCATGGTTTGTGCCTCCAGACCCTCCTAGCGCGTCACCCTAGTAGTATCTGGTGCTACAACCAGCAGCTTGGGCTCACTCCAGTTCTCCTTTATATCACCTAGCAAGAGCTCTGAGTGCTAGTAATAACACATCAGAAGTGCTAGCACTTTCCTGTTGTATTTTTACTGGTCCTAGGAAATCACAAAATAGCACTAGATACCGTGATTTATGTTATGCCATTTCAACGCTAGACCGAAAGTTTGTGGGAGGTGATGTACTCCGAGTCGATGAAGTCTCCAGTCACTCTGCAGTTGACCAGAGCCTTCACCGACATCCGCACAGCGGTCTCAACAGACTCCAAATCCAACAGGATGTGCAGGGAGTTTCAGCCCTCAACAGAGTCGATGATGTACTGCCAGGGGAGTCGCTGTTCCCACTTCGGGCGATGAACACGCTGGAGCGAGCCCTTGTTCCCGGCTTGGGGACAGTGCGGGTTTCCGTCTCCAGGACAGAAGGGGGAGTCTCAGTCACTCAGAAGACTGGGACTGGGGGTGTGCCTCTCGCTGCTACCTCAGAATCACATGTATTGGCATTATCTGAATACAGGAGGGCATAGTGATTGGGGGACACGACCGAGGGCACACCACTCACCCGGCCGGGGACGGAAAACCCGTTGGGTCCGTGTCCTCGTCGACCAACTCCACTGGACTCTGGGAGGACCAAAAAGTATGAATTTCAACCTACGATTCAACCAGAACTAGGCTGGAATGCAGTAAATTTTAGGTTGACTTTCAACCGCCGTAGGTTACAATGTAATTGATGATAGGCTGACTGAATTAGGTTGATGGCCATCCAAAAAACCGTCTGTTTCATCCTACGGCCTTCTCGCAAATCCTGCTGAGTTTTAACCTACTGTAGGCTGAGTTGTATAACCTATAGACAACCAATTAACTGTTGATTTTCAAGCCCACTCTCAGGTTGTTATTCATTCAAAAACCCGCCACATCTTTCGCACATTGTTGGTTGTAACATCGGTCATGTATTGGATGAATAGGAGTGCATAATGACAAAATATGGCTCATAAATGAGCTCCATAGCTACCGAAATAACAGGCCGCGGGTTGGGTCGAGAGCGCGGCCAGGCCGTGGGTATCGATGTGGCTATGATTACGTTCGTTAGTGACAGTGTGTAACACAGTGACCATCTCGTACCTCTTGACTTCTCCCCTCACCCGTCGTAACTGTCCTCGCTGCCCGCGTTGGACATCGAAGCGTCGTCGTCGGCAGTGTCATCCTCGCTGTCCACCACCGCCTTTTTCTTGCCCTTCGACTTCGACGAGATCTTTGCGCGCTTTCCCGCCGGCGCAGCCGTTTTCTTCTTCTCGGCAGCTTTGGAAGCTGCCCCAGCCTGGGCGAGCTTGTTCTGGCGACCACGAGGAGCAGAACGGTCGCGCTTGGAGGTGTTCGCCTTCAGATACCCGTACTGGGCTGGGACGGGAATCCATTCGTTCTTGTAGGCGTTGTTGCGCCGATTTTTGATGAATTGTTTGACGAGCTCTTCGGTGGCCCAGTCGTTGTGGAACTCGGCGAGGTATGGATGACGTTTACGAGCCTATATGAGCCGTGAGTACTCAGAGTAGGTATTAACCAACCGAAGTCGTGCGGACGCTTACTATGTCAAACAGCGATGCCTTTTGCTGAACCGGGATTCGCTTCCAAGGGAGCTCCCAATTGATTCGCGCGTTGAGTACGAGATCGCGGACATTGCGCTTTGATCTCTGGAGGTAAGTTCCAGCTCTAGAATATTTGAAATGACGCACCTGAATAGCTTTGTATTGCTCGTAGTCCGCATGACTGCCGGCAAGTCCCATCGCCTCCTGTATACTGAAATGCATCCCAGCGGTGCCTCCAGGACGCGCAATAGGCTCCCGTGGCTCTCCCTGCGCCCCAGAGGTATCCTTGGCAAGCAGACGCGCAATTTTCGCCTTGAGCGCCGTGTTCTCCTTTTCCAATGCATCTGTGGGCCGGAGAAGCATGTGAACACGGTAGAACGGTGAGCAGGATGTCAGACTTACCCGCAGTGCCCGTGGATTCATCTACATTGCCATCGGCAGTGTCATTACCATGGGCTCCACCATTGCCGTGCTCGACGCTACTGGACGCGCCAGGCCCAGTCGCTCCGCCATTACGACCTGGGATACTGTCAGGCCCATCGATATTGGGCCCCCCATTGCCGTGCTCGATGGGATCGGTACCGGATGCGTCCGGCTTGTCGCCCAGACCGGCCTGCAGCTCCCTCAGCTGGCGCGCAAGATCCTCACTACGTTTCTGCTCAGACTCAAGGTGGGCAGCTTGTTCCGTGAGCTTTGCTGCCACATCTCTGAGTCATTTTGTTATTTCAGAGTAATTGGACTGACCCCGCTGCGCGTCGTTCTCCATACGGGCATAGACAATGTCCGCCGTATTGCACCCCTCGGCATCGTACCGCTTCGCGAGGTACTCGTTCAAGGCCTGGCTCTGTTTTTCGGTGAGTTTGGGTACCGGTGACGGGGGACGGTTCTCGTCCTGCTTCTTGGGCTTGCGCCCTTGTCGCGGGCCAGGCTCAGTTTTTGGCTTCGCAACTGGGGGACGACGTGTTGAGCCTGGGGTACGTGGTGTTGACATCGCTGAACTATAACTGACGCGACTGGGCAGATAGTGGGACGTGGTGGTTCGAGTCAACGAGGAAATTTGCAATATTTGTTATGCTAAGTCGTGTTTGTAGCGCGGGCCCGTGCGCCGCATGACTAGTCCCAATATATTCATTTTCCATCTCTTGTGCTCGCCTCTGCTCATGGCCCCTCGAGAAAAAGTCATATGTGCCTGTTGCGGCCTCAGAATTTCCCGCGAGCGTGAGCACGAGCACCGCCGAGCCGCAAATGCCCAGCCTTACCCTGTTCCGGCCGACACACTTCAGTCCAGACAGCAGCGTGTCTTTGGACCAATCTCGGGCCCCAGCCAGCAAACCAACGACGCAGGGCCATCTGGGATGAAATCTATGGATGTTGACGGCCTGGATGCCTTCGAGTCCGCCTTTGTCGATGGGTCGGATCCGGATTTTGATTTGGGCGAAACTGGTATTGTCGAGGATACGCTCAATCTTGGAGACGGGCCACTGGGGCTGGTGGATCCTGAGATGATCATGCACGAGCACTGGAGTGCACATGGGCTTGTTCTGGAAGACGAGAGCGATTCTGAGTCGCGCGACGGAGGAGACGATGGTGACGAGATCCGAGAGGAAGACAGTGATGCAGAGAACTCGGACGAGGAGCCGGATATCTTCGATTGGGATAGCTTTGAAGCGCCAGGGCTTTCGGCGTGGGACTCGCTTGGGGAAGTGTATGACGCCAAGGCAGCTATTGGTATGTCCGCTCTGTCTCTTCCGGCGAAATATCTGAAGTTCTAACATGCTTTTTGATCCTCAGCCCATAAACTCAGCGCTTACGACTTGGCTATTTGTAAAGCATTCTCGTATAAAGTCCAAACAAATACGACGGACAGGGCATTCAAAAAAACACCGTTAGCCTTTCCCCAGACCCCTCCTCTTCCCAAACTCGACACCATCCGGTCCCGCGTCAATTTTCTCGCGGGTTTCAAGCCGCAGACATATGACTGCTGCCCGAATTCCTGCCTCTGCTATGTTGGGCCCCATGCCGACCTCGAAAAGTGCCCGCACTGTGAAGAGAGCAGGTGGCGTGCAAACGGGAAACCTCGAAAGAAGTTCACTTACATCCCCATCATCCCTCGCCTCATCGCCTTTGCCAGTAATCAGGAAATGGCAGAGAAGCAGCAATACCGTGCTGAGCACTCGCACAAGCCCGGGCTCACAACGGATGTGTTTGACGGCTCGCATTACCGGTCCCTTCGCACGACAGCCGTTGAAATCAACGGCAAAAAGCAGAAATACAACTACTTCTCTGATCGTCGCGACGTTGCTCTGGGTGCATCCTGGGATGGATTCGCGCCGTTTAAACGTCGCAAGAAGACCGCCTGGCCACTTATTCTTTTCAATTACAATCTCCCCCCCGACCTACGCTTCCTGCTACACTTCATCCTCGCGTTGGGCGTCATCCCTGGACCCAACAAACCCAAAGACTCAGACTCGTTCCTGTGGCCCGCTATACAGGAGCTGTTACGGCTAGCCGCGGGCGTGCGGGCATTCGATATCTTATCGGGCAAATTGTTTGCCCTGCGAGCGTATCTTATCCTCGTTTTTGGTGATATCCCGGCTGTCTCAATGTTCATGAGAATGAAGGGCCACAACGGTTTCTGCCCATGCCGAATGTGCAGGATTACTGGTTTACGCATACCCGGCGCTCGCGCAACCACTCACTACGTGCCTTTGGACCGCTCATGCCATCCCGACATACAGGCAGATCCCACGGCTATCAAAAAATACGATCCAAATAACTTGCCGCTGCGTACTCAACAGGAAATAATCTCCCAAGGCAAGGAGGTCGAGGCCGCGACAACAACCGCCGAGGCAGAACGCCGCGCCAAAAAATCCGGCGTCAAAGGTGTTCCGATTCTATCGTATCTTCACTCCTTATCATTCCCCAACTCCTTTCCTTACGATTTCATGCACCTAATCTGGGAGAACCTCGTCAAGAACCTGACTTTGTTGTGGACGGGCGAATTCAAGAAGTTGGATGAAGGTTCCGAGGAATACGAGCTGGGCAAGGGTGTCTGGGAGGCTGTGGCAGCCAGTACTTCTGCCGCCTCGGATACAATCCCTTCTGCGTATGGAAGCCGTATCCCGAACATTGCAAAGGACCGCCCCAATGTATCGGCCGAGATGTGGTCCTTCTGGACTCTCTATCTAGGCCCTGTACTGCTGCGACGTCGCTTCAAGCACCCCAAATATTACCGCCACTTTGTTCGACTGGTCCGTCTCTTGAACTTGTGTATGCAGTTCGAGATCACGGATGAAGAGATCGAGACTCTGCGAACGGGTTTCATTGCGTGGGTTGAAGAGTACGAAAGGTATGTTACGGCGATATTTTTGCGTTCGTTGGTACCGGCATTAATCTTTGTTCAGGATTTATTTTCAGTACGATGTTAGCCGTATGGGTGTTTGCCCTCTGACCATCCACGCTCTACTCCACATCGCCGCCGGGATCAAGTTTTGTGGGCCCGTGTGGTGCTACTAGGCGTTTCCAATGGAACGCTTCTGCGGCAGTATTCAGCCGGGAATTCGGAGTCGCAGATTTCCCTGGGCATCGATCGATAGATATCTGGTGGAAGTCGCTCAACTGACCCAGATTAAGACTGTTTACAATGTTGCTCTGGAGCTATCCTTGACGGCTCCTGCTATCGATCCTCAAGGTTCCTTCTCTGACCCTGATTGTGAGTCATTCGCTAATTTGCTGCTCGTGTTAATTGCCCATTCGTCCTACAGATCCCACCTGCATCCTCTTGCCCCCAAAGTCTCCCAATCGACCCAACACGAACGCTATTCGTTCAATTGCGATAGCTCTTTCCACCAGAACAGGTGGTAAAATTGGATCGATCACTAAGGCTCTCAAAGACGCGGTTATTGAAGAATGGGGCAAGGTGCGCCGTATTGATTCTGAGGCCGGAGACACAATGCGGTCCTGTTCTGTGGGCATCCTTGCCGAAGACAGCCGTGACGCGACCTACGTTCGGGTTTGTCTGTACCTATATTTCACTCTTGCCATTAGCTCATCTGTTTTATAACTTTCAACAGTACGAAATGTTGGTCGACCAAAATGCCCTATATCGGAATCGTGAAGAAGATTTCCAGCTTGAAACATTCTACGGGCAACTGGAACACATTTACCGTATACATCTCTCTGACGCTTGTCGCGCACTTGACACTGACGGCGCTACCACCTACATCCTTGCGGCCATTCGCACCTGCGTCTTGGAGCCTGAAGACCGTGATCTCGCTGGGCTCGATGTTCACTTCTACTCGCGGGCCGGAGCCCTGGACGTTATTGACATCACAACAGTGCAATCGCTGGTGGGACGCGTGAAGGATGTCAGTAACGAGTGGGCAATAATAGATCGAAGCGGTGTTCTGGCGCGAGCGGAATGGGATGGTGAGAACGATACTTGACCACATGTATGCTACCAGGCCATGCAAATGTATGCAAATAGCTCCGCAATCTCGTTTCGTCGACATCCCGAAATTTAAAAATTTGATGGATGTGTATTACTTTCAGTACAAGATAGGTTGACCTCAACATAGGTTGATTTTCAGCTCCTTAGGATCCCCCGCCCGACCGCATTAATATGAGTCAATGTTTGGTTGAAATCAGAAGGTTAATAACCATCCTAAATTCTAGGTTGAACCAACTCAACCTACAATCAGCCGGCAATAGGTTGAAAGCGATTATTCAACCTGAGTCAAGTTGAAAATCATACTTAGCTGGCTTCATAGTGGGAAGCGAGGCGGTGGTGGAGAGACAGGCGAACAGCTCGTCAAGGAGGTCGTTGCCGAGTTGACGGACGACCTCGCCGAGAACATCCGTGTGCCGGACATCGGACGTCACTCCTAAATTGTGGCTGAAATGGGGAATATCAGATGGCCTGGAATTGTTTCTTGTACTTCCCATATACAGGTTGCAGTTCCAGTGCTACATATTTGTTGGATATCAGGTACAATTTCAAGCAACCCCATTTTTGTTCATATACTAATGGTCTCAGGAGCATCTTCAGGAGCACTAAGACATCACATTTTCTGGAGTGAATAAATTAATCTGAGTTGACAGTGTGAGGGATCATGCTGCGATGCTCGCCCGAAGGAAGGCCCTCCAATCCTTCAACTCCGGATACTCGCCTCGCACCGCGGGTATATTGACATTAAACCCTGCCTCGTTGAAGAACTGCACAAAGAGACGCCATCTGAGCAAACCAAGATCGACGGGCACGAACGACTGCACAACTGCGCACCTTGAACATCAGCCGCAACTCCTTCTTCCCCGTGCGGACCGCCCACGCAAGCGTATTGCCGCCAATCATCTTGGGACGCAGCTCCTCCCTGAACACCTCGCGCCAGCCGTCCTCGAAATCCTTGGGCGCCAGGCTCTCGCCCGCGATGTCAAAGTCCTTCCCGATGTATCGTTCGGGGTGCGCCAGCACCAGCGCAGCGACGCCGCCGATGTCGCTGCACGCAACGCACTGCACACGCGTCGTGGGCCGCAGCTGCGTCAGGAGGATCAGCTTGGTCAGCCGCGCCGTCGCGGAGTCGGGATCGTCGGGGATGAACTCGTCCATGAACGTCACCGGCCGCAGGATCGTCGTCGGCAGCGTCGGGTGCTTCTCCTTCAGGTGCTTCTCCGCCAGGCGCTTGGACTCAAAACTGCGAATAGGCAAGATAAAGTCAGATCCAACGGTGTCTGTGGACCAAGCAGACGAGGCGACTCACTGCGGGACACCCGTGTCCGCCACCCCCGCCGAGGTTCACGCTCGTGTACACGAAATGCTTCACGCCGTGCGCGGCCGCGGCGTCCGCAATTCCGTTCGCCTCGACTGTCTCGCCCGCCACGCCCTTCGGGTTCTCGTAGCTCTGCTGCACAGAAAACACCGCGTACACCGGGCCCGGCGCCGAGGCGAACAGCGCCGCAGGCTCGGTCGGCACGCCCTTGTGCAGGCGCACGCCGCGGAGCGATGCCAGCGCCTTGCTCTTCGCGGACGCGGGGTCCCGCGTCTGTGCGAGGATGAGCCACGGCTCGGCGCCTTCGCGCGCAGCCTCATTCGCCTTGGCCAGGGCTGCAATGTATTAGCGGTCGAATTCCGTGCGCAAGATCAAACAGCGAAAACGCACCGTGCACCACCCCCCTGCCCTGCCTCCCCGTTGCGAGAAAGACGAGTACGATCTTAGGCGACGTCGGCTCTGCCATCTCTTGCTGTTCTGCTCTGCGCTGCTCTTAGGCTAGATTGAATTCGAATGCATCTCGAAGCCCATCCACCTTAAATTCGATCCAAGCCCCCGCACAACCAAGCCGCACACCGATTCGCGCGCCGTTAATAACGAACTTATAAACGCGCGAGGCGGAAAGGCCGAGGGGCTCGGAGCGCGTTGGGGGGATAGGCCGAGTCTGTCGGGATTTGGCTGCTGCTTTCCGCGTTTCCGGTGATCTTGGCCGCGCTGTTGCGGCGACGGAAGTGCTCCCGAGTCATGCGAGGCGGGTCTGCGCAGGGCTGGTGCCGGATAGTATTTAGCCATTTAACCGTCGCGCCAGCTTAGGGTGATTCAGCCCTCCTCCTGTATTAGGAAGCGTGTTCTGGAATTTGCCATTTGGCGACGCGTTGCTGAACATCACGACAAGGATATACCCAGCTCTGAATCTGGATCCGCGTCTTTCCCTCCCGTCCTTCCTCTCTTTTTTCTTGCCGTATGATACAGACGCACCTACCTACCTGACCGAATCCAATTCGTCCGTTTTATCCTTGCTTCGAGTGCTTGCGTTCCCGCTTAACGTACATACTCGGCTCAAAAACGGGTCTGAAATTTTGGGTAGCATCCCGTCCTTTGAATGAATTAAAACTGAAACTCTTTGAAGCTTGGTGTAAGATGTATGATCGGTACATAGCAATTACCTTGCCAAAACGTTGCTTCCCTCATCACAGTCCACTGGTACTTCTTCACCTAACTGAGTACACAGCTACGGGCATAGTTATAACGGACGCGTACATGTAGAGGTACGTTAGTTATAATGCCGCACCCCAAATCCCTGCCCCGTTTGCGTTTATTGCCACAGTCCAACTGGTAAATACCACTAAAAAAATATCTTATCGCGGCAAGTCAAGTATCATCGTATGCCGGCGGCGAGTTGTCCGCGAGCTGTTCCCTCAGCCGCCGCACCTCCTCTTCCAGAGCGCGTTCGCGCTGTGTCGGTGTCTCTGTCGGTGCCGGTGTCGGTGTCTGTGGCGGCCGCTGCGGTGTAGGCCCTGTTGCGTCTCGTGCGGCAGGAAAGACCGGCGGCGCTCGCACGCGGGGCGGCGGCGGCTCCCACCGCAGGACCACGGGCTCTCTCCCTTTCCCTTTTGCAACGCCGTTGCTCTCTCTGGGTCGGCTCCGGCCGGGGCGGTGCCTGGGCGGGATGAGGAGATTAGATTGGCTGAGCCTGAGTGGAAGGCACGACGAGAGAAGAGAAGATAGGGCCCGAGTGCATTCGTGAAGGTAGTAAGGTAGAAAGTCCCGTGCTCACCTGCCGAGGCGCGACTCGGACCGCCCCCTGGCGTCTCCTCCTCTGCGTCCCAAGGACTGAATTCACGTTCCCCCTCCTCATCGGCCCGCTTGGTACGCGCACCTGAACCGCAAAAGGGAATGAGCGACGCGCAGTATGAACGAAGATACGAATCGGCTCACCAGCGAGCGCCGCGCTGACCGGCACCGCGAGGAACGGCTGCTGCTGCTGCTTGGGGTCGGGCGCGTTGGGGTGCGGGGCTGGGGCCGGGTTGCGGTCTGCGCCGTGTTTTTCGACGTGCGAGTCTTGCAGGCGCGTATTCCGGCGGCGGAAGCACCACCACCCCAGCAGGGCGAGCAGCACCACGAGGGCGCCGCCGCCGACCACCCCGCCCGCAATGGCGCCGGCAGCATTGTGGTGTTTCGCGGTGTTGGTGTTGGTATTGCTGTTGGTGTTGCTGTGTGGATAAGTTGTCAGCCGTCCATTTCACATATTATCGAGCAAGAGAGACCTACGCGGGCTGGGACGCCGATGCGGTATTGGTACTGCCGCCGCTCGAGCCGCCTGCACTCACGCTGCTGCTGCTGCTCGGACCGAACCCAGCCGGCAGCGCGGTGCCCACCGCGCCCGCAGTGAGCGCGGACGGCGCGATGCCGTTGGAGACGCTGGCGACCGTGCGGCAGTTCGACGCGCTGGGCGGCGCGGGCAGGGGCGGCGCGACGGTGATCGGCGGGGCGGTTCAGTGTAGACGGAGAATCCACCGCCGCTCCCCGACGCATACCACTCCGGGGGCAGGCCGGCATCTGCGTCGCAGCTTTTACTGTGTGATGCATGCGCCGTCAACTCGGAATTGAGAAACTCGCCGCAAGGACTTGGCTTACAAGGTCTTGTCCACGGCGGCGTAGTCCGCCGGCATGACGAACGCGCACCCGAGCTCGTCGAGGTCCGTGCGGCACATGTCCGCCGCGCGGAACTGCGCGCTCGCGCCGGTGCACACGCGCAGGCAGAACTGGCTCGCAGAGAGGACGAGCAGCCACTCGGCGAAGAACGCGTCCGCGCCGCCCAGCGCGGCGCTGGTGACGTTCCCCCCGACCGGGAGCCCCCTGCCGTCGGGCCCGTGCGGATTCAGCTGCCCGCCCGCGTCGCCCGCCGCGATGTTGAGCTTGGTGAGGTCGCCGAAGCCGAGGACCTGGAGGTAGAACGGCGTCGTGAGGAACGCGAGGCCGGTGAACGTCCCGTCTGGAATCACGCGCGCGTTGTTGCGCGGGAGCGTGCACCACGCGACTTGGTCGGTCTGCAGGCAGGCAGATTCAGTGCGCCGCGAATACGGCTCGGATGCAGACGCGACAGACCTCCGAGTCGCCCACGAACGTGCCGGCTTCGCGCGGGGCGAAGATGCAAAAGTCGTGGATATCATTGACACTGAGAAGACGCGCGACGGAGGTCTGGTTTATTATCGTGGGCAGAGTGGGCGCGGGCGGGTCTGTGCTGCCCAGGGTGCCTGTCGCGAGCACTCCGCTGGAAAAGCCACTGGCAGCCCGCACCACAACGAGGCTTCCCAGTACCGATAGCCAAAGAGGGAACATTGCCCAGACCAGACTCCAAGGATGAGGATAGCGCCAAAGTCCAGGGTATCAGACACCTGCTAAGTGAGATTGAATACAACCAGAGACAGCCAGAGACACCCTCATCGAGCTTAGCGCTAGTAATATGCAGTCGGGCAGAAGCCTTTATCCCAGGTATGTCTTTCTCGGTACCCTGCGCATTTTTTTGAGGACGATGTATTGGCATCTGGAGAGAAGCTTCTGTTGCTCCCACAGCCAAAACAAATGGGTTTTTGGGTATCCTCCCATCCTCTAATGAATTGAACCATGAAACAGAAGCGCGGAAACTACACGGTAGCTACATGTATGTATCACTTGTAACTGCAAGCTGTAAACTGTAAGGTGTCTGTATATAATGCATTGCGGAGAATATAAGTAGGTCGGGGCGGGTCGGTCTGTAGGTGGGGATGTATATGGGTCGGTCGTGCGAGCCGTAAGTAGTGGGAATGAGATTGAGTTGTGTACCGGGAGACAGAGTGAAGTGGATAAAAAAAAAGGAATCATCGAGACCGGGGAATGCAGACAAGGCGGCGCCCTACGACGCCGCCATAATCGCCTGCGTCTTCACCGCCGCCTCCGCCAGCGCCAGCTCAAACGCACGCAAATGCTCCTGCACCACCTTCCGCCCATCCACGCGCTTCGCGTGCCCCGACGCCACCTCCTGCCCGCGCCCCGGCGTCCCCGCCGGCGTGCTCGCCCCCGACCCCGACCCCGGCGCGCCCGCCCACCCCTCGCCCGCCTCCCACCGCTCGATGCGCCCCCGGCTGCGCTCCGCGCCCTCCCACTCCGCGCGCCACCCGCCGAGCCGGTTCCGCAGCGCGCGCAGCTTGCGCCCCGCGTCGGCGGTCGCCGCGCCGTTCACCTGCGCGTGCTCCGAGAGCGCGGTGAGCGACGCGACGAGCGAGGTCGTCTGCGCGCGGAGCGCGGCGAGCTGCGCGGGGGCGCCGCGCGCGGTGCTGCTGCCGCTGGGCTGGGCGGGCGGGATGGCGGGGGGGAGGGACGGGGAGGCGAACGTGGGCTGCGCAGCCGAGGGAGACGCGGACGGCTCGTCGTCGTATGCGGGATCCGTCGTGTCCCCCAGGCGGTCGACGTCCGGGTCCGTCTCCCAGTCCTGCGAGAACGCGCGCAGGTGCTGCGGCCGCACCACGGGCGACACCGTCGGCGAGTCGGGTATCGATTGTTGCACGGCGGTGGCGGGGACGTCGGCGTCGGCGTCTGCCTCGACCTCGGGCAATGCGTCGAGCCGCCCGAGGACGTCCTGCCCGCCGACCTCGCCGCCGATGCGCCGGAACTCGCGCTCGTACTCGAGCAGCTCGCGCACCTGGCTCTCGCGGTCGCGCGCGGTCTCGTTGATGCGGCGGATGACGTCCGAGGCGAGGCGTTCGAGTTCGGGTTGGGATGAGGAGCCCGAGCCCGAAGGTGCGGACGGGGAAGAGGGGAAGGCGGGGGGCGCAGAGGAGGAGGAGGCGGAGTCGGTATCGAGACGGCGGAGGTGCGAGAGGAAGTTGTCCGTTGACTCCAAATCCTGCGCCAGCACCTCCATCGCGTCCTGCTTTGGCGGCGCACGCGCACGCGGTGGCGACCCGAAAGCTGGGTCGCCTCCAAACGTTGGGTCACCTCCAAACGTTGGGTCACCACCAAACGAAGGGTCGTCCGGCGGCTGAACAGGCGCCAGCCGCACAGTGTCGTCCTCCCCGCCCTCCGGTGGCTGGTCCCCGTCCTGAACGTGTATCTGCGGTCGCTCATCAATCCCCTCCGCGCCCTCGTCGAACTCGATCCCGAACTCCTCCGCGAGGAGCTTGGAGCCCGCGCTCGGCTCGGGCATCATCGCGACCGCGAGCTCGTGCGCGAGCGAGAAGCGGCCGTTCGCGCCTGCGTCGTCGTCGCCGCCTGCGCCGCCGAGGGTGGACGAGCCAGCGCGTAGGGATGCGGTGGATCGCCGGTTGGAGGGGGCCTTGTGTTTGGGCGAGGCGAGGAAGACGTCGTCGGGCATGCTTTTCTTCTAGTCGCGTGGTAAGAGTGCTGCAATCCATTAGACCTCGTAAACGCGAACTGACCAGAAAAACGGACAGACTTTGCGAATGGATGGAACGCGGCGTAGATTCTCGTTGCGGCGTGCAACGGGTGTGATATCCTCCAAATTCCACAAATCTAGATATGCTGCCACAGCAAGGGATTCGTCTTGTATCGATCCAGACGCGCCTGTGCGGTCTACGAAAGTCGGGTCTCGGTCGTGGAGGAGAGTGGCAAGAGTAATAACAGGTGCAAATTTGCATAAAGACGCTTATGGGTAGAAATTCTACATCGAGCAGGATACCTCACATATATACATCTACAGGTACATGTAATTTCTTTCTTTCATACACTCCACGCAGATTATCCGCTGTATTTGAACCTGGCAAATTATCATCACCGTGAGAAGAACAACTCGAAGCAACGGTTACGCACCATACTTCCCTGCACGAACGGATCAGCTGAGCAGAGCACAAGGAGGAAACAACAACAACGAACCGCGCATCGACCGCCTCCCTCCGCACCCCGCGCCGCGGGTCGTCCAGCGCCGCCGCCAGCTCCCGCAGCACCTCCGCCTTGACCGGGTGCAGCACGGCGTACCGCACCACCGCGGGCAGCACGCCCAGGTAGCGCAGCGCCGAGATGCGGATCCTCTACAACATAAACAAAATAATCGCACCCATCAGCAAGTAAGATTAATTGGTAGAGGAGAAGGAGCGCCGCACAGTGGACGTAACCGGCGCCCCGGGCTTCGTGTACGCGAGCATCTGCCGCGCCAGCGCGGGCGCGTGTTCCGCCAGCACCGCGTGCGTGCTCGTGTGCTGCGCCGCCGCCGCGAGGAGCGTCTCGATCACGTTCGCGCGGATCTGCGCGTCGGGGAGGAGCAGCGCGCGGAGGAGGAGCGGGAGCAGCTGTGTGTGCGGCGCATTAGCTGCGTTAGTGGCGTTTCGCGTTCGAGGCAAGAGGAAGGCGCGCGGACCTGCGTCATCTCGTGCGCGTACGCCGCGTTCGGGATCGCCTTGATGAGCGCCGTGAGCGCGATCAGGTTCGCGTGCTGCAGGGCTGGGTCTGCACACATACACATACACACATCCAGTAAGCGCCGAGCTCAAATGAAGTAAGTCGATGGACGCACCACGCTCATCCCGCGCCCCGCCCATCAGCCGCGGCAGCATCCCCGTCGCGAACTTTTGCGCCCACAAGAACTGCGTCCACAGATAAAAAATCAGTATATCGCACATCGCGAGCAGCAACGCAAACGCACCCGAACCACCGCCGCATTGCGCTTCGTGAGGACGCCGTCCGCGGCCGCGATATCGCCAAACGCCTTCGCCGCGTCCGTCCCGACGGTGGCGTCGCCGAAGACGTCGAAGAGGCGGTTGATGGCGGGCAGCGCGCGGGCGTGGGAGCGCACGAGGAGGGCTTTGCAGAGCTGCGTGTACGGTGGGTCGTTAGCGAGGATGAGATGAGCACATGGCGCTGTAGGGTAATAAACAAGCGTACGTACCCAAGTCCACACCCGAATCGCCTGCCGCCGCTGCGCCGGCGTGCCCGCGGAGTCCTGGATCCGCTCGGCCCAGTACACCGTCGTTTTGTGCTCCAGGAAGGGGCCCAGCTCTGGATTAATGAAAGTCGATGCGTCAGTTTTGAAGTAAGAGTGAAGACGAGATGAAGAAATGCGCACCGTCGACGTGTTTATTCACGATCGACCCAACGGTGCGGAATACCGCCTCCGCCTGGCGGTCCGTGTCGGTGTGCGCTAGGCCTTGCACTAGGATCGTCTCCGTGCAGGCGTTGATGTCCGCGTCGATCGTGACCTAATGGCAGGCACCACCGGTAAGCGCCCGGAGGGAGGGGGGTGGGGACGAGGAGGACGCACAGATGGGTGTAACGGGACGACTCCCGCCTCGAATAGCACGAGGAGATTGCGTTCGGCCGTCGTGG
The DNA here is from genome assembly GCA_029378375.1 of Mycena olivaceomarginata. Taxonomy (NCBI): domain Eukaryota; kingdom Fungi; phylum Basidiomycota; class Agaricomycetes; order Agaricales; family Mycenaceae; genus Mycena; species Mycena olivaceomarginata. Next base: position 126,023 of record JARKIC010000085.1, read on the forward strand.
CGTCCGCCTAGAACCAAGCAGATCAGTCAATCCAAATGAGTTTCCAGGAAGGCTGGGATAGCTTACAGCGAACGGGAAGAACTTATCCTCAATCGAAACATGCTCGGCTGCACATAAAGGAACGATCTTCCCGGAAAGAAACGCAGGGAACAGCACCGCCGCGAACGCCTGCTGCCGCCTGCCAACCCCTCTCCATTAGCCAGCCACTCTACCAATCAAGAAAGGAAGGGACCCACGCCGGCGCGGTGCTCTGCACAACAAGCCCCACAATCTCGCCCACCACGCCCACGACGCGCGGCTCGCGCGCCGCAGGCCCCCCCGCGCAGCGCCGCGCGCACACACAACCCCGTACAGCGCGGGCACGAGGGTGTCCGCGTACGCCGCGACGTCCGCGTGCCCCTCGTCGGCCTTGCCTGCCAGCGTGCGCTTCAGAGCCGCGAGCAGCGCGTGCAGGTACGCGGCGCGCAGCTCGGGGTCGTCGGCCGCGCCGTTCGCTTTCGGCGACGGGCGGAGCGAACGCGATGGCGGTGAGCCGGGGGAGGAGCGCCGCGACGAGGGTCTCGAAGAGCGGGGGCGGGCCCGCAGAGGGTGCTGAGCGCGCTGAGGACGTGCTGGTAGCGTGCGCGCGCGGCGACGGCTTCCCGCGGGGGCGCGCTGGCGGGGAGAGACCCGAGCAGAAGGGGGAGGGTCTGCTCGCGGACGTGCGCTGGCGCAGTCGACGAGATGGTCATTCAGCAGCTTGAGGATCGCGCTCCTGCGAAATCCGTTCGTTAGCACCGGCAATATATACCGGATAATCTAGGACATACCGGTCGTCGGAATGCTCCTCGTCGAGGCACGTCTCGAGGACGTCGTTGACCTTGAGCACGACGAACCCGAGCTCAGCGTCGGAGAGGAGATGCGGGGTCGAGACGAGGCCTGTCAGGCCCGCAAGAGCCGCGCGGGTGGTCGCGAGGGTCGCGACTCCCGAAATGAGCGCGCCGAGTACCTCGTCTTTGAATGGTGCGAAGAGGAGGCTCCGGAAGAGAGTCCGACATAGGCTCTTCGGGAGTGGATTTCGCTTTAATCGAGTCGCGCGCGGCGGCGATGAGGTCGGACAGCAGTAACAAGATAGGATGTCTGCTCGGCACTTCATTGGGGTCCGCGAACAGCTTGAGCAGGTGCGGCACGGCGTGGGCGAGCGTGTATCGTGAAACCGAGGCTGCAAACATTCATTTTAAGCATGGGACAAAGAGAGAGATAAAGACGCACGGGTGGTCGACATAAACGCAGCAAAGCACCTTAATGGCGGGCTTTGCCTGGCTCTTCTCCGGCTCACGCAAAATGCCAATGCACTCCTCGCACGCATCGCGCGCGAGGCCCTGCAGGTCCTCATCCTGAGCATCGTCCTCGGCGTGGATCGTCACCACGAGCGCCTGCATCGCCACCAGCGCTGCCTCCTCCGTTGCGCTGTCCGTGGGCTGGAAGATCTATGTGAAAATGATGAATTACATTTCATCGTCAGTGTTGCGAAGTGGTATACCTCCAACTTGAACGGCATTCCACAGCTTCCGCGCTGCCGTGCGTAAGAAAGCCGGTCCATAGAACAGAGAAGCACTCTGTCATGGTTTGCAGCGTGTCGCGCTGGAAGGTGGTTAGCTAGAACCTCGCCAGAAAGCGAGGAGGATACCTTGATCGCGGGCGACCCTGCGGCAAGTTTCTCCAGAAATATGGGGATTCGCGATGGGACCGAAAGCCGGGGTGAGCGTTCAGGCAGCGACTGCAGATGGGTCAGATCAGGGTCCGCAAGCTCTGCTAGGGAGCATGCAAACCGTAATGCAATCCGCAGGTCTTCCGGTGTGATGCCGTAGGGATCGTTCGCCTGGGGCGCGGAAGGTGATGGGGAAGTAGCAGAAGACGATGTTAGATAGGGCCTATTGCGCGTAAGAAACAGAATTAGAGGGCTCCAACGGACGTACTTCTATGTGGTCAGTAGGGTCGAACTCGATTAGGATGACCCGCGCAATAGCGAATGCGACGAGCAGGTTGCGTGGGTCTTTCTCGCCCTCTGCGAGACTGATATAAGGCGCGATGAAGTCTTTCTTCATGCCCTTCAGAGCTTGTGCAAAATCAGCAAATTGGAGTCAATCGCAGTACCAGACACACTTTCTCTGTGATTGGCTATTAACCCATCGATTATCGTGAAGACATGGAACCGGACGGATTGCACGAGTGCGCGCATTTTAACGTGGGCAAAAACACTGTACGCGCTTTCAGAGACTAATAATTCGAGGTAAAGGCGAACACTTGCGCGTTGATCATGACAAGAGCGTCGCTAGAGCTGCAAATGGGAGGCAGACTCGCAAGCCCCTTGAGGGCGGGCACAATTGTCTCGGTATCGTCGAGCTTGTCGCAGAAAAAAGCAGTCAATACTTTTACTACGCCGGCAAGAAAATGAGCATTTGAAGAGTTTTCAATGATGAAGAACAGCTACCAGACTGCCGATTCAAAGCATTTTGTGGACGACGTGTAATGACAGTGGCCAGAAAATCGACACCTGGGGCCAGAGGTCAAGGCCTGCAACCTCCACAGGAAAATTGCCCGATAATACCCTTTGTCCGCAGATCATCCTGCTCGGAGGTAAGGTACGTTCCGAGAGCTTTCACCACACCGAGCAGCCGACCTTCAGAGACCTCTAGGAATCAATTATCAAGACGGCCGACTTTTGAAACAAGCGCCAAGCGTGCCTGCTACAGCTGCGGCGAGCTCCTCATCCCGCCCGGAGACCATCCATGTCGTTACAAGCTGTTCTACCGAGTCTGCCGCGGGTGAGGACGTCGAGGCCATTAGAAATCACTTTGAAGTAATTTTAGAGCACTTTTTCGACGAAGATGCTTCGGATTCCTTCCGATATGCACGGATTGTGTTCCCGAGCAGTGCAGATGTTCACTGAGGACCAAAGCGCCAAAATAGTATCCCCTAAGCGCGAAGGCTTGATTGGTGGAGAAAGACAAGACGCAAACGTGACCAAGTGACCGCGTTCTCGTTCAATGCTTTTGGCACTTGCCACAACAGCCACCCGACCCTCTTGTCGCCGGATACCCCGTCTACTGCGTTTTGCTTCGAAAGGATCCTCAGACTCGAGAAAACCACGGCCGCGCTTGGCAGAGGCCGAGAAACCTGAGACTGTGCCGGACAGATGGAACTATAACTCGAGTACCCTGCTCGAGGGGGACGCAAAGTCGCAGGAGGAGCTTGCTAGCTACCCCCTCGTTGACGCAAATGAGCTCGAAAAAGGCAAAAACCCGCCGCGGCAAGGTGAAGATGCTCGTGCGCGACTGGATCGAGGACTCGTTGTACAACCCACACTATGGCTACTTCCCCAAGCAGGCGGTCATCTTTGACACCCAGCACACCACATTTGACTTTGAAAAACTGCGGGACTCGGTTGAGTTCCAGGAGGAAATTGGCACGCAATATGCACAGTACGGCGCGGACAAGCACCAGGGCCCCGGGCGGCAGATATGGCACACGCCGACGGAGCTCTTCAAGGTGCCGCCTTTTGCATGAACGGTGTATGTTGCTGATCCTCTCCAGCCGTGGTATGGCATAGCCATGGCAAAGTGTCTCGTGTCGGAATATCTGCTCAAATATTTTCCTTATGAGGACTTCATAATTTACGAAATTGGTGCGGGGAAATGGCACCCTGGCCATGAATATTCTGGACTATCTGCGCAGCAACCACCCGGAAGTGTATGACCGGACTCGATACCATATCATCGAGATCAGTGACAGTTTGGTCGCGCTGCAGCGGAAAAAGCTTGCGTCCTGTCATCCTTGTGTAAAGGTTGTCCACAAGAGCATTTTCCGCTGGGACAAGAAAGAACCTGCGCCATGCTTCGTTGTAGCCATGGAGGTTATCGTAAGTTTTGGAGGACACCCACCCTTTGCCTTTCATTGACGTGTTCTCCAGGACAATTTCGCCCATGATTTGATTCGTTACGACCTCAGGACCCTCCAGCCTCTACAGGGGCTCGTCACGGTCGACGAACGAGGCGACTATGACATGATCTACACGCCAGTCACCGACCCCCTCATTGCCTCCTTCCTAAAACTCCGCACACGCCTCGCTCACCCCCCAGCGATTCCCCGCCTTCTTCCGCGCCGCACCCGCCCTCCTCCGGGCCTACTCTAATCTCCCCTTCGCCCCAAATCTGTCCCGCGCCGAGTACATCCCCACGCGCCTCCTCAGCCTCCTGCGCACGCTCCGGAACCACTTCCCGAGGCACCGTCTGCTCCTCTCCGACTTTTCCTCGATCCCCAACACCATTCCCGGCAGTAATGCCCCCGTCGTGCAGACCCGCTTCCAGAACACCACCGTCCCCGTTACCACCCTGCTCGTCGCACAGGGGTACTTCGACATCTTCTTCCCGACAGACTTTGCCCGGCTGCGGGATATGTACGAGCACATCCTCTCGGAGCCCGCGACCGGCGACCTTCCCGGCGCGCCGCGGCTGACGCCTCTCGCTGGGAACACGAGCAGCCCGCTCGCGCTGGGTGCGGACTACTTCTCGTCGTACCACCCGAGCAACCGGCGCCGGCCAGTGGACGGCGTAACGAGCGCGAGCGGGCTGCCTGTAGGCGAACGCAAGTCGAGCGTGTTCACGCACGCACAGTTCCTCTCGACGTATGCGGACCTGCAGCGCACACGTCTAAAGAGCGGGGAGAACCCGATGCTGGAGTTTTACCAGAATGTCAAGTTCTTGTTCTAGGGTGGACGTTAGTCTATCGTTTCTAATAATTGCGACGATCTGCGAACCCCAACTCTTATAGGCGGTGATGCTCGTTGTGGATCACCTCCACGGACATTGCTGGATGAAGACGCCGATCTCCGTCATATAGAACACGCACAAATGTCGATGATGCAGACAAAAGGCACTGTTGTGAACTACCTGCGGGTACGATACGGGTACAAGAGGATGAGATCGTTCGAATATTTAATCAATAAATGCTGGTGAGCCTGGGCGCGAGCCCAGCACGCAGCCAACGAGCTCGGCGCAGAATGAGAATGCGGAAACGGGGCAATATCCATCATCTCGGTGTACATATGTGCATGCCAGTGGACCCATAAGCGATGCCTCCCTCTCTCAATATCTGGGCTCGAAGTGCGGCTGGGCCTCGCTGTGCCCGCCCAGATCTGCTTGTGACTGCGCTGGCGCTATCGAAGCGCGTCCACTGAGTCGGGGGGTACCTGAGACGGGTCCCGCCGACATTGCGCACAGCATCTGCGATCTCCGCGTGCGTGCGCTCCCACTCTTGTCGGTCGCGCACTTTTTGCCGGCGCTTGTACGCCTAAAAATGCGGCTATGGCGAAGAGAAGAACGAAGAGCGGGACAAGCACACCCGCAATAATGGGTGCGACGTTGGTGGATTTCGTGGACGCGGTAGCGACGGAACCAGAGGGGGAAGAAGCACTCGCAGATGCGACGGGAGGATTGGATCCACCGTTGGCGGTGGGGGCACTATCGATGGGGAAGCTGCCTACGGCGTAATTGGGAGGATGATGAATGGTTTGGGGGGCCATGGGGGGGCGGAGAAGCCGTGCTTTCGCCACTGGCTTCAGAGCGGGACGGCGAGCCAGTGTTAGAACTGCCCGACTCGATCTGACTGCCGCTCTTCTGACTATCGCCGTTGCCACCCTCGCCGTTGTTTTCTCCCACCGAGGGTTGACCTGGCGCCGCCGCCGACGTCGGAGTATCCGGAGCGGAGGACGCAGGAGGCGTTGGTGGATCGGTAGTCCTGTGGACACTACGATCAGTTTGGGCCTGCCACATAATTATTGTCGACGTACAGAGTATTGGGCGGGTTAGCTGGCGGTGTAGGAGGATTGGCGGGTGGATCGGGAGTAGAGGTCGAAGGGGGGGGGTCCGGAGTTACGGTCGGCGGGGGTGGGGCTGCTGTGGTCGGATTTTGAGGATCGGAACCACCACCGCCATCGTTAGAACCGCCGCCGTTGTTGGAACCACCGCCGTTGTTGGAACCACCGCCGTTGTGGTTGGAACCACCGGAACCACCGGAACCACCGTGGTTGTTGGAACTACCGTTGTTGGAACCGGGGTCTTTGTTCGACTTTGAAGGAATGAGTCCCATAATATCCTCACCGCTGGTGCAAGGATTCGAGACGGTGTGTAGGCTTTTAGACCTAGTTAGTTACCATAAAACGACAGTGGGTGCGAAAAGCTCGCGAGGATGCCCAACACCGAGTAGGGGTACGATGGGGTCGTGGGGGAAAGTGGAAGACACGGGAGGCGCATTCTTCACACCCAATCCTAATATGCCAGCCAGGAACAGCGACCCGGTGATATCGAGTGTCGAGTGCTGTCCATAATTCGGCCATCAGAGATCGCCGTTGCAAGAATTGACACATTCATGAACATCGAAGAGCCTCGGACGCGTCGAGATTCCACTCAAACTGTCTGTGGCTGTCGTCCTTGAAGTCGAAGGCCGCCAGAAGTCAGTGGATAAGTCGGATGACTCTGTGTTATTGCTAGCCCGACCTATATCCGGCGGCGCCTAAGTGAAATATCAGACGGTGGTTACAATTCAATTGTGCGGATGCTGAAATGACCGCCAGCAATTAATTAGAGCGCATCGACCAGATCCTAGTAGCTTAACCAGCGAGTCAAAGCGAAGAACTTGCAGAGAAAGAGACTAGGCGGCTTTGAAGCATTGTGGTAGGTGGCATTAGCATCCTACTGCCGAGATGCCTGCGTTGCAATAGACGCTTGTGGTTTGATTGGTCGATGGCGGGGTGGTAGGGAACTAGCTCGACTAAACATGGCCATCATGGTTTGAGTGTGGAACTTGATGTGGTTGGAAGCAAGAGGAAGCAAGTGGCGCGTGCTGTAATCTATGATGTCATCGCTCCAACGGTGATGTTAGGCCGGCGGGGCGCGCTTTTTTGGCGACACGTCGAGTCCATATTGCGCGTCGCTCTTCTAAACGGTGGCTTCTTCTAAGTCGACCGCAGGTGATGGAACAACTCGACGGTGCAACGTTTTCAAACTAGCTTATCTTCTGAAAATTATGCACATTACAAATTATTTGTTGAAACCCGCTCGTTTTAAGTGACTTACATAATAAGCTTCCTATGATGCGCCATCAGTGATGGCGCATCAGTGTGGAACCAAAACATACAAGTGTTCGCGGAAGTTAATAAATACAATTACAAAGAAAGAAAAAAGAGATAAAGAAATGCTCAACAATCCCCTACCCTGACTGATAAATTGGAAAACTGTTCAACTTCAACTTTGTTCTACTCGAGTAGCAGACTCCGTCTGCGCGCGGCGCGGTAATGAGATTCATTCTGCCCGCAGGAGCCCATTAAACCAAGCTGGATGGCGGCCCGGAGTGAAATTCACCCCCAGTGTGTTCGAGAGGGCCTGGCAGAGATGGGTCGCCGGATTTCTCAAAGAGCGGTGCGGTGTCGCCCTCCAGTGGAGCCTTCACGTCGTTGTACGGGGGTCTCCACGCGGGCGGCCCCGGGGCAGGCGTGTCCACCGACCCGGCGAACGGCATCTGCGATAGCGTCGTGCGTGCGCTCCCACTCGCGCCGATCGCGCGCTCGCTGGCGTCGCTTTGTAAATAATGAAGGCCGCAACACCGATGAAGATGAGAACGAGGGGGACGACTACGCCTGCGATGATGCGTGCGGTTTTCTTGTTGGACGACGGCATTAATCGGATTTGAAGACGGCGTTGGTGTGGAACTAGCAGCGTCGGAAGGGACGGTGGATAAGCTGATGGAGATGGAGGTGATGTTTGTGGATGTGGAAGTACTGCTGGATTCCGTGGTCGAGGCTGATCTGGACTTTGGAGGCGAAAAGCAGGGGTCGAGAAGGGGGGAGACCGAGTATTAGTAGGCTCCTCCAGGGTTTTTCTGAGTCAGTCTGCGAGGGCAGGCTGGGGCTGGGTTTTCGCCGGGGATTCCTGGGTCAATGTGCGTGGGCCCCGAGTCTTGCGGATCCGCGGTCTTACTGGAGGTGGGGCCGGCAGTAGTAACGGCCGGCAACTTGGGGTTAACCTTGCTGTTTCAAGATCAGCTCAGTAAGACGTGAAAAACCGCACACTCACGCAAAAAAAAAGGCCCTCCAGTGGCTTCCCACCAAGAGAAAAGCGAATGAGGCACTGTAACGGTCTGGGGGTGATTCTACCAATTGTCCTCAATAAAAGTATGCGGGCATACATATGCAAGAGCACGTACGCATTAAAGAGCTTCCTGTGGCGACATACCACGAGGAAACATCTGGAGGCAAAGGTGGCGCTCCTTCATGATGTCGTTTGGGGACACAGTTGAATCTGACCACCCTCCATATTCGGCTGTTAAGGGTGACCAGGATCCGGATGAATGAAACAAAGTCTAAGCAAGCAGCATGCACGAAGGGAAGAAGGAATGGTAAGTGCTGCGCAGAGGTCGTGGAAGCTCTGAGTAAAGAAGGAGATGGACTACATCACCTTGCGAGATGCACTGCAGTGCACATCTTCCCGCTCAATACATGGGATCTGCCAGGACGCAATTGAAATCAGCGGAATCACATCTTTGTTGCCTGTGCTGAGGCAACCGGGGTAACGAGGTACCGTGCGGTCCAAAATAATGCACTCGTGTGAATTATGTCTATTACAGGTCTGAGTTGGGTGTGAGGGAAAAGATTTCGACGGACTCGGATATTTTTGATTCTCGTCGCGACGGTGATGAATGTCCTCCCGATGAGTGATGTTTTATATTTGCTGTCGCACCGCACTAGGTTTTAGCCCGATATAGCGTCCAGTTCCTGAAAGACTTGCAGAGGTGGAGCCAGAGACGAAACGAAGGTTCGGAATAGGCTTGAAGTGGGCATACCATTGACCGTAAAACAAGGGCAGTAATATCGTCAAGATATTATGCAGAGCAGCTGGGAGCCAGGCCGAGTCTCTGAGATCTCTGAGAGTCCATGCCAATAATATAGACGCCAGTGAAAGCCGCAAGGTCCGGGTGTTCTCTGAATCAAGATGAAGATGAATGTCGCAACCTGAAGACTGATGGTAGTACCATTCGAACTCGGGCCGTTTTGATGGAAGTAATCGTCTGCGGCTGTGTTGCTGGTGGAAATAATACCCCATAATACAAACACCTTAAATCACTGAATGTGCCATAAGGCGGGAGGCGATTTTTAACTTTGATTTCATTGGGAGGAGCCCAGGGAATACTTTCTGATCTTTTTCCTGAGTGGACTTTTTTTTTTTGGTAATCTCGTGTTATTTCCTCTGTGCCGTAATAGGCATATATAGAAAATAAACTACCTCTGTACTAGTGTCCAATCACATATAAGTCCGTATCTTAGGAGTATGTGTCTACTCGAAGCGTCTGAGTGGACTATAATTTGAGCTCCTGCTCGTCGACTGCGATCATTCGGGCAAAATGGCGTCAGGTTTGGCACTGTACGCTGGAGGAGAGCCATCCGCGAGCTGTTCCCTTAGCCTCTGTACCTCCTCTTCTAAATCGCGTTCGCGCTGGGTTTGTGTCTGTGTCGGCGGCTGCAGTGCAGGTGCAGGTGCAGCGGTTTGTGGTGTAGCATATTCGTGTGTCTCTGCCACCGCGGGTCCCTGTGCTAGAGCTGGTAGTGGTAGTGAAGCCGGCAGCTCCCACGGCAGGACAACAGGGTCTTTTTCTCTCGCAATGGCGTTGCGGTCCGCTATACTTTATCTTCAGATTTCGATAGTAGAACGAAGAAGTTACTGTCACCTCTAGAGTGACTGGGACCATCAGGGGCCGTCCCAGTCCCAATAGGCGCCGATTCTGGCGTATCCATGAACTGCTCGGCGGATATGTCTGGGCCGCCACGAAGGAATTTGCATGAGTAATTGAATAAAATCAGTATTAAGGTACATCTCAACCCACCGAATGGCGCTACGCTGGCCAGCACCGCGAGAAACGGCTGTGGAATGAGGTTGGTGGTTGAGGTGGGGGCGGCAGTCGCGTCCACGGGGCTATTTTCGACGTCGGAGTGGTGCGCCAGCCGCATGTTCCTGCGGCGTCGGGTGCGACTCCACCATAATAGCAGGGCGAGCACCACCGCGAGGATGGCGCCAACCACGCCTCCAGCGATGGCGCCTGTGGCGTTGGGGTGTTTCCGTGCCGTCGCAGTGTCGCTGAGCATGGACGAGCAATCAGTCAATCTAAGCATAAGTATTCCTGCCGAGCAAGGGGTACTCACGCCGATTGGGGTGCTGTTGGGGTGTTGGAATTGAATGAAGTGCTTGCACCCCCGCTGCTGCTGGCAGGAATGTGGCCAGAACTAGGCAGCGAGGAGGTTTGGGTCGCGGGGAGTGAATTCGAACTGCTGTTAGGCTCGCCTGGAGGCGAGAATGAGGTGCTATCGGTGACCGGTGGGGCGCCACCACCAGTTCTACTCGGTCCTGGGCTGTTCACTAGCGTTGGGGGACCAAGGTTGGGAGTAGTAACGACCTGCAAATTGGGGTCAAACTTGGTTCTGTTCAAACTCAGCTCCAATAAGACCTGGAAAAACTGTCCACTCACCCCAAAACAGCCCATCCACTGTCTTCCCAAAAAGAGAAAACGGATGGAGGCATCGTAACGGTCTGGGGGTGACTCCTACCAATTGTCCTCAATGAAAGCATGTGTGCATATATATGCAAGAGCACGTACGCAAATACAGACTCTCCTGTGGCGAACCACCACGATTTAAAATCTGGAGGCACACTGCTCACTCCCAAACTTCGTTTTGGGGGCGGATTTGAATCGGTACAACCATCCATGTTCGAGAGTTGAGCCTGAGGGTTTTCGGGACCCGGACGAATGAAAGCCTACACAAGCAGGCTGCTGCACAAAGGGAGGAAGTAACAGTGAGCGTTGCAGCAGAGGTCGTGGAAGCTTTGAGGAAAGAAGAAGGTACACCACATCACCTTGCGAGATGCTCTGCAGTGCACATCTTCCCGCTCAATCCATGATATATGCCGGGACGCAATTGATATCGACAGAATCACATCTTTGTTGCCTGTGCTGAGGTAACCGGGGTGACGAGGTCCAAAATAACCACGAGGAAACCTCTGGAGGTACTGGCTGGAGCGGACTTTAATTCGTTCCTGACGATTAACCATATTCGACTGTGGTCCTGTCCAGGATCTGAAAGAATAAAAGTCTAACCAAAGAGGAGCACAATGGAGACAAGGAGCGGCGGGTGTTGTACCAACGGTGGTGTGAGTTTTGAGTAAAGACAGAAGTGGGTCAACCGTCATACCAAGGATGCTCGACGACAGTGCACATCTTCTCGGTCAATCCATAAGATCTGCCAGTGCGTTATGGATATCGACAGAATCACGTCTTGCCTTGTGCTGAGACAACCAGGTCGACAGGGAATCTGGTATCACTTCAAAATAAAATAAGATGACCGTCAGAAGCAAGTTGATAGATTGTTGATAGAACGGTTTTGATGGCAAGAAAAACACGCACAAATTGATTCCTCCAATCCAGGTTTATTACACACAGGTTCGAAGGCAGAAATTCCATTGGATCATCCAAATCCATGCAAAAGAGTGTATAGATTTCACAAAGATTGTAGCGAGAACGTGTATACATACATCCTATATTATTAGCCCTGTCTTTGATCGTCGTCAGTATGTTCAACTTGCTGCAGCACGTAAACATGAATTATATCATGCTTGAAGCAAGAGAGGAGGCGGAGGTATACTTGGGAGTGGGCGCTGCTCAGAGTACATAGGAGGTGGGCTGGTTTCGAGGCCATATACGGAGGCTGAGGAGGATGGGCCGCTGGAGTTGACGGACGCATCCTTCTCTCGTATCCCAGATTGAATGTCCGTGGCGTATATTGCTGAGCTTCCGTCGAGCCGTGAGCCCGACGGAGACCGTTCCAGCTCCACCATCTGGCTCTGAGCGCCATCCCTGATTGTGGCGGCGTGATCCAATCTGGCGCTGCGCCGTGAGGACGGGTCACTGTGAATGCTTGACGACCGCGATCCGAAAAGCGGGGTGTTGTGCAATTCTATGTCAGAATTACAAGACGGGCCTCCGCTTCACTCCGGTATCCCGGGTGATCAGAAAGATGTGTTGTGAAATAGGGAATACTACTGGCACGAAACAAACACCAGTATTTCCTGGATGGGGTTGGCCTAGACAATCGTGTTTGCCGCTGTGATTACCAACAGGCGCAGTGAAAAGAATAAAACTAAAAGTACAAACAGGGTAAATTCAAAGGAAAAATGAACTCTTTTGCGTAACAAAGAACAAAGGAAGTGGTGGAATTAAAAACAGTGCAGTCCCTGGTACAGTGCATTCTCCAGGATGCGAAGCTCGTGAGAAATCAATTGCCCTGGCGCCCCTGGGATGGATCGTAGCACTGACCAGACAGAAAGACAGCGGCAAAGAAAAGCCCAAAATGAATAGGAAATCAGTGTTGGACAGGTCACTGACTAGTCAGTGACTAGTCGTAAAGTCAGTTTAGTCGGGTCAGTCAGGTCATCAGAGCGGCCTGACTTGTGACCTGATTTCCGACAGCGACGCTGCCATGTTGTTGCCACGCAGACGTGGGAGCATCCGCTCGCCTAGCTTCGCTTAGCTTCGGCCAGACGACGCGAAGGCAGTGCGTAGGCCAGGTCGCTGGAGTGGCCTGATGACTAGTCGCTGACTAGTCACCGACTGTCAAAAATGACTAGTCGCTTTGGGTCGCTGACTGTCCAACACTGATAGGAAACCAGCAAATAGAGAGCTTCAACATTTGTGGGGAAAGTTAAACCGAGAGAGGACAGAGTTCTCGAACGATGCAGGGCAAGGGTAAACTGGAAACAAAAGGCAAGCAGGCCCTCAGAACGACAGTGAAAGCTCGCTGGCTTTCTGGAGGAAGAATTGCAGTCTAGAGCTAAAGACGAGGTGAGCCGCCCGCAAGACTCTTGTACTGCGCTGCATGTATCATCAGGCACAGTGGATGGGTTTGATATCCACCACTAGATGCCAGAGGAAAGGCTGAATAAGGCCAGCACTGAGAATTGAAGGACGACACAGGGAGAGCGCGATGGATTATGGGCTGAGAATAGCCAAAATTTCTTGAAATGCTGTGACAGGCGAGATTTCCCAGTGCACGAGCGAAGGAAGACAGTTTGACCAAACCCTTTGGCAAACTTGATGCATTGAAGGAGCGAGGAAAGATAAGGGAAATAACCATGGCCCCACCAGAACAGCGTTGAAAAACAGCGTAGAGGAACATCCCCAGTAGAAGGGTCAAGTGTCAGCATTCATCCGAGAAGAGAACATTCCAATTCCCGAAAGTCTGAGGACGCGGGAAACGGGGGAAGTTTGCCGGAAGAGAAACCCCTGTCCTTATATCAACGATCTTCGGCGGGACTACGCGGCCCCTTCGGCACAATTATGATTGAAATCTGGCTGCGCCGCAGGCAGCAGCAACTGCGACCTGTTCAGAGGGAACTGTGCGTAGGTCAGCTGCTGAGCCTCGTGCCAGGTTTAAATGAAAATCTGGATACGTCCCCGCGCAACTCACACCGCTGGTTCCTCAATTTAGCGGGCATTTAAGTTAGCTATGATTTCCTCAAGTATCTTAAAACACGTAATGTGACGAGAAAGTCGATTTTATATATTGGATTTAGGACTCGACAAAATCCAATCACTAATCTAATCTATCAAAGTGGAAATAAGTGTCCACAAAATTTCAAGTATTGCCGCACCTTTCGCCAGCCATGAAATGCAATATGAAAAATGAGGAATAAATGATCTTGAAACGAGTGCCAAAACTACAGGTATTCAGCCGGTCAATGGGTGACTTCCCATAAGCATTAAAATATTGCTGGGGAATATCTGAGTGCTTTGCCGAGGCAGCTGTCGGGACCCCATCAATCGGGTACCCTAAAGCAGACACAATATAATGCGAATCTATTATAATCTGAAGGAGGGGTCCCTACCCCCCCTCTAGATTATCATTAAATGAATAAACTGTTTTGGGTGGTGGTGGCAACTTTCCGCGTTCCTCCCGAGCTACCCAGTGGCCGATTGACTTCAAGAAAAATTGAGAAGACTCCCATTTCCTGCCGGAGTTCATTCCGGCCCTTGTTCAAAGACGAACACAACCTTGATTTTTTAATTCTTTCTCATGGAAATTCGGCGCGTTGGCGGACAACTTGAATATTTCACAATTTGATGGCATCACTGGCACCTTCAAGCAAGCTCAAGTATATTTTAATCCTTATGGGAAGTCACCCAATATGCCTGTCGATACTTTAGCTTTTGAATTAAGTTTAGAGGAGGATTAAATGAGAAATATGGATTCTTGTTTAAAGGTATACAATACTTGAGGTTTCAGACACCATTAAACCCATCTGCCGATGGTCTGCGGATGTGTTTAAGGGTGTCCGAAACCTGGAATTTTTTATTGAGTTTCAAATGCCTTTAAACGAGAATCCCTACTTCTCATTTCTTTGTCCTCTAAACTTAATTCAAAATCTGAAGTATCGACAGGCATACCGACTGGCCAGATACCTGTAGTTTTGGCACTCATTTCAAGATCATTTATTCCTCATCTTTTCTATTGCATTTCATGGCTGGCAAAAGGTGTGATGATACTTGAAATTTTGTGGACACTTATTTCCACTTTGATAGATTAGATTAGTGAGTAGATTTTGTCGAGTCCTAAATCCAATATTTAAAATTGAGCTTCTCGTCACATTATGTGTATTAAGATACTTGAGGAAATCACAGCTAACTTAAATACCTGCTAAATTGAAGAACCAGCAGTGTGACTGAAAGCGGTCGAGTGCGAGCCTCTGCCGTGATTGATATCAGCGTTGCGCTGTCGATTGAATGTGTGACGTCAACCAATGGAGAAAAACAGGGTCATGGGGCAGGACGGCACGACTTAAAGGACAGGAGGAGAAGAAAATATAAAGGAGATAAGCCTACATGGGGTAATTGCACCGCTGAGAGGCCATTTCGTTAAAGAACGGTTAATTGGCGCGCCGGCGCCGGCAGAAAAAGACCCCGACTGCCACGATCAGGATGACGGGCATGAGCGTTCCGGCTAGAATGGGGGCATAAATTAAATTTCTTCGACGAGGCGATGACTGGAGGTGCCAATGAGGATGAGGACGACGACGGCCCAGAGGAAATTGACGGCAATGCAGGGATGGAACTGCTTCCCAGGGTTGTAGATGAGCTGGTAATCGTCGGGGACACCAGGGGACTCGGAGTACTAGCACTTCCGGAATGAGAGGAAGAATGTGAGGGAGAGGCGGGGGCAGTCGAAGTCGGTGTGGGGGATGGTATTTTGCCTGCGTCCGTATCCGTTGTAGTGAGTTGTGTTGTTGAGGTCTCAGTCACGGTATTGGTTACTTGGACTTGGGCGGGTGGTAGGATCAGAGACTTGGTAACTGCCACGCGGCTCAGCGATATAACTACAGCGAAAGAAGAACGAAGAACTCGCGTATACTCGGCATAATCAAATAAGAGCAGAGAACCCGAGGGATCATTCGTCGCGATGATCAGCTGATGAGCGCCCTGACTCAATCCGCCCACTGTAAAAACCTTGACACCATATTCAAAATCTGACGTAGAATCTGAAGTATGCGAGAATGGTTTTTGTGAGGACCCGTCGAGCGTGAAAGCAAGATCTGTGGTCGTTACTGCGCCTGGAACCGTATTTGCGAGGATGCAAAATACATCAATTCCGATTCCTGAAGGTTGAAGATAAGCCAATGCGTTAAAATATGCGGTTCATATACCAGTAAAGGAGAGAGTGACTGAAACTGGTGGTGCGCCGCCGAACTGCGAGCTATCGTGCCATGTCCCACCGTGAGCTCTCTGAGGATCGGGATGTACTAGGCACCCATCGCAGTTGGAATTCTGGAATAGATACGGTAAATCATGGGCAGTTAGTCGCGGGACACAATTTGAAGACGCACAGCGGAGAAAGAGCCTGAATAGCTGGGTTGCGCCCCAGTAAGGGAGTCTCCCGTGGTATCGTCTATCGTAGCGGTTAACACGGAACCGGATGAAAGACTCGGAGCGACGTGCGTGAAGAGGATAAATGACAAGACCAACACGTCCGAAAAGAGTGAAAGGAAGGTGAGGATGACGGCTTCTAAGTGGACTCGTCACGAAGTGGACGACGTGGACGGGAAGGAAGAGGACACAATCTATCCTTAGTACAATCATCCATCATGATATAGCGATGGGCGCCCGGCGCCAAATAGGCACTGGTGCGCAGACACGCATCCTATTCAAAAATCAGCCGATGTGCGGCATTAAGAAGGAGGGACCCACCGTCTTGAACTTCGACCGAGTCAGGGCTAGGATTACTCGCCGAACTTGAAGTTGTGTGAAAGCTCGCAGATGTCATTGAATCAACGCTGCAGGCCCGAGGGACCAGGTGGGGCCCAAGCAGATCAAATGGCAGTTCAATCCAGACCCAGGTTGATACTAAGACAGCATTTGAGCGTAAGCCGAGATGCCAATACCGGAACGTTTGCGGAGAAAAAAACAATCATCGATCATTATTTACTGATCACAGAAGGGTGTATGCCCGACAGGGCCTGCTCAATCCTCAGTGCCAGCGGAGATTTAACTTCGAGACTGCGCATCTTGGCCGCAAAAAAACGTTAGTGGTTGGTTGGTGACAAAGTTGGTGGGGTGGCTCGACTCGGGGCATCACCCATAACACAAACAAAGAATACAACGCTAAATGCCTATTTTGGAAATTTGCGCTCCCTGGAGGGCACAAATTCACGGAATCTATATTGGCATTCGGGGAGGCCTGAGACAGAGACACGCGAATAACGAGATTCCATTTTGGAAAGCTCTGATATTCCGAGAGCATTAGACATGATGCGTAGCCCGTCGACGCGTTTTGAGCCAAAAGCAAAGAACTTCGCTCCGGTACCTTATCAAATTGTTGTCATGTAAGACCCGCTCTGGAAATGCAGTTCCTCCCCCAACACTGACAGCTGTCACAGAATTCCAGTTCACAAAACGTTGGAACGCGTGAAACATGTCATACCGTCAGCTGCGATGATCTACGGCCGGAAACCATCAAAAATTAAATATGCCACAGATTGCAAGGCTTAGAGTCATAGTGTCTGGAAGAGAAATCAGAAACACTAAGTAAAATTGTCAATGGGTACCGTGAAGTCACCACGAGCGGACATGTTGATCGGGCGGAAACGATAACGCTTGCCCGTGGTCACTGGGACAAGCGAATACTGGGTCAAGGGGTTGAATTGTATATTGTGACTGGGTACCTCGCTTAGCCCCTGGGTATGTACCCAGCGCAGGACAGCAGTCATACGTATACTCTATGTAAACCGAAGGTACATCCACACTCTCACAACAACCAGTGCCTCATTAGTAGGTCGTAAGAGTAGGCAATTACATTGTTATCTGCTGTATGTAGTTTAGATTTTGAATGAACACTTCTCTTTGTTTCTTTTCACAAGACAAAGTGGAACTGTACAAGGTCGGAAAGAATTACCGTGACGGTTCTCGGCAACGGGGTTGACTATACTGGGCTATGGGCTCCGATAACTGGCCGTAATGGGTCATAACCCTTTCAAGTTCCATAAGGGCTTTATCCGGGGATGGCGCCATTCTCCTGAAGTCCTACAGGCTCATTCGGCCTTATAAAAACCTATACTAACCTATCTCTGACAAAGGCCTTTTGCGAGACTGGGAGCAACATCCTGTGAAGGTTGGACTTTCTGCCTGCTTATGTGCGGGAAAAATAAACATTTTGGAGTTCAAAAATCCGCGGGTACACGGGCCGGGTATGCGGGTTGAGCACAGGTCTAAAATCGAGACCCGTACCTGTACCCGCCCACACCCGCGGGTTAATGAAGGCCGCAACACCGATGAAGATGAGAACGAGGGGGACGACTACGCCTGCGATGATGTGTGCAGTTTTCTTGTTAGACGCGGCACTGATCTGAGCTGAAGACGGCGTTGCTGTGGAACTGACAGCATCGGAAGATAAGGGGGTCAGGCTGGTGATCATGAGCTCGGAGGTGAATGTGGAGATATCATTTAGGCCTGCTTGGGAGGTCCGAGTCAATCAGCGAGAGTGGGATGCTACCGGTGACGGATACACCAGGTCCGGCACTTGGCCCTGAGTTTCTCGTTGACTTGGGGGGAGTAGGGCTGGGAGTAGTAAGGACCAAAGGGGGGTCAAACTTGGTTCTGTTCAAGATCAGTTCCAGTAAGACGTGAAAAAACCGCACACTAACGCAAAAAAAGTGCTTCCAGTGTCTTCCCACCAAGAGAAAACAAATAGAGGCACTGTAACGGTCTGGGGGTGGCTCCTACCAATTGTCCTCAATGAAAGCATGTGTGCATACATATGCAAGAGCACGTACCCATGCGCAAATGAAGACCTCCCTGTGGCGACCCACCAGGATTTAACATCTGGAGGCACACTCACTCCCGTCTGCCGTTTTTCAAACGCATCTGGATCGTGACCACCCTCCATATTCGACTGTTAAGGGTGACCAGGATCGGAATGAATGAAACAAATAAGCAAGCAGCACAAAGGGAAGAAAGAATGGCAAGTGCTGCGCAGAGGTCGTGGAAGTCTGAGTAAAGAAGGAGATGGACTACATCATCTTGCGAGATGCTCTGCAGTGCACATCTTCCCGCTCAATACATGGGATCTGCCAGGACGCAATTGAAATCGGCGGAATCACATCTTTGTTGCCTGTGCTGAGGCAACCGGGGTAACGAGGTAGCGTGCGGTCCAAAATAATGCACTCGTGTGAATTATGTCTATTACAGGTCCGAGTTGGGTGCTAGGGAAAAGATTTCGACGGACTCGGATATTTTTGATTCTCGTCGCGACTATGAATGTCCTCCCGATGAGTGATGTTTTATATTTGCTGTCGCACTGCACTAGGTTTCAGCCCGATATAGCGTCCAGTTCCTAAAAACTTGCAGAGGTGGATCCAGAGACGAAACGAAGGCTCGGAACAGGCTTGAAGTGGGCATACCATTGACCGTAAAACAAGGGCAGTAATATCGTCAGGATATGCAGAGCAGCTGGGAGCCAGGCCGAGTCTCTGAGAGTCCATGCCAATAATATAGACGCCAGTGGGAGCCGCAAGGTCCGGGTGTTCTCTGAATCAAGATGAGGATGAATGTCGCAACCTGAAGACTGATGGTAGTACCATTCGAACCCGGGCCGTTTTGATGGAAGTAATCGTCTGCGGCTGTGTTGGTGGTGGAAATAATACCTCCTAACAACCCCTAATACAAATACACAAACACCTTAAATTACTGAATGTGTGCCATAAGGCGGGAGGCGATTTTTAATTTTAATTTCATTGGGAGGAGCCCAGGGTATACTTTCTGATCTTTTCCCTGAGTGGACTATGATTTGAGCTCCTGCTCGTCGACTGCGATTATTCGGGTAAAATGACGTCAGGTTTGGCACTGTACGCCGGAGGAGAGCCATCCGCGAGCTGTTCCCTCAGCCTCTGCACCTCTTCTTCCAAATCGCGTTCGCGCTGGGTTTGTGTCTGTGTCGGCGGCTGCAGGACAGGTGCAGGTGCAGCGGTTTGTGGTGTAGCATATTCGCGTGTCTCTGCCACCGCGGGTCTCTGTGTTAGAGCTGGTAGTGGTAGTGAAGCCGGCAGCTCCCACGGCAGGACCACAGGGTCTTTTTCTCTCGCAATGGCGTTGCGGTCCGCTATAGTTTATCTTCAGATTTCGATAGTAGAACGAAGAAGTTACTGTCACCTCTAGAGTGACTGGGACCATCAGGGGCCTTCCCAGTCCCAATAGGCGCCGATTCTGGCGTATCCGTGAACTGCTTGGCAGATATGTCTGGGCCGCCACGAAGGAATTTGTATGAGTAATTGAATAAATTCAGTATTAAGATACATCTCAACACACCGAATGGCGCTACGCTGGCCGGCACCGCGAGAAACGGCTGTGGAATGAGGTTGGTGGTTGAGGTGGGGGGCGATAGTCGCGTCCACGGGGCTATCTTCGACATCGGAGTGGTGCGCCAGCCGCGTGTTCCTGCGGCGTCGGATGCGACTCCACCATAACAGAAGGGCGAGCACCACCGCGAGGATGGCCCAACCACGCCTCCAGCAATGGCGCCAGTCGTCTTGGGGTGTTTCCGTGCCATCGCAGTGTTGCTGAGCATGGACGAGCAATCAGTCAATCTAAGCATAAGTATTTCTACCGAGCAAGGGGTACTCACGCCGATTGGGTTGCAGTTGGGGCATTGGAATTGACACCCCCGCTGCTGCTGGCAGGAATGTGGCCAGAACCAGGCCGGTTGGAGGTGAATGTGGAGATATCACTGGGGCTGCCGTAGCTACTGGCTGGTGAGGCTGTGCTATCATGCCCGCTTGGGTCCGGGTGCGAGCCAATCAGCTCGGTAGAGAGCGTTATGCTGCTTGGGAGCCCAGGGAGCATAGGCCCAGGGAGCGTAGAGAGCGTTAGGGTAGAGAGCGTTGAAGCAGACTGAGAGGCCATGGAAGCTCTGAGTAAAGAAGAAGATACAGCACATCACCTTGCGAGATGCGATATGTTCTGCGGTGCACATCTTCCTGCTCAATCCATGGGATCTGCCAGGACGGAATTGAAATCAACGGAATCACATCTTTGTTGCCTGTGCTGGCGTGCAGTCCCAAAATACTGGCCGGTGGGGCGCTATCTGTGACCGTCAGGCTGGGGGAAGTAATAATGCCAGTAGTGGCTCCGTTAAGCAATCTCATATTCGACTGTCGACTCAGTGTCAGGATGAATGAATGAAAGTCTGAAAAAAGAGCAGCACAATGAAGAGAAGGGGCGGCGGGTGTTGTACCGACGGTGGTGTGGGCTTTGAGTAAAGACAGAGGTGGGTCCAAGGATGCTCGGCGACGGTGCACATCTTCTCGGTCAATCCATACAATCTGCCAGCGCGTTATTTATATCGACAGAATCACAATTTGCCTTGTGCTGAGACAACCAGGTTGGCAGGGAATCTGGTATCACTTCAAAATAAAACAAGATGACCGTCAGAAGCAAAAGTTTTGATGGCGAGAAAAAACACGCACAAATTGATTCCTTCAATCCAGATTTATTACACACAGGTTCGAAAGCAGAAATTCCATTGGATCATCCAAATCCATGTAAAAAGAGTGTATGGAATTTACAAAGATCGTAGCGAGAACGTGTATACATACACCCTATATTATTAGCCCTGTCTTTGATCGTCGTCAGTATGTTCAACTTGCTGCAGCACATAAACATGAATTATATCATGCTTGAAGCAAGAGAGGAGGCGGAGGTATACTTGGGAGTGGGCGCTGCTCAGAGTACATAGGAGGTGGGCTGGTTTCGAGGCTATATACGGAAGCTGAGGAGGATGGGCCGCTGGAGTTGACGGACGCATCCTTCTCTCGTATCTCAGATTGAATGTCCGTGGCGTATATTGCTGAGCTTCCGTCGAGCCGTGAGCCCGACGGAGACCGTTCCAGCTCCACCATCTGACTCTGGGCGCCATCCCTGATTGTGGCGGCGTGATCCAATCTAGCGCTGCGCCGTGAGGACGGGTCACTGTGAATGCTTGACGACCGCGATCCGAACAGCGGGGCGTTGCGCGATTCTATGTCGGAATTATTGGCGCGCCGGCGCCGGCAGAAAAGACCCCGACTGCCACGATCAGGATGACGGGTATGAGCGTTCCGGCCAGAACGGGGGCATAATTAAATTTCTTCGACGAGGCAATGACTGGAGGTGCCAATGAGGATGAGGACGACGACGACCCAGAGGAAATTGGCGGCAATGCAGGGATGGAACTGCTTCTCAGGGTTGCAGATGAGCTGCTAATCGTCGGGGACACCAGGGGACTCGGAGTACTAGCACTTCCGGAATGAGAGGAAGAATGTGAGGGAGAGGCGGGGGCAATCGAAGTCGGTGAGGGGGATGGTATTTTGCCTGCGTCCGTATCCGTTGTAGTGAGTTGTGTTATTGAGGTCTCAGTCACGGTATCGGTTACTTGGACTGGGGCGGTGGTGGTGGGATCAGAGACTTGGTAACTGCCACGCGGCTCAGCGATATAACCACAGCGAAAGAAGAACGAACTCACGTATACTCGGCATAATCAAATAAGAGCAGAGAACCCGAGGGATTATTCGTCGCGATGATCAGCTGATGAGCGCCCTGACTCAATCCGCCCACTGTAAAAACCTTGACACCATATTCAAAATCTGACGTAGAATCTGAAGTATGCGAGAATGGTTTTTGTGAGGACCCGTCGAGCGTGAACGCAAGATCTGTGGTCGTTACTGCGCCTGGAACCGTATTTGCGAGGATGCAAAATACATCAATTCCGATTCCTGAAGGTTGAAGATAAGCCAATGCGTTAAAATATGCGGTTCACATACCAGTAAAGGAGAGAGTGACTGAAACCGGTGGTGCGCCGCCAAACTGCGAGCTATCGTGCCATGTCCCACCGTGAGCTCTCTGAGGATCGGGATGTACTAGGCACCCATCGCAGTTGGAATTCTGGAATAGATACGGTAAATCATGGGCGGTTAGCCACAAAACACAATCCGAAGACGCACAGCGGAGAAAGAGCCTGAATAGCTGGGTTGCGCCCCAGTAAGGGAGTCTCCCGTGGTGTCGTCTATCGTAGCGGGTAACACGGAACCGGATGAAAGAGCGATGTGCGTGAAGAGGATAAATGACAAGACCAACACGTCCGAAAAGAGTGAAAGGAAGGTGAGCATGACGGCCTCTAAGTGGAGACTCGTCACGAAACGAACGACGTGGACGGGAAGGAAGAGGACACAATCTATCCTTAGTACAATCATCCATCATGGCATATCGATGGGCGCACGGCGCCAAATAGGCACTGGCGCGCAGACAAGCATCCTATTCAAAAATCAGCCGATGTGCGGCATTAAAAAGGAGGGAACCACCGTCTTGAACTTGGACTGAGTCAGGCTTAGGATTAAGTACTCGCCGAACTTGAAGTCGTCACGGGTGTGAGAGCTCGTAGATGCCATTGAATCAACGCTGCAGGCCCGAGGAACCAGGTGGGGCCCAAGCAGACCAAATGACAGTTCAATCCAGACCCAGGTTGATACTAAGCCGGTATTTGAGCGTAAGCCGAGATGCCAATCTTGATGCCAATGCCGGAAAAAAAACAATCATCGATCATTATTTACTGATTACAGAAGGGGGTATGCGACAGGGCCTGCCTAATCCTCAGTGCCAACGGAGATTTGACTTCGACACTGCGCATCTTGGCCGCAAGAAAATGTTAGTGGTTGGTTGATGACAAGGTTGGTGGTGAAGCCGATGGCATCACCCACAACACAAACAAAGAATACAACGCTAAATGCCTATTTTGGAAATTGCGCTGGAGGAATCTATGTTGGCGTTTGGGGAGGCTTGAGATAGAGATACGCGAATAATGAGATTTCATTTTGGAAAGCTCTGATATTCCGAGAGCATTAGACATGATGCGAAGCCTGCGTTTTGAGCCAAAAGCAAGGAACTTCGTTCCGGTTCCTTATCAAATTGTTGTCATGTAAGACCCGCTTTGGAAATGCAGGTTCCTCCCCAACACTGACAGAATTCGAGTTCACAAAACGTTGGAACGCGTGAAACATGCCATACCGTCAGCTGCGATGATCTACGGCCGGAAACCATCAAAAATTAAATATGCCACGGATTGCAAGGCTTAGAGTCATGGTGTCTGGAAGAGAAATCAGAAACGGTAAGTAAAATTGTCAATGGGTACCGTGAAGTCACCACGAGCGGACATGTTCACGGGCGGAAACGATAACGCTTGCCGCCGTTGAACAGGCGCTATTGATTCGCTCAGCCCATGTCTTCAGACAGAAAATTTACGCGTCGGCAGCCCAACGGAAGTGGCTGTTTGACATTTGGATATCAACCGGCCAGTCATACTTCAGCCACCATGACTCGGTGTCCGCACCAACGTGCCGTTCGTGTCTCGTTCTTGCAGTTCGCTACCAGAATATTGGGTATGTCCGTTCTGTCGTGGCCCCGAGCGAGCCCGAGCGTCAGAGTGCGAGTCGAGGCACAGACAATAGAGTCCACGGCGCGAAAGTGACGATAGCTGCGAGTCCAGAATGTCTTCAGAGCTGGGGAGGTCGGTATACGACTCGCCCCTGAGTCCAGACGGCTCCGGCCTCCACAGGCAAACCAGAGTCTAGGCTCTACGTTTCTCGGAGAACTTCGAGTTTTGAGGCTCTTGAGCCCCAGCGAATAGATACAGCCATGAGGATTTACGGCGAGAAAACTGTGGTCAATCCCCTACTTTTTCGTACAGTTTTGTGCTGTGTTGTGGTTGAGAGAGGGAAAGGGACACCCGGGAGATTCCGGGGTCGCTGTAGTAAACACGTGTGAGTTCTGATGCCGATCACCGGCACACGACCCCGGATTCTCGCCTTCCCCACACTCCTCCTCCAACTCCGGCCTGCTCCCTGTGCGACTCTCTCTGACTCCACATTCTCTCCGCGAGCCTCCATTAACCTTCGCTAACATGGTTTGACCCCCTCCTTAACCTTTCCCTGCGCTAACCAGGTTGTTCCGGCAGTCTGCCTACCCCGCACTCGCCATGGGCGGTTTCTGCGTGCTCGGTGGATTGACGGGCTTCAGCCGGACCCGCAGCATCCCCTCTCTCGTCGCCGGCCTCGGGTGCGCTCATGCTCATCCCGCTCCGCAAAAGTCTTGACCCTAACTGAGATCAGTGTCGGTGCCGTATACCTGTGGGCCGGGGATCGAATCCGCAAGGGTCAGCCGAACGGGATCGAGAGCGCAGTCGGTGCGTTCTCACCAACCAATATCGAGCTGAGCACAAAGTTCTGAATGATGTCCAACTTTCAGGCGCCTCCGCTGTCCTCTTCGCCTCGTCCGTCCCGCGGATGGGCAAGGGGCCTGTACCGGCCATGCTGGCCGCCACCGCATCGATGTCCGGGCTGTACTACGGGAACACACTGTATGCCCTGCGCAAACACTGAATCGGTGCACTATACACGTTACATGTTGGGACCATGGTCGGCACCTCAATGTATGTAGGAACATATTGTAATTCAACTCACACGATTTTTACTCTGGATTGCCTACGAACCCATTATGGATGCGTGGCCACGACGGTTGGAGCGTTCAGAACTTCCCATTGTTCCTCGGATGCTTCGTCCAATCTCAGGTTTGATTTGCATTCGCAAACAAACTAAGGGGCTGCTCGAGCAGTGGTCAATTTACCGACCCGTACACTCGATTGTCTTCGGTCTCCCAAATCTCAACAGTCAACTGGCTTGAAGAACCTTTCAGCATCAAAGAATTATAGCACGTCTTTTGTACACGGTCTCCGCGAAGGACATGGTCAATATATCCAGAAATACATGCCTCAACCTGGATTATCGAAAAGCCGTCTTCTCTGTCTTCGGGAAACCCTATTTTCCCACCCCTTTACCTCTGTCTCTCCGTCCGAATTCAGCGATGACACAAAGTCTTAGTACAACGAAATATCGCGGTCCTGTGACTTGCATCGAACACGCATATTAATTTTATACAGATTCGCGATGATCGCGCGTCGACCATCTGGGCTATCTATCGAAGTGCGTTCATTGACTTTCCGGTGCTATCCCAGACCTCGGGATGTCTGTGTCTCAGGCACGGAAGTAAATTCGTCTCGTGTCTCACCCCCGACGTCCCTCTATAAAATTCTGCCCCTCTCCCCTCTCCTTTCTACCACTCACCTCTCCTTTCTACCACTCACTCTTGCCACCAACACCATCTTCTTCGTCGCCTCCTAAAACATCTCGACGATATGCTGTCCAATCCTATAGCGGAGAATGTGTTTCGGGACTCTGGGTGGGTGGTCTTCTTCCTCGGACGGAGCATTAGCTGATACGCCGCCCTCATAACAGGTACCATCTGCTGGACGGTACAGCTGGTCCCGCAAATATGGAAGAGCTGGCGGGAGAAGTCCACAGAGGGGCTCTCGCCGTGGCTTGTGTGCGTGCATCGTCGTCAATCATTCGTTCCAGTACAATACTCACTCACCTTTATATATGCAGCCTTCTGTGGGGCGTCTCCGCGCCCTTCCTGGGTGCATACACGCTCATACTGAATCTGAGCGTCCCGCTCATCCTCGAGCCGCATTTCTTCGGGTCGCTGTGTCTCGTGTCCTGGTGCCAGGTCCGTCGTCTGGTCTCCCCTTCCACCCAAGCTCCACCTAATCTGATGCCCATGCAGTGCCAACACTACGCCCACCACCGCTCCTGGCGCACCTCCGCCTTCATGACGCTCGCCATCGCGCTCCTCCTCGCGGGCTTCGAGGCGGGGCTCGTCTTCGGGCTGCGGTCGCTCTTCGACGCGGGGAGCGTGCCCGCGGGCCACGCGACGCAGTTCCTCGGCATCTTTGGCAGCGTGCTCATCGGGCTCGGCCTGGTCCCGCAGTTCGTCGAGATCTGGCGCCGGCGCGAGGTCGTGGGCATCTCGAAGCTGCTGCTCGCGCTGGACATGCTGGGCGGCGTGTGCATGGACCTGTCGCTCGCGTTCAAGGACCGGTTCGATGTCGTTACGGGGATCACGTATACGCTGATTGTGGTGCGTCCCTTAGGCTTCCTCCGACGAATTCACCAGAATTGCGGATTGTTAACTCGGGGATGAATAGGTCCTGGAGTCCGGGCTGGTCCTCGCGATACTGGTTCTGAACCCTCGCGCGGAGAAGCGGAGACAGCGGGAGGAGAGTGCGAGATTGGAGGCGGAGAAAGAGATTGTGGCAAACACAGTCTTGCCCACACTGGGCCAGTCCGAGTCGTGGTCGAGCATCAAAATCGAGGATGAGCCGGAGTCTGGTGACGGGGTTGTTGCTGCTGAAAGTAAAGTTTGAGCTGTGGATGGTATAGGTTGCTTTTCGGGACTTGGGGGCTCGCTGTAGGATTATCTGTACTAGTGGTATCCTTGGAATTTTGAAACGCAGATGATGCAATTTTTTTTGAAAGCCAAGAGTTGCGTCTGTCTGTCCTTCTCCGGGCGCGCGATGGGGACGCGCACCGGGCTTGGAGGCACTCCGAGTCACTCGCTCGTGAGGCTCTCGAGATGCCTGTGGTTGTGTTGCACGATGCACCGGCCTGCAGCATGAGTGCCCTCCACCAATTGTCCGGCGGGCACATTGCAGGTCCAGGCGGACTTCGATGGGCGACGATGCCGTGGATACAGTGCCATCGTCCAGTGCCGACCTCCAACGCTTTTCTCGTTGAAAACTCCGGCTCAAAGCCTTCTGCACGCGTCAAAAGTTGATTTCCTGCAGGATATTCATCGTAAATCTTCAATACGCGTCCCCCAGCCATTAATTCGCGTACAATTCTTCTTAATTTATTTTTGGTTATCAGGGCGAACGCGAGGGTGTGTGACATGAGTGTGACGATGAGACAATTACTTATTAGACCGGTACTTGGACCTGCCTTCTACTACTAGTCTTCTAGGATCTCCTTGCTTCCTTCCACCATGTCTGCTCCTGTCCGCAGGAAGGTAAGAACTCCGCCAATAATCCCGGATTGTACTTGATTGTTCTGCAGAACTCCCTATCTTGGAGGCCGTTATCAAGTTTGTATTCCTGCTTTCTCAGCCACAGGACGCACTGCACCGTGTTTGAGGGACTTTGTCTTCGCGCGGGCTTCTGTATCTTGTAAAGTGATACAGGTGAATCGCATGTCGTTCACGCCGAGAACACTGGGATATTTATTCATTCAAATACCCGACTGTTCAGGTTGCTCCACTTCTGCGGGGATCAGTGCGTCCTGTGGGTCACAAAGGTCTGTACTGACGCCGTTCACAGCATCCGCAATAGGCTCACCGTCCTCAAGAAGGACAGAGGCGAATACATCAAGGCCTCCGACGTCAACTCGCTTTACCAGGCCGTGGTCAAACAAGGTGCGGCCGCTGACTTCTCCCTAATCTCTCTTTGTCTAAATATGTACTTGCGCGCAGTCACGAAACTGAACGACGTCCGCGACGACAATGCGACGTACAATAACCGGCTAGACACGACGCTCGCGGACGTCTTCAGCCTGCTCTCCCTGTTTTACCTCACCATTGGCAAAACACGGGACACCCCGGCGACCTATTCGCAGATAGCCTCCATGCGGGTCCGTATCCGTCAAAGTTGTGCTTCGTCTGTCTGACCTGCTGACACCCACTGTGTGAAGCAAATACTCCAGCACATGGACGAGTCGGCGGTGTACAACGAGTCGGACCTTGCGCCGTTCCGCCGGCGGCTCGGCGACCTGCGCCAAATCGTGCAGCACGAGGGGAAGCATGCGAACGCGCTGACGAAGCTGCTCGAGCGGCAGCTGAACGAGTGTGGTGCGTGCATACCCGCGATGCGTATGGACTAACTGATATATATATATGCCAACAGAGGCGATTGTGCGCGCCCTCGAAGAGAACCTCTCCGTGCTCGACGTGGAGCTCATCCCGATCCACCAGCGCCTCGTCACCATCCGGCGGCAGCTCGTCGCGCTCGCGGCCAAGGAGGGCTCGCACAAGGCCGAGCTCAAGCCCCTGCAGGAGGAGCTGCGCCGCATCGACTCGAAGCGCGTGGACGGCAAGTTCCTCGGGCCCAACGGCATCGTGCCGGCGTCGCAGGCGGTGTGCTCGTCGCTGCTCGAGGAGTGCTTCGAGATCGCGCAGGAAATCAAGGCGCACGAGGACCTGAAGAATGTGGCGGACACGCTGAAGCCGATACATGAGAGACTGTCGGGGATCCGCGCGGAGCTGGAGAGCCTGGTGTTGACGCATAGGTGGACGCTGCGCGAGACGGACCTGTGGAACTACTCGTCGGCGCTGCAGGAGATCGACAAGATGCGCGTGGATGGGAAGTTCCTCGATGCGGAGGGAGGGCGGCCGCCGGGGCAGTATGTGCGTTGCGTTGTGCTCCCTCCTTTATAATTCTTTCCTAATTGATTCCCTGTAGATCCTGCTGTACCTCCTGCGGCGGTGCTACGGGCTCATCTACCGGCTGTTATCCTCGAGCGAGCCGGTGTCGGAGGAGCTCATGCCCATCGTGCGTGGTGTCTTTCCTTTGTGGTATAAAGTATAAGTATAGCTGCTGACCGGACCGTACCGTACAACAGGCGAACAAACTCTCGACGGTGAAGAAGTGCCTGAACGAGGTGCTCAAATATGGCGGGACGTTCAGTGCGCGCGACCTCTACCCCGTGCGTCGTCCCTTTCTTAACTTTCTTTTCTCCTCGTGTTCCCGTGTGGGACGGTGCTTTCTCCTTCTCCATCACCTCCCTTTCATTTTCGTTTGCGACACACACTTACCTGCGGCTCTCCGTGACATGAACACACCGCTAACCACACCACATACCACACAGTACCAGCTCGCGCTCTTCCAGATCGACTCGATGCGCAAGGACGGCAAGTTTGTCGGCGCGGACGGGAGCACCGTCCCCGAGGGCCAGGGCATCGTCATGGCGCACCTGAATGAGTGCCACGAGTTGTTGGAGATGGTACGTGTCGCGTTCCCCTTTCCTCTTTTCCTTACTTCCTTACCTCCCGTTCCCTCCTTCCCTTTCCCTACTTCCCGTTCTCCTCGCCTTCCTTGACTCCTTGATTCTCAAAATGGGCTATTAAATATGATCACTAACGTCGCTCGCCCCGCAGCTGAAAGAATCGATGGACGAGGAGGAGGGCGAGGACGAGGATGAGGATGAAGACGAGGATGAGGATGAGCGGGAGTATGACGAGGACGTCGCGGGGAGTGCGTCGCCTGTGCCGGAGAGCGAGGAGGAGGAGGCGGAGGAGGCAGAGGAGGGTGCGGCCAAGCCGTAAGCACGGAGCAAGGAAGAGATAGGGCAAAGAGGGGAGGCGGACGGACGAGCCGAGACGCCTTTTAAAATGCGTAATATGTATTATTTTTTGTATAAACCCAGCAGATATCTGAAAAGGCCCTCCTGCATAAATATCGATGCATGATGCCCGAGAATTGACGCCAGAAATCGTGGGGACGTTGTGAACGGCGTTGGAGGTGTATTCAGAGACGTAGGGCAAAGATGTGCTTCGAGGTGGCCTCTGGTACCGGTGGCCTTCGTCTACTTTGCCTTTCACTCAGGCCGGCTCGCGGGTTCGCCTTGCCTCAGCTCCCATTTTTCTTGCACGATGGCGAAGAACGCGAAGGTGAGCAACTGCGTATGTTGCATGAGGGATACCCAAGTCTCACCATTTTAAAGGTGAAATTTACCGTGATAACTTGACACCCGGCCTGCTACGTACCGTTTGCGGCCGTTAAGGCCGTCCTGTCGAGGGTTTGAACTTCTTGAAAACGGCCGTCGACGGCCGTTGCCGTAACGGTACTACAGGGGCTCCTGTCGCAGGATTACTCTATGACTTGGAGTGAAAACTGCCCGACTGCATGAATTCCTCTGGAGCCAGCTTGGAGCCAGCTGTCAACGCATGGGATTTTGGATGCGCGGGGATACGCGCGGCGAGGCGCGGGTAGCCCGGAATGGGGATGCTGTATAGTTGACAGGTGGCGGGGAAGTCTTTTCTTCACCCGTTTGACGCTCGTTTTTACTGGACTTTGTACTACGGCGACAAACGACATTCATTGTGTGTGGAATTCGGTCTGGCGGCATCTGGACTGGACGGCAAACTTTAACACTAGCCTCACCCTGGGAATCAAGTACTCGTGCGCGGCGGGGTGGCGGGGTTGATAACTAACGTCATCCACAAAGCACGGAATATTACTCTTGGTCTGACTTCTCTTCGGCTCCTGCGCGCGGTCTAGCGGCACCTGGAAGCAACCCACTTTAGGCAGCGGCATCGTACTCGGACTGTATAAACTTCGCTTTCTTCGCCAACTCGTTCCGAGCCCAATTTACGCGTGGATTTCGCAAACCAATGGTCGCCACCGATTCGAGTTTAATCTCTCGTCTATCCTGCACCCTCAAGTCTCTTGTGTATGCAGCCGCGGGGCGTCTGAACGACGCTCACAGGGACCTACACCAGAAACCGATTCAGAAACACGAGGCGGCTTTCTCGCCAGTCCACCGCATGCCGACTGAGCTGATTTCGCTCATCTTCACATTCGCACTACCGCCTTTCGCCACTTCCGACGGGCTTTCCAGCATCCAGGAAGGACCATGGGTCTTCAGTGCTGTGTGTAGCCGCTGGCGGGCCATCACCCTTTCCCAGCCCTGTCTCTGGGCGACAATATCCCTTGATTTCACGCACGAGGACTGGGAATCACCGTGCTTTGAAATGATACCGCCGAGGCTGGAGGCGCACTTGGAGCGCTCCAAGCAGGTGCCGCTTCACATCACCTTCCGGGCCTTTTGGCACGAAGCCCACTCTAGAGGGCGGGAACTACGTGTTCTGCATCTCCTCGCCCTGCACTCTGACCGCTGGGAAACGATCAGTTTTACGGGGAGCTCGATGCTGTATTATCACCTGGACAGTATCCGTGGTAACCTGTCTCAATTACGCGCGATAGATATTCGTGTCCGCCAAGAGCACTCTGTACCTCGAGACGGTTCTCTCACCCTCTTCGATTCTTGCCCGAGGCTGCAGGAGGCCTTCGTGAATCCGGGGCGCTACGGCGGGGACCGCCCCCTCGCGGTCGACCTGCCCTTCTCCCAATTACGCCGATATAGCGGAAGCAATTCCTGGGCCAACCACGCCTATGTCCTGCGCTCTGCCTCATCCAATCTGGTCGACTGCGTCCTGTGCCTCATCGGCTCCCCCGAACGCTCTGAATCCCCCATCCTCCTGCCCCACCTCCGTCGCCTCTCGGTCTCGAGCACGGATCTCCTACAGCTCCTAGATACACCGGCGCTGCAAGACTTGTACTGCCACCATTCCGCGCACCTCCCCGCGTTTTTGGCGCGCGCGCCCACGCTGCGGAAGCTCTTTGTCGCGGACATCCCCTCCGCGGAGCATCTGGGGCGGATCCTCCGGGCGGCGCCGCCCACGGTCGCGGAGCTGTGCCTCTGCCTCCCCGTGCAATTCGCGTCGCACCTCTTCGCGATCCTCGGAAGTCACCCAGGCCAGGATGGCGTCCCTGCACTGGCGTTACGCGCGCTGTCGCTGTGTTTCGCACCAGACTTGGACCGCACGCTGAGCTCGAGCGTGCCTGTCGACCCGGACGCGCTGCTGCGCTGTGCCGAAGGCTTGCGCTCGCTGAAGCTATACGGCGGCGGCGGCGGCGGCGTGAATTTCCTCCCGCCCCTGCCCTCGCGCCTCCGGGTCGCGCGCTTCCAGAGCTCCGGCGCGCTGTACGCGGATATGGTCCCGGAGGACTTTCGCCTGTGTAACCTGGATCCGGTTCCGTGTGTCCCGTATGTCGCGTACCCGTAGTGTTTCGTCGGGGACGGGACGGTGTGTGTAGTTGATAAGTACTTGATACTATACTTACTTGTATACTTAATTTTTTGTGCCGTTTTGTATTACTTATGAAGATGGATTCAGACAGTGAAATACATACGGGAGACTACGCGAAGGGGGAGAACCCCAAGGCCCTGGAGCTGAAGCCACCAGGATAATCTAGCCTACACAATGTCAAATTTTTGCGATGAGCCCAAAATGAGCTCTTGCTCCTAGTTCCTCTTCCGACTTCCGACCCTCAGCCATACCACTGAATATTAATGCCGCCCAGGGACAAGTCGCCATGTTGATTATGTTACGCGCACACCTCCATTTCTGCAGTGAAATTGTGCAGTTCGTTAGTCGCCATTGGATTACTTAAGTTTCATACTGCTACTGCTGAAGCCGCAAGCGTCTGAGACTAAGTGTAATTAGAAAGAGGACTAAAATAGGGAAGTCGGAAAGTGGAATCAATCAAGACTGGCTTGAGACTGGCCATCTGACATACAGGAAAGTTTTATGCATTCACGTATCCGTGGTATCCATATCCGTATCCGTATCAGTATCCTTGTCCGTAAATCGTATCAGGGTCGTGGACGCTGTCGACGTAATGGTGAATTCTTCAGAAAAAATCTATCCTGGTAAATCCATGGGCCTGAGGCTAATGTGTCGGAAAAGAGATCAGTCTCGTGCGTGGCTATTGAATGGAACAGCGAGAAACTAACGGTCGGGTTCGAAGACAACACCTCAGGCGTAAGTGGGGTGGGGTCAAATTGCCGCTCGCCGCTTTTAACTCGATTTCAAGAGGCGGAAGACGGGGTCGTGACGAGGATGCTGTGGTCGACCAGCACGGATTGCACGACGAAGGTGCAGAGGTCGTGTTGGGGGTCGTAGGTGGAGAAATCGGTCCCAGGGACGACGCCCTCCGCGGCCCCCATGTCTACCCGGAAGACCATCGAGATCAGTGGGACGGCGCGTCGGCCGGTCTTTGGATAGTTCCCGCTGAATATCAGACGCTTCATCCTGCTGCCTCCGCCGTGAAGGGTTTGCTTGGTGCAGAGGGGCATCCGCTGCATGAGCTCTTCATACGTGATGTCGACGGGAGCCCACCGCAGAGGGAGACGAGATTGGTCGTGAAGCGCCCGCTATATTCGCCTGGATAGTCAAACTCCCGTGCCATTTCCTCCGCACGACACGCCGCGAGCAAGACATGGGACTCGGCGGACGGTGACCACATGCGGTAAGACATGACGGTGTCGGTCTTGTCCTTCCGGTCCCAAAGATGGCTATCGAGGTCTGGTGGGACGGAACGCGACTCCAAGAGCGCAGCCCGGACGTCGGGCTCAGGGATGCGTCCCATGCCCCCTATAGTGAGGATCAGAGGGAAGACCAGAGGAAGAACAAACAAGACATTTACCTGAATGGCAGGAGTCCAAAATCACAGTCTACGGATGCGAATGAATCAGTAACACGACACGGGCGGCCTAAGGAGCAGCAACCTACAATATTGCGGCCCTTCTTCTCGAAAAGTTCCCAAGGAGCCATCCCAAAAGATAGTCGGGGATCGTGTGCACGTACTCCCCCGCATCATCAACCGTTCTCTCATCCACCGGACATATCGCTTCGACTTTGGAATCTGGCGCCATTCTGTTGCCTGGAACCTCGACACGGCTGCCGTGACCCGCGAAGAAGAATATCATCGTCTCGTCGCCATGATCTGGTATCTGCTCGTTCTCGGGAAAGTGGGATTTGGATGCGGACAGGATGGCAGCGCGCGTGGCCTTTGCGTTTTCGAGGATAAGGATGTTGGACGGCGGAACGTGGAGCCTGTTACTTTTGTAATGTTTTCGCGTCGTTCACGGCTCCCCGCAGAGGGGTAAGGCGATCGTTCGCGATATACTGGGGTAGGCTTGAGCGGTGAACTGAGCATGTAAAGAAACAGAACGGACATCATTGATACCGACGATGAGCGCAAAGACAGCGTCTTTTCCCGTAGACGAGGTATATTTCCCTGTGGCCGACAATCTTTGACTTTGGATTGTGTCGGATGCTGGTAACATTTTAGTCAAAGAAGTTACAGACAACTCTTGGACAACTCAGTAGAGAGCCTTGTCGTTGAGTTGACCCAGGGAGAGAAGGAAAGTAGACCACCGCCCGAGGGCTTGGATAGTAAAAATTAGCTGTGGTATCGTGCGGCGCGTCGAGCCATGGATAGACCAGAGGCCGTCATTAGGGCCGGCAAGATCCTGGATAATGAATTGTTCTCCCGGTCACGAAAGCAGGCCAACGCGTCGCTCCGGTTCCAGATCCAAAGCTTGCCCCAAAGCGTTGTGGACCTGATTCCCAGACCCCCAGTACGGGACTCATAAGTTACCCAGAAATTGTATTTCTTGGGTGGGAAGTTGAATATTGTCATCAGTTGCAGCAAGGAGGAGTATAAGGTGCATTGTCGTCAATTTTGTCGACTGTTCCTGTCAAAGCCGAGGTTGCACCGTGGGTGGGAAGATATCAAGAACAAATCGGCCACATCAAACCAAACACATCACGGGTTCAATCGAAAGTTTGGCCTTTCTCCCTTGTTCCTGGACCCTTGTCACTGGTTGCAACCCACCACAACGGTTTTCGGGACCGCTGCATGACGCATCTCCTTGGCGGAGCTGTCAAGACCGTGGGCGGCCGACCCTTCGCGCAACCGTCAATTGAACCCGCAAATCTCACGCGCGGCAACTGGTTCAATTTAGGCTCGACTAAACCTGGATATCCCAAATAAAACTTGGCCTGAATTATCTCAGAGTTATCTTGGTGATTTCTACCTGCCATGTCCGACATGGCGCCCCCGCCCCAAGATCTCGAACAAAACAGACGCGCGTCTTCCAAATATGACTGCCAGAGAGTAGGGGACTTCACGGTAGGGCCAATTTTCCCGTTTGTGAATAAATATATTCATTTTATGGGACGAATAAAATCGTTGTTTGTGGAATAAATGCGTGATCACCCCATTTGAGTCCCAGGATATTTTTATATTTCTATAGCATCAATTCCACCTGCCAGGCACACAGGACTGTCGCAGCTGATGAGTGGGAGAGGTGGGATGACAGGCAGGAGAGGGATATGGGCGAGACGAGGCAGGACGATGGGCGGGGAAGGCGGGACAACGGGCAGGGAAGGCGGGATGATGGGTGGGATGAGGCGGGATGGGGGCAGGGCAGTCACAGGCAGCTTGCAATTGCTTACTCAAGCAGGTATATATTCCACAAAAAAATGTTTATTCCACAAGCGAGATTAAATCTCGCTTGTGGAATATTTTTATTTTGGGAAAATATTCGTCCCATCAGTCTATTATTTTTATTCTCAAACGAGATATTCGGCCCCTACCGTGAAGTCCCCTAGTGTGAGAATCAATTTTATTCCAACCCTCGCCATTGGCAGGAGATTTCTACCATTGGGCCTTATTCCCGAAGCCATTGGCGACTTGGAACCACGCTGGCGTTTGACGTAAGAGGACGCTCCACCGATACAATGCGCCCTTGGCGTGGCATTCATCTAAGTTTAAGCCTCGTCTTCCTCTGATGTCCGGCGGAAACACAATTGTGCAGAAGTTCCGCTGATATGTAATGCTCCAATTTTCTATTGGCTTCCGGTAATTCTCTCTCCAATTCTTTCCACGGCTGACTTGTCCTTATCCCTAGGAGTTTAGTACCCAACCTCCGGACGGCACTGCCCATGTATGTACAGTGTGCCAACTCGCCATCTGGCGCAACAACATGATTGACGAAGATCGAAAACCTACCACTGCTATTGGCTTTGGTGCTCCCGCCCACTGTTGCGGGTCCGCATAGTTTCGCGCGACACTATGGACTGGCCTCACGCCCCGCTGATCACGCAAAATCGCGGTGTAGTTGGCACACAGTATTAAAGGAGGTTAGTTTGTGGCTACAACTCCATAGCCCATCATGAAGCTTTCGACGGCGACTGTCCCCGCGTTTTTGTCTCTCCTCGTTGCGGCCGGTCCCCCGGCGCCGAAATTCAACGACGTTACCCTCGACATCGTTAACGCGCCCCTCGCTCCCGATGGCTTCACCAGGAGTTAGTCAACGAAATTTGCACACACCATTTCCACGGCTAACCGCTGTGTTTAGGCACCGTTTCCGCCAACGGACAGTAGGGATACCAGTTTCGTCTATAGCACGAGTCTTGACCATCTGCAGGTTCCCTGGTCCTCTCATTCGTGCCACGAAAGGAGACACGCTTCGGGTCAAGACCAACAACAAATTGGTGAGTGTCAATCGACGGCTGTCTTACCTTGCGCTTACGCTTCCCCCGTGAATAGACCGACCCGACCATGCGTCGTTCAACTACGTTGGTGAGTCTTTTTTTCCCACGTTGCGTTCTAATGCTAACAATTAATTAAAGGACTTTGACGGTATCTTCTTCGATACCCCGAACGCTTTCAACGAAGGCACTCCTTTCGTCACGTGTGTGGTTCAAATGATCGCATTAGTCCTCGCTGAAATTGTTTGCTTAGCACCTGCCCTATCGGCCCCGGTGCTTCCTATACCTATGGTACGCGTCTAACTATCTTCTCTACTCGAGCCTTGGACTGACATTGGATCAGTTCTGCCGCTGTGCGCTATACCATCAACGCCGCCTGTACCCCTCTCATTTTCTTTGTAGCGGCCAGCAGACCGGAACCTACTGGTACCACAGCCAGCTCAGCATGCAATACGCCGATGGACTCAGAGGGCCGCTAATTATCTACGGTTTGTCCCAGTCCTACCTCTGGGAACCGTGGTTAATATGAGTGAACAGATCCCGAAGACCCGCAGGCGCATCTCTATGGTCGGTTCTTCGCTCAACGCTCTTTGAACAAGGAGTACTTACGATACGTTAGACGTGGACGACGAGAGCACCATCTGGTTCATTAGCGATTGGTGGCACAACGCGACGTTGTCGCTGCTTGACTGTTCGCAGTTCTTTTTGTCATTCATCAACACTCGCAGCTAATGAACCGTCGTAACTAGCGTACAACTTCAACCAGATCATCCCCGTCTCCGACTCTGGGCTGTTCAACGGCAGGGGCCGGTACAACGGGGGACCCGAGACCGAGTACGCGGTTAGCACCGTTACGACCGGGAAACGGTACCGCTTCCGCATCATCAACGCGTCTGCCCGAAGCGACTTCACCATCTCCGTTGATAACCGTGAGTATTTCCCCATATTGAATTAGTGTAATTTTCTAATCATCGTTGCGCGCAGACACGTTGAGCGTGAGCTTTCTACCTTTCACATTTAATCTTCGAGTTTCTGATATATTTATTTTCCTTTCTACTTTAGGTCATCGGAGTTGACGGTATGATCTTTCCGCTTTCGCGTAAATGACGTCTGACGAGATTCTACAGGTGTTCCCGTAAATCCCCACACTGTCAGCGTGATTGACGCCCTTGCGGGACAGAGATATGATGTCGTTGTAAGCCACTACTCATTTTGATAGCACATCTCCTGATTGACTTTCAGCTCACCGCGGACCAACCCATCGGCAACTACTGGATCAGTGAGTCGCTCATTTATTGACGTGAATATCGTTGCTCAACATTATATAATTCCAGACACCATCCTCGGTGGTGGAGCTCCGCGCCACAATCTCAACTTGAACGTGAGACAACTGATTTTGGTTCGGCATTGAATGGTTCAAACAATCTTTGGAATAGGTCACATTCGGACGCGGTGTCCTCCACTACGATGGCGCACCCGATGCTGAGCCCACTGGGCCGATGACCCTCGGCCCCCAGCCAGGCGACCCTGCCCGGATTCTCCTCAACGAATGGGAGCTCAGTGTGCGTCGGTCATTACTGAGCGTTTCGCGATTCTAACCACACACACAGCCTCTCTTCCCCGTCGCTGTAAGCAACTATCTACCTGATATTTCGATGCAGGATTAATTAAACAACCACACGTAGCCTCCCCCGGCCGACATTGAGCTTACCTTCCTCACGAGCATGACCCCCAACGCGAGCAGCCCGTCCGGATTCGACTCCAAGTGGAACATCAACAACATCTCTTACGTGTCTCCTCTTGTTCCTACCCTGGTCAAGATTCTCGACGGCGATGGTGACGATGCTTCCGACTACAACAAGACGGAGGACACGTTCATCTTGCCTGCCAACAAGGTTATCCAGGTCACCTTCCCCCCGAGGTGCGTATCATTACTATTCGATGCCGGACGCGGCATTCAGCTGATTTTATTTCAGCACCGAAGACGAGTTGCACCGTACGGTTTCCCTCCTTTTTATTCGATCTCGAGCTGACATTTTCGCGCTTAAGCTTTCCATTTGCACGGAGTGAGTACCAATATATGGCTCGATGATATTTATTCTAAACAAATCAACAGAACAACTTCTGGGTCATCAAATCGAACGGCTCTGATACCATCAACGAAGTCAACCCGATTCGTCGCGATGTACGACTCGAGGGCCATATTTACCGCGCTTTGTACTCACTCTTACTTCCAGGTGTCCGGTGCCGGAGCTGGAGGAACCATCCTCCGGTTCACGACTGACCGCCCGGGTGAGTTTCTTCAATACAGAGTCTGCGCTATCCAATGCTAACTCGACCTCTCAGGCCCCTGGTTCTGTAAGTTGCCTTTTCTTCAACTTTCCCTCCGAATCATTGACTAACCCGTATTCCGCCTTCCAGTCCATTGCCACAGTGAGTCCAAACCAAATTCCATTTCGAATTCCTGGTTTCCTGACGAGATAATAAATAACAGTCTTCTGGCACATGAACGCCGGCCTCGCCGCAGTCCTCGCCACCGGGGTCAACGAGACCCGCCACGCAGTGCACCCGACTGGTGACTGGGACGATCTCTGTGATGCCTACAATGCTCTCCCTGCAGAGCTGCAGTGATTGGGGAGTCCGAGTGCCGATTGAACAGTGTTTTAAATTTTAATACCTGTCTGTTAATAGTACTAGTTGCTTCACGAATCACGAAGGATCAAATCAAATTATGGGTTTCTCTTTCTTGCATAAATTGAGTTCCGGCCGCGATGTTTCCCGCGGAATCAATCGAATTGATTGTGGAGATTGAGTCAGTGAGTCTCTGAGAGTCTCAGATTCCCAAAACGGGCGTTGAGCGGTGTAGAGCGGTCACGGTGTTCGCTTCGAAGGCGTGACCAAGTACTGTGACAGCACATCGATCTCGCCACCATGTCCGACAGAATCCGCGAAGTATGTGGGCGGGTGCAATGTAGTGCAGTGCTCACCATGTCCCCAGAAAATGAACCAACTCCGCGGGGAGGTAGAAGCCGCGACAAAGCGCGCGGAGGAGGCTGAGGCGAAGAACAAGAATTTACAGCAGCTGCTGCTGGAGAAGGAGCACGAGACGAAGTCGTTGACCATCAAGCTCGAGCAGCTCGATTCTCAGCTCGAGAAAGCGGAGCACTCAATCGCGGACTCAAAGGCCGATCGCGATGCGGGCGAGTCGACAAAGATGACGAATGAGGGCCTAACCCGCAAGATACAGCTGCTGGAGGATGAGCTCGACGCGGCGGAGAAGAACGTGAAGGAGACTGTGGAGAAGTGAGTTTGATCTCTATATCGTATTCCGGTGGTACTGACCACGCTTGTGTAGGCTGAGGCAGGTCGACGTCAAAGCGGAGCACTTTGAGCGGCAGGTGCAGCGCGCGGAGCAGGAACGAGACATGTGGGAGAAGAAATACGAGGTGACTCGCGCAACTCTACGATATTATTGCCCCTAACTCTTCCGGCTACGTTCTAGGATGCAGTGGCCAAATTCAAAGCAGCAGAAAAGGATTTGGCAGACCTTGAAGCTAGCATGGCGGATCTCTAGATTTCTGTTACAGGTTTCCCGGCATGTATTATCACGACGGCGCCCTATTGGCACAACCACGCACGACTCTCGCTACTTTCTGAATGTCCCTAAAGCTGAATTCATTTCCTTTTCTTAATTGCAATTTGTTCCTCGTCTGAGCCAGTTTCATTGTCTGCTGCGCGGATCTACTGCCTTGGTGCTACGCGCTCACGGTTTCTTCGCCGGTGCCACAGGGCTATTACCACGCCTGTAGCTAAAGCTTGGTGAGCACTTTGAAGTTACACGTCTCGAGTTGTAATAATGACTCTGCTTTAGGGCCTCGAGTTTGAACAACGCCCAAGTCTTGCGAGTAGCCAGTCCATTTTTGATCCCATAGTTGCGGTTCTCGATTATGCATTTTGTTCTTGGGCTCGCTCATGGTGAGTCTTGTGGTGTTTAGTCTAGCGTTCTTTCTCATGGATCAAATTTAGAAGCGTTGCCATAATTCATTATAGTATCGATAACATCAAAGTGACCCCCAAGAATTAAAATTCAAGCAATATCGAGCGGAATCTGTCTTCGTCGAGACCGACCCGCAGTCCTGCTCGTCGCTTACGGCGTGTAGTTGCAGCTAGAAACACTTGTCAATCGACGCGAGTGAAGCCAAAAAGGAGACGCACAGGTAGGACGAGATGACGTCGTTGAAGGGGCGCCCTCCGCCCTCCTCCCCGGTGTTGAACGACTTGCTCAGATCGGCGACGCCAGGAGCGCTGATGGGTCCAATCCGTCCGCTCAAGGGGTCGCAATCAAAGCCGCTGCATTGCGACAAGGTGAATATATACTCAACAACCAAAGCACAGAAGTTTACTCACGCGAAAACGTAGCACTGTTGGTTCGGGTCGGGGCCGAAGCTCGAGACTTGGTCGTTGAGGTCCGCC
This sequence comes from Mycena olivaceomarginata, assembly GCA_029378375.1. Taxonomy (NCBI): domain Eukaryota; kingdom Fungi; phylum Basidiomycota; class Agaricomycetes; order Agaricales; family Mycenaceae; genus Mycena; species Mycena olivaceomarginata. Next base: position 167,153 of record JARKIC010000085.1, read on the forward strand.
GCGAGGTTCACACACTCGCCGGGGCCGGCGTCGGTGATGTAGACGCAGTATTCCTGCCAGTTGGCCGCCGTGCAGAGATATCTGAGAGATTTTTTAGTTGTTCACTGGTATGATATTCGACATTAGGATTACACATTTCCTGCATCGCGCGTCTGGAGATCGGTGCGGCGCTACAGGAAATCTTGTCAGTCGCAGCAGACTGAGTTTCAACCCAAAACAAAAATTACCCCGACAGGAGGGAGATCTGCGGGCGAAAGAGTACCATTCGCGATGGCCTTGTACGTCGCCGCGTCAATGGTGTTGAAGTGCGCGGGGGGTGACGCTCGCAGCAAGAGCGGCGGCGGCGGCAGAGAGAGTGGTGAGGAGGGTGAACTTCATCGTATCGTGCTTCGTGCTTTGTGGGAGGGAGTAGTACTCGCGGTTGAACTGAGGGAAGAGAGTAGAACAAGTGCGGTTGAACTGAACTGCTGAGGAAGGTTTTTTTCGTACGCGTATTTTAAGTCTTTCCCCTACAGCCTGCTTTCAGGGGCTTCGGCAGGCCTCCGCCAATCATGCATGGGCGCTGGATGCTAGGACGCAAAACCGAGTACGGTTGTACCAGGGTCAGTATCTTCAATTGATATATTGGTCGTCAAGGTTGGGCGTGGGCTGTCGAAAACACGTGCTGGGGCGAACTACAGAGCGCCGTCGCTGGCATGCGTGCCTGCCTACGCGTACCAGGATTCTATGTGTCGCAGTACGGAGTACGAAGTTCCGAAACGTGTGTGACTTTGTGAATGATGTGCTTTACTTACCAAGTGTTCAATCGCGCTGCAGAATCTCGGTTGAGACGGTTTGAATAATGTTCTCAAACCGACAGCGGCGTCGGGGGCCCCGGCGGTATGTAGAAAGGAATCTATGGGCAGAGCTTGCCTCTGTCCGGGTTACTCGAAATGAATGAAATGTGCGAGTTTGGCGGCTGCCAAGCATCGCAGTGGACAAGGTCCGATGATACTATTATCCAGTATACACCCCGCCGTGTCATCGGGACCATCGGCTCTCAGGTGTCACTTGGGCGCTATTGGGCGTTGACGTTCAAAAACTCGAATACCCCTGATCGACGAGCAGAAAATTCCGTACGGCGTAAAGGCGAAAAGAAATATTCATTTGAGCCTGAAACATGGAAGAAATTCGTTGCAGGGTTTCCGTACATTCCTTTCATTCGCTTACCTTCCCCCCTGTTTCTCATGCTTCAGCTTTGTCGAAGAATTCCACTGTTGGTGAATCCGAGAACCGAATTGGGTTTTCCTTCGGCTTGAAACTGTGTAATCTATGTGCATGTTGACTAGGAATCTTCACAGATATATGGCTCTGTCAGGCCGATCATGAGACGTCTGTTTCTTCACGGATTCAGAATACGTATCTCGGACGCCGCTGCCACCAATTCTCTTGGCAAAGTCATGATAGCAAAACTCGGAGTCGGTCGAAGTTAGTCGCCGCTCTCCAAATTTGGATGGGTTGTGTACGAGACAGCATTGACCAGCTTCAGAAATTCAAGGAAAGTATCAATGGTCCGGTTTGACCCTCAAACCTTCTTGTGCAAGTTGTTGAAGTTGGTACGTGACTGATTGAACCAGAAAATAGAATCAAAGAAGGAAATTGGTCCTTTGATAGGTCTTGGACGTGTTTATACCGTCATTTTCTCATTTTATGGACGGATAAGATCCTGGAAAGAGGAAAAGTCGATCAGGGGTATAGAACAAGCGTCGAGATCTCCTAACATATTTCAGGAATCAACTTGATGCAGTTTTTACTGGTCAAACAACGAATTGTACATCGGTCTCAATAAATAACTCTCGACAACCACATATCCGAGCAGTATCAGGCGTTGACGGGGAGTATAATTATTTCAGAAAAAATCATATGTGCACCTATATCAAGATATTAAAGCGCATGAAACAGAACGTTGGAGTACTAGATACGTACGAGTAGGACGAAATCACGTCGTTGAAGGTGAAACCTCCGCCTCCCTCGCCAGTGGAGAGGGGTTTGCTGAGATCCGCGTATCCTGGAGACCGAACAAAGATAGCATCCTCCTTGTTGACGCAGCCATGTTGACTGCATTTGCGTTCAATTTTGTGTAACAGAAAGCCATGCGTGGAAACCGCGACTCACTTATAGAAGGCGCAGGTTTAGTTCGGGTCCGGTCCGACACTCGACACTTGATTGTCGAGGTCGCCGGCAAGCTCGACGCACTCGCCTGGGCCTGCGTCGGTGATGTAGACGCAGTACAGCTGCCAGTTTGCTGCGGTGCAGAGATATCTGAGAAAATGTCTGTCAAAATAATTCGCTGGTTGTCTGGACAGTATGCTTACACGTTTCCTGCGTCGCGCTTTTGGAGATCCCGACGCTATATGGTAACTCTGTCAGTCACAGGAAATCGACTTTCAACCAAAATTCGAATTACCCCGACGGGGGGGAGATCTGCGGGCGACAGAGTACCGTTGGCGAATGCCTTGTAAGTGGCGGCGTCGACGGTCCTAACGTTCTCCGCGGCAATGCCGGCCGGAGTGATACTGGCAGCAAAAGCAGCGGTGACGATGGACAGAGCGAAGAAAAGGCTGAACTTCATCTTGGTTTTGTGCGAGGAAGAAGCACTGCTAACGAAGTGGTTGCAACAGCAGTCCTTTTAAGTCGGTTCGGCTGTTTGAATACTCGGTGAACTTTTTTCGTCGGTCCCCAAAGTGCTGACGCTGTCGAGGTCGCTTCGAATCCCTGGGCGCTGAAGCCAGGATACTATATAGGAATGCAAGTACAGCTGTACTAGGATGGATTGCCAGGATGAGCCAGTTCGGAGTCACCGTTTCTCGGCGACTGCCTCTTGTCAATGAAATAAGTAGGTAGGCAGCGGAAGCTCCCTCGAAATGGATGCTAAGTAACCAGTGCTGGTAGTGCCGGTAAATAGTTGGCGAAAGGAAATTTCTGGATCGCAAATCCTAAATTGAACACAGTTTGCGCGGACCGCGGTTGGATTGTGCTGAGCCTCAGAGGTACCCAGAAAAGACTCGGAGCGACAGTCTCAACCTCGAACGGTTGCCTCAACAGGTCGTTGCAAAGTCACAAACATGTTGCGGGAGGTAACGGGTTAAGTGTGAATTGTTGATCTGACTTCGGCACCCGGCGTGTTCCGGGCCAAGGTTCAATTTATGCACAGCTTCGTCGCTTGCAAGTTGATTGAATTAACTGCAACCCTGGCGGGCGCTGACAAGATCCGAGGCACGCCACGATAAGTACTTGAAGCAGTGGCGTACGTGTTTCGTTCGCGAGATTGTGTGATGGTGCCTGAGCAATTCTGCAAACCTGTCATGGCCGTATGCGTCTTTTGTCCATTACAGCGATCATGTTTTCCTTGGTTGCTCGGAGGTCCAAGCCCCGACAATAAGCCTATCTTGATCTCATCGTCACAATCACGCCAAGAAACACAGTGGATCTGAAAAGCGAGATTGTACCTTCACAATCCTCAGCAGTTCTTGCCCCGCAACTACATACTCCTCCGGTCAAGATGAAGTTCAGCCTCTTCCTCATTCTCGCCGCTGCCACCACCGCCATTGCGACAAGCATCACACCGGCGCACGTCAAGACCGTCGATGCGGCGACATACAAGGCCATCGCGAACGGTACTCTCTCGCTGGCAGATCTCCCCCTTGTCGCGGTAATTTTTGTTTTGATCCAAACTCCATTTCCTGCGACTGACAAGATTCTAGCGCCGCAACGATCTTGAAAAGCGCGATGCCGGAAATGTGTCAGTAGACATTGCTCTAGCTGCACTCATTTGATGAAATTTTCATTTCGTCTACATAGGTATATGTGCACGGCAGCATACTGGCAGGAGTACTGCGTCTACATCACCGACGCGGGCCCGGGCGAGTGCGTCAATCTTGCGGGTGACTTAAACAACCTGGTGTCGAGCATCGGACCCGACCCGAATCAGGAATGCTACCTGTATGAGTGAGTTTCATGGTGTTTTCCTTCGTGGTGCCATAACTAAATCTGAGGTGATGCAGCGAATTTGACTGTAACAACTTGGGCCAGCGCCTTGCCCCCGTCAGGGCTCCCGGCTACGCAGACCTCAGCCAAAGCATTTGGCTCGGGGGCGAGGGTAGTGGAATCGTATTCAATGACAAAATGTCATCCTACCAGTACGCGTCCACCTCATCATATCTTCTGTGCTAACCAATTATCTGTAGGTGTTTCTATTAAGCCATAATTTCCTCCGTCACTCAGTTGGTCCCGATATTTTATGGAGCTGGGTAGTTCAATGTGTGCCTGAGAGTTCTCGAGATATAATCTTATTGTGTTGCGACTGATGACTTGCGAGGTCGATTGGATCCCGTCATCCTGAGAGCCTGAGTCGTTGTTATTGGGAGCAAAATTTCAGTAATCCTGGTTCAAACTCCATTGTTCTCAGATGCTGTCTCCGGAAACTCCGAATTAAATGTAGCCTGTCACAATATTCCGCCACTGAGCTGACGTTTCAAGAGAAGCCCCAATTCAACTAGTGTTGAAATTAGCACGTGGTCTATATATTGCCTAATTCGGCTTTGAGCGCAGTGACCAGATTTGGCAGCGATGATCGATGATCGGCCTCAAGTCCATAATTCCACCCACAACAACCCTCAATCTTCGAATCCAAATCTTCGAATCCAAAACTCTGAGGCGGCCGGTCCCCCGATTCTCCTGTCATTTGCTCGCCCACATGACTCAGTTGATGGCTCCCCAACTGTGACAAACATCGCCTGGTCCGTGCGCGCGGGCTGCCGTATAAAAAGATCGTCCCATTTCTTGAACAACTCATACTTACCTTGATGGCACAGGCCCCTTCACATCCCTGGGTCTGTGGGCCGTGGGAACACTCCATAGCACGGCGACCCTGTCCACACAGAGTGCGCCTGCGGCTTGTATGTGCTTAGGTGCATGCACCGTCTCAATATTTTCCTGTCCCACCACGGCCACTCGGCTGGGTGGGCCTTTTTTCTGATCCTTCGACTTCCTAACCCTAACCTTAGTGTTTTAGTCGAGCAATATATTCGAGAATTCATGTCTCTGTTTCAACCTTTGATACCTCGCGAGCAAAAGCAGCTTCGCAGATGTTGCAGGCCTGAAAGTTGCGTCGTTCCCAAGGTCGTTCTGCAAGGCAACAAATTTGGTCTGTGAGACTTATATTAGGAACAGTTTATTTGACCGTCCACAAATTTCCGTGAGCCATGATTCGATCATTGATAACCATCTGAGCGCTGCTGCGTATCCTGAAAGTTGCTCAAGAAGTTGCTCCCACATTCTTCAAGGATTTGAGCCTTTCACTAAGATGTCCTTACTGATTGCTGCAATTTTTCTTCTCGACGTCGCGTTAGTCAGAGATGTTCAAGCTCAACCTACCTCAAGCCCTGGTGTCCATGTAGGCACAACTTCCGTCATCGGAACCACTGGGCCAGACACGGTCGAATTTTTCGGAGGTTTGCTCAGACTTTCAGCTCTGCACGGGCTGAACCTCAAATATATTAGGCCTTCCTTTCGCGCAGCCGCCTTTAGGGAATCTTCGCTTTCGCTCACCTGTCCCCGTCACGACCCTCGGTGGTAGCATGTTCAACGCCACTAATTGGGGTGCTGGATGCCCGCAGGTCCTGGATACTGTGCGTCCGTTCAATCCGTAGCTGTGATTCGAATTAATATTGCCTAGTTGCCAGGTCCTGTATTGTCGGAAGACTGCCTCAACCTGAACATATTCCGTCCGGCTGGTACCAAAGCAAGCGCGGAATTACCTGTCATGGTCTGGATCTACGGTGGCGATTTTCGAAGTGGGCAAATCTTCCTCATCTCCAAACCCATACGCTGATGTCTCTTCAGTTGGAGCTGCCGCTTCGTATAACGGATCCACCATTGTGGCCCGTAGCGCAACGCGTGGCACTCCGATCATTTATGTCAACTTCAACTACCGTCTGGGGTCCCTCGGCTTCCCCACTGGATTTGAAGCTGACGAGAAAAAGGCGCTGAATTTGGGCCTCAAAGATCAAATTGCTGCGTTGAGCTGGATCCAAGAGAATATCGAGTTCTTTGGTGGCGATAAAAACAAGGTGCGCAAGCTTTGTGTCTACTTTACATGTGTATTTTCCGACTTCTTGGCTACTTGTCTAGGTTACTTTGTTCGGAGAGAGCGCTGGTGCGATTTCGATCGCTGATCTTTTCTTGAACTCTAACTTGGAAAATTACGTTCATGGAGCGGCAAGTGCTATTCAGTTGCACGCTTCCCATGACGATCTGAACCTTTCACCAGATTTTCGAATCAGGCACGATGGGCACCAACCGGTTGCTTCTCCCTTCGGACGGCCAGGGTCTCTGGACATCCTTCCTCTCGATGATCCCTGCCTGTGCCAACACGTCTACGACATTCGATAGCTTCGAGTGCTTGCGCAATGTTCCTGTTGAGGAAATTGTCACGGCTCACGCTGCTGCAGTCGCCACCACCGTCGTCGGATGGACGCCTGTGATCGATGGTCCTGGCGGGTTCATACCGGACCTGCCTTCGAAACTTATGGCCGAGGGCCACTTCTCTCGTATTCCTTTTATTTCGGGAACGAATCTTGACGAAGGTATGTTTATCCGCCTCGGACTTCTCCCGTTTAATCATGAGGGATCGCTCCAGGTACCTTGTTCGTCGACCCATCAGTGGCCACGACAGACGACCTCCGCCTCTACATCGCCTCTCAGCTCCCCGGAATCTCAGATCCCGCACAGATGAACGCGACCGTCGACCGCATGATGGAGCTGTATCCGGACGACCCGGCGCTAGGCAGCCCGTTTGGTACGGGGAACGAATCCTTCGGGCTGAGCATAGAGTGGAAGCGCGGCACGGCTATCAGCTGCGACGTGAATTTCTCCGGCGTCCGGAGAGGCTGGACACAAGCTGCTTCGAAATTCGGCGTCAAGACCTTCGCGTACTTGTTCAATGATCCACAGTTGGACGCTGGGTTCCTTGGAAGTAAGTTACATATCAATCTATTTCACCCTACGGACGTGAATGAATTCTAGTCCCTCATGCAAGCGAGGTATCGTATGTGTATGAGACACCAACCATCACCTTCGTGACACCTGGGTCGCCTGAGGCATTCGCCGCTCTGAGCCCCGTTATAATGGATTACTGGATTTCTTTCGCGTCGACCTTGGATCCGAATGACGGAAAAGGTGTTGAACGTGGGTCTCGAAATTGATATTCGCCTCTTTTGTGCTACTTAATCATATGCACCTAGGCGCGCATTGGGAGCAATTTACGCCCACTCATCAAACCCTCATGCAGTTGCATGCGCACAACGTCACCATGATCCCTGATGATTTTCGTGTGGCACCTATTGCGTTCATTAACGATTATGCGCCTTATTTCGGACATTGAAGCGACAGTCAGTAGCATTACTAATGCTTGAATTCACTCGCGTTCGGATGGTGTCGCAGATGTTCTTTATACCGAAGTTCAAAGTTCAAGACGCTTGGCATAAAAAAAATCTCTACCACTTTCTTACATGTTACTGCTATCCTACATCCTTCCAAATACAGCACGCCGTAACCTCGCCCACGTGGAATTATTCCCTATCGGCGGCCGCGTCGTTCTTCGATCAGAATAAAAACTCAGAGGGGAAGTCCATTAGAGCCGGCGCAAATCCTGGCTCACTGAGACTTCTCCACTCCGTCACCCTGCTCGAATTTAAGCGAGACGGAGTTGACGCAGTGTCGCTCGTCGGCTAGAATAAAATGTCGGCAACAACACATCATGCCACAATTGCAACTTACTCGGAGTGTCGAACTTCTCTCCCTTGAAGACGTGCCCGAGGTGACCTCCGCATGCGGTGCACACAATCTCGGTACGCTCCATGCCCCAGGACTTGTCCGTGTGGCGGGTGACTGCGCCGGGATGGCGTCGAAGAATGCAGGCCAACCGCAGCCGCTCTACAGACCAGTGGTTAACCAAATTATTCGGGAAAAGAGGGAGTTGACGGACGCTGAACTTCGTGGTGCTCTTGTACAGTGGCGTAGCGCACGCTGCGCAAGAGTATACACCCTCCTCGTAGTGCTTGTCATATTCGCCCGTACCCGCACGCTCGGTCCCCTTCTGTCGGATAATACGGAACTATCGTACCCAGTGTCAGTGTCGTTGGATCCACTCAGTCCATAATGTTTGACCCACCTGCTCGGGAGACAAGATTGCCCTCCATTCTTCCTCGGTCTTCTCTACCTTGGTGGCCATGCTTCGCTTGAGTGTGAGGGGTTTGGGGAGGATTGGGGGTGTGGGCTGATGTAATGGGAGATGGATACGAGGTCTGAGACGAGCGGTGTACGTTTTATAGCTCCGAACGATGTGGAAGGCAACCTGCATTCGCTTGCACGCGGGCATCGATCTCGTTATTCATCCATCACGTGATGCCCGCCCTGTTCGGTCAGCTCAACACTCATCTCTGCTGCGGACGGTGGATTCGGGCAGCAGCAAGGGCAACGGCGGGCACGCGGATGACTGACCGCAGTTCTGCAGCGCATTTTTGCACTCGGAAAGCCTGAAATCTCCTTTTTGCAACTCTTTTGAAGCATCTGCCCGGTATCCACTTTGCTTCACTATTCGTGCCACTGAAAGATCCGCTCGCTCAGTTCTATTGGTGCCAAGTATTAGCCATCCGTCACCCCTGGATGCTGTTCGTGGTCATAAAACATCCGCGTCAACACATTTAGGAATCATGGAGCGTCCGTTTCAGCTTTTGTTGGCAGCAAGATTCATTTGGATAGAGACGAATTCGGAAGCACTGAGCCACATAGCTCAAATTTATACGCAGCACCGGTTCCTCCCTTGATACCGAGCTTCAACTCGTGTCAAAAGCTCTGGTTCGTATTACGGCTCTGCATTCAAGTTTCAGCTTCTGGCAAGTCTAAATCTCGACATAGGCACCCAATCTGACAAATTTCCAGAAATAGTACATTTCAGACCCACCGTTATTTCCGATCATTCCTCATCAACGCCATTATTGACAACGTGAAAAGGTTGAGCATGAATGGACGCTAAACCCAGGATTCTGTGAAACCTGCCAGAATAGTACACTTCAGACCCACCGTTATTTTCGACCATTCCTCATCAACGCCATTATTGACGCAACGTGGAAAGGTTGAGCGTGAATAGACGCTAAACCCAGGACTCTGTGAAACCTGCCAGAAATAGTACACTTCAGACCCACTGTTATTTTCGATCATTCCTCATCAGTGCCATTATTAACGCAATGTGCAAAGGTTGAGCATGAATGGACGCTAAACCCAGGATTCTGTGAAACCTGCCGTTAAAAATCACCGATATCATGCATGCGTCCGACAACACCATTTATGCCGAGACCTGGTTTGAATTGTGAGTAATTCACAGCCGTTTAGGATATTTAGAAGTTAATTTTCACTCTTTCCTCGCCGCCAGTTCGATAATTTCTTCCACTGCAAGTGACTCGATATTTCGAATAATGAAGTTAAGATAGTCTCTTGTAGACAGACACTATAACAAAAAATGTGCAAGCTCGCATGTTATAAATCCAGGAGGTCTCGGCCATTCCGCTATTTTGTCGAAGTTTATCCCAGGGTTCCCAGTCAGGCAAGTCTTCCCTGCGGGCAGTTGTGCTATTGATGCCTTCGAGACAGGTATTGAACATCCAATCCAGATCCAGTGATATGTGGCCGCACAATCACCATATGCATTTTAAATATTGCACCACTGCCCTTCACAGCTATAGTCATCACCGTAGCTGGACGAGTGACACTGGGGGCAAAGACCGACACATATGAAAACCATATGTGTCAAACACATATGGTTCGCATATGTGCAGATTGTGGAACAAAGGTGTCAATCACCTTTGTTGCACCTTTGTTTTCACCTTTGTGTCACCCCTGAAAACAAAGGTGCAACAAAGGTGATTGACACCTTTGTTCCACGATCCGCACATATGCGAACCATATGCGTTTGACGCATATGGTTTTCATATGTGTCGGTCTTTGCCCTCAGTGCGAGGCTGTTTGTTTTCAGGCTCGTCTGCTCCCGATCCTTCGCTGCGGCATAAAGCGCGGTTCCAATTGCAGCCGTGGAAATTCCTACCAAAGCGTGTCCGAAATCAAGAGCGTACCTCTGCCCATGATGCGTGTCATGCTTCATAGCTGAAGGTCTGATTACTCGCCGCTGGAATATTCTTATGGGCAGCCTTTCGACTATTTGTGGCCACGGCGCAACATATTGAATGGTACTGAAAATTTGGCGCCAAGCTTAAGAGGATCGAAGCTGGGTGGTGCAGCCGGACGGCGCCATTGGTGCTGTTGTTTGCGGTCCCGAAGGTATTGGACGGTATTTCAGCCAGATCTACAAAGCATGATTTCAACCATGTTTGTTTGCTCGCCGTAATCATGGACTACATAGTAGCTTTACAATTTCATTGAATGTTCTGATACGCTTTCCGTGCATTCAACTCCAAAACCAACCAGACTTGGGAGACGAGACTGAACAATTGCAACTGATTGAGTATGTATTTTGCACAGTGGTGACCAGTTCATCCATAAGCATCTCTTTTCTACAAATATCTTGTCTGGCGTGGAATATTTAGTACACGCACAAACCGGGAGAGACCCGGATGAATGGCAGAACATTTGCAGAACATAAACATTTCGAACCACAGAATCATACTTGCCTCCGTTTTGAAGGATACAGCGGGACATGCAACATCGGGGTGGTGCTGCCGGACAGTGTCATTGGCACCGTTTTTTGCAGTCCCGAAGGTGCTGGACGGTACTTCAGCAATACTTATATTCAACGTATGATTTCAACCACAGTTTGTATTTGTTTGCTCGCCGTAATCTGCATCCCATATGTACTACGCAGTGAGCTTTAGAAATTTAATGGATGGTATTATTTACCACGCATGTTCACTTTGGAAACCAGTCGGCTTCGGGAGAGGAGATTGAACAATTGATTAAGCAAGGACAGCGCACGATTTCCGATCGCCTTGATGAAAATTGAAAAAACTTGTAAAGCCAGCACAGTAGACCCAGTAGACCTGCTTGGATCTTTCCCGCAGACTCTTTTGTTGGCCCACTGCTGGGTAAGATGAAGGTTGAACCTCGCCTGACGCCTCCGATCCAAACAGGCACAACATATGTGACTTTGTCTTTTCGGAGTCACGGTCACATGTCCTCCTCCGCCAATATCACGAAACGCCTGCACATCGCATTCACGCCCTCCGTCCCGGCCTCTGGTCCCGAGGAACTCACCAAATCCCTCACCGCCCACTTCGGCAAATTCGGGACAGTAAAATCGGTTGATGGGCTCGGCGAACTGGATGGAGTCGGCATGCCGAGGAAATTTGGATTCATCAGTATTGAGGGGTCGGAGGCGGGGATTACTAAATGTAAACGGGTGAAGCGTCTGTTCCGAGTACTTGGCTGATGAAATTTGGATGTAGGCGTGAATTCGTTGAGTGGATCCATCTGGAAAGGCGTCAAGGTGCGCGTGGGGGATGCACGGCCAGATTTCGACCAGCGGTCCGTTTTTTTTCCCTCTACATTTCACAACGTCGAGGAGCTGATTATAGGATTCCAATTAGGATTGCGCGGGAGAACGCAGAAGAGCCCGCTCCGCCTCGGCGCAAGCGCAAGCGGGGCGGGGTGCACGCGGAGGACATGACCCCCGTTACGCCTGAAACCGCCGCGCAGCGTGCAAGCTGGAAAGTGACGGAGATGGGCCGGATCATGCGGCCGGTGCGTATACGTCCTGCGTGGCCTCTTCCCCCTCCCTTGGTCGCGGCTGTCCCCAAAAAGCCGAAGGACACTTCGAAGAAGGATGATTCGACGAAGAAACCTAAAAAGCGGCGAGACCCCGACTCCCGGGCGCGGCGGCGCACGATCGACATGACGCGCTGGGGGAGCGTTCACCTGAAGGGGATGTTTTTGGAAGACGCTGGCCAGGCCTTGGAAACCCTCTCTCAAGACGAGGTGATAGAAATGATGGAGGCCGATCTCAGCGACAGTTCCAGCGACTCCGAGCGCGGTGGTGATGAACCTGCAGTCGAGGCTCCGGTTCAAGCCCCTCCGCCTACGCGAGCGGTAGGACCAGTCGCTGCTCCTGGGCCTATAGTACCGGCGAAGTCGCCTGTGCAGGTCGTAGACTCTACGCAGAGAGAGCCCCGCGTGGTTCCCGACCCGCCGGCCGCTTCCGATGTCGACCTCGCGACGGAGAAAAATCAATCGCTGAGCCTTTTAAATTCTTTGTTCGCGGCTGGAGACACCTGGGCCGGCCGCGAAAGCGTCGGCTCCGACGTCGACGAGGAGGAACTGCTCAAAATTGGCGGTAACGACGCGCGCTTCGAAGACGACGACGCGATAGAGTTCGTTCCCATGGACGTAGACGTGGACGTTCAAGAACCCGAGGTGCGTAAAGAGGTCTCGCCGGCGCCACAACCTCCGCCAAAAGCGCCCACGCAAGCAACGAAGTTGAAGGATCTCTTCGTTTCGAGGGAAGAAGACGGTAAGCGTTCATTCCCTTCCTTTCCTTGTTGCACAGTTCAAACTGACTGCGCACATAGTGGGCTTCTCCCTCCTCGGTCACCTCGACCTCGACCTCGAGCTGGACGAGGAGCTCGTACACGTCGTCCCCGAACCGGATTCACTGGAACCCACAAAAACTGCACCGCAGCTCGCATTCGCGATGAGTACCGCGCCTTCGCACGTTGCGCCAGCGCACATCGCGCTCGACGCCAAGGCGCCGCTGTTCTTTCCCCTCCCTTCGTCCTTCTCGGCACCGGGGCTGAGCAGCACCAAGGCGCGGCAGCGGGACATCCTGGACGTCGGGAAGGACCACGGGTGGGATGCGCATTTCCAGCGGAACGAGACGGACGAGGAGATACGGGCGAAGTGGGAGAAGGAGAAGGTGGAGCTGACGAGGGAGTGGAATAGACGGTGGCGGGAGGCGGGTAAGGTTAGGAGGAGGAGAGGTGGGGGGGATGGGGACCAGTAGGGTTGTGTGGTTCGGAATTTTTATGTTCTGGTAGTTCGGTCCTCCGTTACGTGCATTTCCTTGGAGCATTTTAAGGGAACGAGATTGGGACAAACCCACCGAGCTTTTAGACAAATTTGCCAGCAAACCGAAAGAAGCTTTCGACGCATTGTCGCAGAAGGTATCGATATGCAGTGGATGGCCATGGCGATTAACCGAGATGGCGCCAGGTGCGTGATTCCAAATCCATGTCCTCAATCAATCGTCCAGTATTCAACTTCGCATTACCCAGTGGTACAAAAGGGTCTGAAATCAGAAAAAACCTACGCAGGTTTAGCGACCGGGCAGCGACTAAATGGCAAATGAATGGAAGGTTCAACGCCCTTGCGAAATCGGTAGCAGTTCTGCAAGTTAAAACACCTTGCTGTGCGGAGAAATATTCATGAGCCACCCTAGTCTGTGGTGGCGAACGATAAGGAAAGCGGAGCATATACCGATGTACCATTTTCACGTAGTACAACTGGGATGCAGGCGCCAAATAAGACAGAGACGAACCAGAAAGAACGAGAAACCCAGTTTTTCCTATCCATTTACAAGTACAGCATGCGGCCGTAGTAAAAGCCCACAACAGCCGAGGATGTCGCCAGCAGTTTGGGGATCGGGCCCTTGGCCACGCGCGGAAGCGAGGACGCAGTCAGTAGAGCCGAGGCGACTAAAGTTACGACTTGGTTCAATCCCGAGTAATTCAATGCAATAATGCAGAAGTGCACTCACGAAACGCGGCTTGGAAGCCCCTTACATCTTCGCCCTCCCCAATCTGACTACCACTCCAAAGATACAGCAGTCCGACCCTGTGGGACACACGTGTTGGGGCGAGTATGAGTAGCATATATGATACCACGTACGATAAACCGGCGACGAGGGACGGGATAGAGGATTTTTTGTAGAACGCGGTGCTTCCCCCGACGATGCACAGAAGGCTCATGCCGAACGCTGGGAAGGCAGACTGCGGAGATGACGTCGGCCAAGCGCGAGGGAGAACAAGCGGTTGAAGCGCACCATTTGAGCTAGATATTAAACTCGAGATGGAAGCAGCGGCTGAGGAAGACGACGAGGCCGGCTGGGGCTGTGCAGCAAAATGATCCCGTCACCACGTGTCGTCCATATGAAGTCCCGTTACCTTTTCCGGTTACATAGGAAGCGTTGAACCTCGACCATTCTTTCATCCCGCGGGAAGGGAGCCTGGAAATTCAGAACGTTATTCATAAAAGGTTCAAAGGAACTATTTTGCGCAGGAATTCGGGGACTGCGGTTTGAATCCGACGGAGCGCGACACAATGTTTACTTGACCAAAATCTTTCCAAGAAACCACAAAAATAGACCAGCGTAGGTCTTGTACCTTCTGGTCGGTTTGTAATACATATTTACCATGCACCGGATCTGAAAATTTGATGGAGACCGGTGACCAGAAGTTGTCTTCAAATTTCAATTAGTTGTTAAATCTCCTCCCCCCGAGGCTGATTGGTTTGGAATTGAACACGCAGTAAGTGTATCGGAACATACACTGAATTTCTAAGGCCCACTACATGTGCTGGCAGATTACGACGAGCAAATAACTACAAAACGTGGTTGAAATCACGCGTTGAATATCTTACTGAAGTATCGTCCAACACCTTCGGGACCGTGAACAACGGCGCCAATGACTCCGTCCGGTCGCACTACCGCAATTTCGCATCCGCCTTCGAATGCGTAGTTGGTATGCGCGTGCCCCGCTGTATCCTCCAAAACCATATCGACGCCAGGCCCGATCTCTGCGCCGTTGCGAATGATCACAGCAAAGCGCACCACCCCTTGCGGATAGCGCGACAGCTGCGCGACAAGCGCAGCAGCGCGCTCGGGTGAGGGGGATAACGCTAACACGGTGTGGCGCGAGGGGTCGAAAACGTCAAACAGGTGCGCAGTGGTCTGTCCGCCGCGGACGTCCTTGAGTTCGGGGGCGTCGGGGGCACGGTCGCCCGCCTTGAGTCCACGGAGTTCGACTCCGTACGCGTCGTTCGGGGTCTTGTCCGTGGATACCTCGTTCTGCTCATCGAGGACGATGGTGCTCCAGCGGTAGTTGACACCCAGCATGAGGAGGGAGCCACCGCGGTCCCACCGGGAGTCGTCGTCGCTGTTGGCGTTTCGGTTGAGAAGATCGGTGGTTGTGCGCAACATCTCTTTGATGACGGGTGTGCGTTCCTCGTCGTACGAGTCGAGGAGGGAAATGGGTGCCTGGCCATTGATCACGAGAGCGAGCTTCCATGCGAGATTAAAGGAATCCTGGGCACCGGAGTTGAGGCCCTGTACAAATTTGAGAAACAAAGCACTGAAAGGGGGGGAGTGGAAAATGGGCACCTGGCCGCCGGTTGGACTAGGAGGATATCTCTTCATCATTCGTTGGGCACATCGGGTAGAGGACTTACCTGTGAACGTGGCCAGCATCTGCCGATACAATTACCATTTAGAGCATTACGCACAGTGGGCACTGGACGCTCACCTCCCGCAACGAAACAGCGGCTGGCCGAGAATTTATTACCATTCTGATATTGGGTCTGGAAGATAACAAATCGACCATCGAATGAATGCGTGGACCAGAGAAAGAACCGACCTCCAAGGTGCGAGCCAAACCAGTTCAAGAACTTTGAGGTCCTTCCGACTTGTGACGTTGTCGAGGGCATCTTGAAAAGCGGCGCGGTCTTTCATCACGGCGTCGTAATCAAGTCCGGAGAAGGACGATATCAATCCGAAGAGGTTTGGCTCGCCTGTGGGTCTGAGGAATACACTATCCTGCCGTTAAATCGTACGGCGGGTTAGAAAAAGAGAAACGCGAACCATTGGGATGCTAGCTCGCCCCACATGTGCCAATACTGGAAATACGGTCAGTCCATAACCCGTAAAAACTGACGCCGACTTGCATCTTGGCCTAAACCCTCGACACGGATGTCGCCGATGATGGCGTTGTTCCCGGGACGAGATTCGCCTAGGAATGTGAGACCCAATTGCTTTCGCACCACTCCTCGGGCACCATCGGCACCCACGAGAAATTCGAAACTCTGGGTCTCTTCCTTTCCGTCTTCCTTGACGATCGTCGCATCAACGCCGTTCATATCCTGAACGAGCGAAACCAGAGTGGTCCCAAACTCAACCTCGCAGGAATACTTGTGCAAAGCATCGCGGAGGACGCCCTCCAAACGATTTTGACCAATCCAAATGGGTTCTCTCTGAAGTTGTTGAAGATGAGTATACAGGCACTACTGTAGAAAGCTGGGACTTTCAAAAGGGAAGACTGGGGTTGCCTCCAACGCAGCCGTCATGCTGAACGTTTTAAGTGGTTCAGTTCCAGCATACGTTCGTATGGGAGGTGGTGATATCGCCCATTTTTTTACATCATCCAGCACACCCAGGGTTCGCAAGATCTCCTGGGTCCGTGGCTAGTATGCAAAATTTCCGCGTCAATAATCGAGTTTATTCATAGACGCTGAGGCGGACTCACACTGATGGCTGGCCCACGTTGGCCGAGGGCGGGAGTTGCGAGCTTGTCGATGACTCTCACAGGGACTCCATTTCGGCGGAGCGCAAGGGCGAGAATTAGGCCAGACGGTCCCGCTCCAGCCTGTACTCGAGGTTAACTATATGTCCAACACAGACGATCCAGAAGCGACTCGCGATCAGGATTTTCGGGTTGGCGTTGTTGTCCATTCTCTAGGTACGAGGAATGAGGTTCAATGTGGAGTGTTGTGTTGTGCTCGAATCGCCGCGACCATCTTATACTAGGATTGAACGGTGAACCTTCGGAATGGGTGAGGAACAAAACAATGTAAACGTAAACAAGTGGAGTCAATTGACTCATTTGGGTGGTTGACCCGCTGATCCGCGGGTCACCGTTCAACCGAGGCGGCCTGAGGTCGGGCTTGAGTTTGCTGACGCCACTTTCGCCATTCGATTCCTGTTGATTCCGAACGACTCGGCTCCCACCGGTAAAATTTCATATCAGCAATTTTTCGTACACTCCGTCGCGAACCTGTGGTGATTCCAAGGCGATTCTGAAAATCGAGCTTTACGAACATTCTACCGCGCTCGGGCATAAAACCAGAAGCTGGGTAAAATTAATGCAGGGTTCGACTCCCGCGCAGGAAGCAATTCCACTCAGCCAAAGGTTTTAGCTCCATAATTAGCCACTTTGCGCTGGAGCCATCCCCGCCGCTGGATGGCTGCGTCATCTGGTGCCTCCGCATGCAAAAAATGCCCGCGTATGGCCTGGAAAGCCGTTGTAGCTTAAAGGTCACTGGGATCGTTTCACGAGTTGAACACGCTCTTTCCCACTTTAGCAAATCTTGCCCACGGTTCAAAAATACCATAGACAAATTTCAGAAGTGGTAGATCTAATTTCAGGCGAATATCTGAGCGAAATACCGCTCCAGAGCCTCGGGACTGCGAACAACCGCCCCAATGATTCCGTCTGGTCTCACAGCCACGATATCGCATCCGCCTTCGGGGCGGCCATGGTAGCTAGCGTGCGCATGTCCTTTCGTATCCTCCAGAACCATTATTCCAGTACCGACGCGAGCAATTTTTTCTCCTGAGGTGCCAGCCCCTGCAGGGAGAACCGCCACGCAGCGCACCAGGCCTCGGGGATAGTGCGCAAGTTGCGTGAGAAGCGCGTCGTATCGCTCCGGATCCGTTGCGGCAGAGAACACGAGAACCGTGTGGCACGAGAAATCGAACACGTCGTTGAACAGACCCACACTCCCGCCGGGGATGTCTTTGAGCTCCGATGCGTCGGGGGCGCGATCACCTGCCTTGAGCCAGTTGTTGTGGGTGCCATACGGGTCTCTCGGTGCTGCTGGTGTCGTTGTATCATCCCTATCCTCGACCTGCTCGTTGACGACGATGGGGTTCCAGCGATAATTGATGTCAAACATTAGCAGGGCACCGCCACGGTCCCAGCGCGAGGTGTCTCCGGTGATGCTAGTCTCGCCGACGGTTTTGTCGTGAAGACCAGTGCTTTTCTGGAGCATTTCCGCGATGACAGGGAGGCGCTCGTCGTTGTAGGAGTCGAGGAGGGTCATTGGTGCGTAGGATTGAACCACCAGAGCGAGCTTCCATGCCAGGTTGAAGGAATCTTGTGCGCTTGTATTGAGGCCCTGTGCGAATTGGTGAGAAAGAATGTGATGAAAGATATCAATGGATATTTGAGATACACACCTGGCCGCCGGTTGGACTAGTATGAAAGAGATCTGCTTAGTACCCGTTGCGCACATTAGAGATGGAGCTTACCTGTGAACATGGGCTGCATCTGTGACATGTTGGATTTTTTAGACTTCGACAGACCATGCAAATAAATCCTTACCTTCAACCAGGAAGCACCGACCCGCCGAGAACGTGTCCGTCATTCTGATGTTGGGTCTAAAAGACATCAACTAGACGATTTCCAAGAGTAGCGGGGACTTCGTCCACTGTCTAATCCAGACTACCTCGGTGAGGTTCAAGTCCAATCTCCCTGCGACGGTGTTAATGGTATTTTGAAGGACGGTGTGGTCTTTCATGACGGTCTCGTAGTCAATATCCGAGCCGGCCAGGATAACCACCAATCCGAAAAGTCCTGGTATTCCCGTGGGTCGTAGGAAGACACTGCACAGAGTTGAATTATAGCCCAGCGATAAAAGGGAGAAGAGTCTGAAATACCTGTCTGCCTTCGGGTCGCCCCATAGATGCCAATGCTACAAGGGTACACAGAGTCGGTTGAACAAGGGAAAGTCGATAGAAGTGAGAACTCACATCTTCGTCTATCCCTTCGACGCGGACGTCCGCTATGATAAATTTCACGGAGGGCCGCGATTCACCGAGGAATGAGAGGCCCAGGTGCTTTCGGACGATTCCGCGTGCGTCATCCGCACTTATGAGAAAGTCGAACCTCTGGGTGTCGTCTTGGCCAGGGACCGCGTCGCCTTTGACTATGACCGCGTCCACACCGCCCGCATCCTGCGTGAACGAAACCAGCTGTGTCCCGAACTCCACCTCACAAGAATACGTCTCCTTCAAGGCGGCGCGGAGGACACCCTCGAGGATGTCCTGGCCCAGAGTGAGGAGCTCCACCTGAAGCAATTGCAGATCAGAGGGTACTGAGCTCAAATTGAAACCGAGGCTCACGAAAGGGCGGTCGAGCGTCGGGTCTACGACCGGTGTCATGTGGAAGGTTTTGAGCGGGACGATGCCCCCTGGAAGGACGTAGCTCCGCATTGGGGGGAGAGACCTCGCATGTTTTTGGACATCAGCGAGCACACAGAGCGCGTGGAAGAGCTCTTGCGTGCGCGGCTGCACAGAGAGAGAAAACATTAGCACGCGGATACAAAACGAGTGCTAGACTAGCCTGAATACCGAATCCACGTTGACCTAGGCCGGGAGTTGGCGCCTGTTCAATGATCCTCATAGATATTCCAAGTGGGCGCAGCGCAAGCGCCAGGAGCCTACAAAGACATTTCAAAATTGGACGACGAGCTCGAGAGTGGACTTACAATGAGAATCTTCGGGTTCAAGTCAGTGTGAGTGCTTGTGTTCATTGTGCCAGAACTGCGGCTCACTGAACCTCGGCTTACCTTTTATATGCAAAATTTGAAGGTGACGGTTTGTGTTCAAAAGGCAAACGTGATAAGATCTTTGTTCGGGATTGATAAGATTAGTACGACATCATATCAGATAAGATGACAGAAACGACGAGCCGACGGAGGGAAGGCATGGAACGCGCGTAAAGGACGCCAGGCGGCGGACTCAAGTGAATTCGTGAAGGCACTCGACGTCGACCCGATATATATTTTGTATGGCTGTAATGGTTAGTTTTTTGGTAAAGAAATTGCAAAGAAATTCAAGCGCTTGATGCTGGTGTCAGACGGTGCACCACAGTCCCACAGAGCAGCTTACCTACCTTCTCCTTCGTCATCAACACATCCTTGTCATCGGTGACATTCCGCGAATTATCAGATAATGGTTAATGAATCAATCTCATCAAGCACTCGAAACTTTCCGTATCTTTTTAGCCCATGCCGAACAGAGAGGCATACGCGTCCTCCGAGGGACATAGTAGGCGCGTGGGTTCGCGTGGGATACGGAGTAAGTACCTTGTTGGGTCTTGAGTCCGATGCGGAGCGGACCTGTTCGGGAAGAGCGCATATGGAGACGGAGGTTCAAGTTGCAGTCTGTCAGTTACACCG
This sequence comes from Mycena olivaceomarginata, assembly GCA_029378375.1. Lineage (NCBI taxonomy): Eukaryota > Fungi > Basidiomycota > Agaricomycetes > Agaricales > Mycenaceae > Mycena > Mycena olivaceomarginata. The sequence goes on from JARKIC010000085.1 coordinate 187,424, forward strand.
CACAGCAATCTCTGCAAACTTCATATCCTAAAAATACACATTACCCCACCTCCACACTACACTATACACACTCGACATACATCGCGCCACTTAAAAGTCCGCCACGCCGCCCGCACCGGTTGTAGCGGCGGTAGCGGCGATAACAATTCTCAGATTCCTCCACTTCCTCGTCCTCTTCCCCATACCCATCCCCATCCCCATCCCCGTCCCCGCCTCATCCCCGTCCCCGTCCTCATCCCCGTCCTCATCCTGGGCGAGCTTGTTTGAATTCAAAGGTAGTAAAGACAAAGTTGAATTATAAGTTGATTTTGAATTTGAGTTTGGCAAAGAGGATGATAAGGATAAGGAAGAGGAGGAAGTGGACAGTGAGCGGGGCTCGAGGAGGATGCGGGAGGATATGAGGGAGAAGAGGCTTTGAATGAGAGGTTGAGTTAGTGCAAGAAGTTGGGGGTAAGTGGGGCCGCGTACGCGAGGGAGGGCCTGGGCGCGATGAGAGGGAATGCGATGAGTTGGTTATGGATGGAGTGAAAATTAATTGAAGGAGGGACGCCATCTGCAATATCATTAAATGTGAGACAAGCTGAGCGGGAAGCAGTGGACAGAACTGCGAGCAGGTATGATGTAAAATTGACAGAAACTTGTGCGCCACAGTTGAGCGGGAAATCTTGGCTCAAGCTAAATTTGGTACCCATGGCTGATCCTGTTTAGGCTCGTTGTGCGTGGACGCGTATGTCGACATGCCTCGCTCATCTACTGACCCTAGATTTTCAACTTGGCTTTCGCCTTTTCGGAACACTACAGAATCTTGGTTAATTCAAGCTTATCATGCTTTCAAGCACTCTTCTTCTCTTTCTGGCCTCTTGAATTCTATATGGTGCATAAGCCCAAATAATACATTTAGCGCGCAAGCGAACAATCTGGGTTGAGTGACATGGCTAAGTGGAGGCTCTCTTCGTGGGCTACAGCGAGTCAATACTGAATAAGAGGAAAGCTGGCGCTGATGCACCTTAACACGCAACTTGAGCTTATTCTCCCTGTCCAACTGAATATGATTGTTTATATCTCTGCAAAGAACAAAGTGAGATCGCATCCTAATTTTTGCATTGGGAATCAGAAAGGAAGACGCACTCTCGGGTTTGATCAGGCGTGATATTGTAGGTTTGACGACCGAACGTCGTTGAATGGCCAGTGACAGTGTTGTTCGAGAGCCGGATGTGCTCAAAAGCAGTTTCGGGGATGGACATAGCTTGGACCTTGCCGTCTCCCAGAGATCCATCCGCAGCGAGAAGTAGGAGGGTTACCGTGACAGGTACCGCAAATGGTAGCGATTCCGAGGCGCCAGCACGCTGGATTTCCTCATGCTGCGCCCAGACTTCTACTGGCACCTCCGCAATCGACGCGCGATTCAGCTCCTTAATCGAAAGGCATTGGTCAAAGTGCTGCGCTAAGACGGCGGTTCTGCGCGCTATCTTGTCTTCCTCCGGCTCGCCCTCTATATCCGGCGGAAACTCGATCTCGGAGAAGCGCGTGATGAATTCATGGATATTCGCAAAGTCGAGCTCGAAGGTGAGGCGTACGATGGATTCCGATGTCTTCGTGTTGGTGTGCATCCGCGTGCGGTGACTCTGGGTGAGTCCGAGAAGGTTAATGATGCCCAGGGAGAGGTGAAACGAAATGAATCGGTCCGCAAGTGCGCGCTCGATGAAGCGCGGGATGGGGCTTCCCGGCTGTCCGCAGTCAACCTTGTGCACCTTCCAGTGGAAAATTTGGCATTCCTTCGAACAGTACCGCGCCTGGAGAGTGGCCTGATCAATGCTAATTTCTCGACGCTATGGACTACGCACTCCCTTGCACCTCGCACAGACTTTGATGTCTGTGCGCTTCACCGTCTTGGCACAGGAAATACAGGTGGTCTCAAGTGCGTCCAGTTGCTGGCGCCGCTCCTGCTCCGTTGGCAGCGTGAGATCGTACGAGTGCCGCAGGTCCCCGTCGATCGGCCTGATATAGGTTATCGTGCGCCCTTCATCTGGGAGGGGGATGTTCATTGTTTCCACCACTCTCTCTCCAGGGGCGACTTCGGGTGTAGAACGGCGGGGCATGTGGAGATAGTGGGTGCTACACTGTGACCTTTCAATCATGCTGCACAGCCCAGCTATGATTCGGACCAGTCGCTCAATGATACCCACCTACCTACCGTTCTATATTTAACAAGCGGTTAGGGGGGCTTTAGCCGCTCTCCATTCAAATCGACAGGGGTGACGCGTGACCATTTTTTCCCGGCTGCACAGAGAGAGAAAACATCAGCAGGCGGACACAAAAACGAGCGCCGGACTAGCCTGAATACCGAATCCACGTTTATCTAGGCCGGGAGTCGGCGCCATCTCGATAATCCTCACAGAGATTCCAAGTCGGCGCAGCGCAAGCGCCAGGACGAGGCCGGACGGGCCCGCTCCAGCCTACAAAGACAACTCAAAATTAGACGACGAGCTCGAGAGCGAACTTGCGATGAGAATCTTCGGGTTCGAGTCGGTGTGGGTGCTTGTGTTCATTGTGCGAGAACTGCGGCTCACTGAACCTCGGCCTACCTTTTACTTATATGCAAAATTTGAAGGTGACGGTTTGTGTTCAAACGTGACAAGATTGTACGACATCATATCAGATAAGATGACAGAAACGACGAGCCGACCGGAGGGAAGGCATGGAACGCGCGTAAAGGACGGCAGTCGGCAAACTGAAGTCGATTCATGGAGGCACTCGATGTCGACCCGATATATATTTTGTATGCCTTTAACGATTAGTTTTTCGGTAAAGAAATTGCAAAGAAATTCGAAGCGCTTGATGTTGGTGCCGGACGGTACCACAGTCCCACAGAGCAGCTTACATACTTTCTACTTCGTCATCGGTACATCCTCGTCGTCGATGACATTCCGCGAATTATCAGATAACGGTTAATGAATCAATCTACGTCGACTCGAAACTTTCCGTATCTTTTTGGCCCATGCCGAACAGAGAGGCATACGCGTCCTCCGAGGGACATAGTAGGCGCGTGGGTTCGCGTGGGATACGGAGTAAGTAGCTTGTTGGGTCTCGAGTCCGATGCGGAGCGGACCTGTTCGGGAGGAGCGCATATGGAGGTGGAGGTTCAAGTTGCAGTCTGTCAATTACACCGCACAGTAATCTCTGCAAGCTTCATATCCTAAAAATACACATTACCCCACCCCCATAGTCCACACTACACTATATGTACACATTCGACATACATCGCGCTACTTAAAAGTCCGCCACGCCGCCCGCACCGGTTGTAGCGGCGGTAGAGGCGGTAACAACTTCTCGGATTCCTCTACTTCCTCGTCCTCTTCCCCATACCCATCCCCATCCCCATCCCCATCCCCGTCCTCGTCCTGGGCGAGCTTGTTTGAATTCAAAGGTAGTAAAGACGAAGTTGAATCATAAGGTGATTTTGAATTTGATTTTGGCAAAGAGGACGATGAGGATAAGGAAGAGGAGGAAGTGGACAGCGAGCGGGTCTCGAGGAGGATGCGGGAGGATATGAGGGAGAAGAGGCTTTGAATGAGAGGCTGAGTTAGTGCAAGAAGTGGGGGGTAAGTGGGCGGCGTACGCGAGGGAGGGCCTGGGTGCGATGGGAGGGAATGCGATGAGTTGGTTATGGATGGAGTGAAAATTAATTGAAGGAGGGACGTACACAACGAGAACCTGCGTCAGCGTCGGGCGCGCCGTCGCCCAGATGATCATCTCCGCGCCGTAGAAGACTAAGTTCAAAGAATCGAATCAGCACGAGTTCAAGGGAAGGATGAGGATGAGGCTGGATTATTTTAGCGTTGAAACAAGACACGCACAAAAAACGACCACAAGCCACACCATCGCGTCTCGCAGAAACAGGTTGATGATCGCCAGGTCCGCGCGCTTGTCCTGCCGCAGCGTCGCGAGGCACTTATGAATCGTGAGGATGAACATCGTGAATGTCTGTGACCAGGTTCGAGGTTCAGCGTTTGTAGGTTGGAAGTGGAGTCGGTGTTTGTGAGTAGAAGTGGGTGCGTAGATGCAAGAGGGCGTACATACCACCAAAAGCGGGGGGCACGGCGTAGAACGCGAATTGCGGGCCGGTTATCACGGGCGCTGTCGTTCGCGTTATTTCATGCTTGCAGCGAAAAGTGGGGGTGGGCTCACTGGTGAAGTAACACCCCGGGAGCACGGGTCTATCTAGAATCAATACGGCGTTCGGGTAATTTGAGCGTGCTATGTACCCGAGGTGGACGAATTCTGCGCGCGGAATTGAGTTGGAGTTTGAAAAGCAATGAATGAATGAGGAAGGAGGGAGGGGATGGGGGAGGAAGCGGATGGGACGTACCATGCAGAAACGTCTCCGGGATGAGGGAGGACCGTGATCCTAGTTTCCGATTCAGCCCACGGTTGAATTCAACGGAATTAAGGTGAAATCCAAGCGTACATGGAGATCATCTCCACTGTGCCAACCCAAAATAAATTATATTAGCTTTCTAGCCAGTGGGAGATGGAAGGGGAAGGGAAGGGAAGACGCACCGACGAGCGTGGGGAAGAGGATGTACGCCATGCGGCGCGTCTTGCCGTACAGGATCCATACCCTGCGAAATATGTACGTGTCAGTACAGCTCAGCGAGCTCTCAGATCAGAGCTGGGCAGGAAAGTCGGGTGAAGGGAAAGGAAGTTATGGAACGCAAACGCACCGTAACGTCAGCAGGAGATCGAATGTCCCGAAGAGGAGGGTCGAGACGAGGCCTTGGCTCTGCCAACCAAACCAAACCAACCGAATTAGAAGTTGAATGAGTTGAGTAGTTGAAGAGAAGGGAGAGTGGAAGACGCACGATGATGAAGGAGCGACAGCTACAGAACGCCGCACGCGTCAATATCCCGGATTCCAGCTACATTCCCGAGTGGTTGGAGAAGACGTACGTCTGCAACAGTTCAGCACGGGGAGAGGAGAAATGGGCATGCGACGTAACGTACGTGGTTCGACTCGATCTCGCGGAACATGACTGGTTCGGCAAATAGATAAATAAAAGAATGGAGCTAGAGGGAGAACGACGACGAAGCACGCACAAGGCATGGAGAGGGTGACCGCGAGGAGGGTCGTGTAGCGGTTCTGTCCAAAGTTAAAGTTAAATCCAATTCAACTCGATTCAACGAGGGGAGGGCCTACCCATAGCTATCACCCCGGAAAAAATGAAGGTTAGTATTAGTCCCGTGGAAAGAGGGAAAAGGATTTGTGAATCAAAGGGACGGCGGAAGGGAATTTGTGAGGAAAAGACAAGACAAGACAAGACGCACGTATAACCCGCTGGGGATGCTCCACGGGCGGTTCCACACGAAGTTGATCTGCGGCGGGCGCGTTTCGCGTATCAGCATCATACATACGGCGGCCGAAGAAAAATAAATGAAAAAATGAAAAAAAAAAAGCAAAAAGGAAGCACCTCTTCGTCGAGGGTCGATATGAAGTCGATGCTGGACAGGACGCATAATCAGTCTCCTACGGGTGGTGGGGTGAGGGGGGGACGTACAAGAGAACGGTGAACGCCGACGCTGCGTGCAAAAACGCGTCAGCACATACGGCGCGCCGAACTCGGGCGGGGGTGGGACGGGACGGGACGCACCGGCGAAGTAATTCGCGAGCCGCGCGTCGGAGACGACCACTTCGAATGGGATCGAGATCGGCGCGGTCTCGGCGACGGCGTGCGCCCACGGCCATGCGCGCGACGCGAGAGCGAGGGCGGGGAGGGTCATTTACTGTCTGTTGGGCTTCGCAAGAGTGGGAGGAGGCAGGGCTGGAGGGAAACGTGGTAACGAAAGGGAGGGGAAGGGGAAGGCAAGGGAGAGGAAGGGCCGGAGGGACGAGCACCGGAAGGGAGGCGAGGGAGCGGAAAGGGAGCAGCAGAGTTGCACGGGCGCCTTATACCACGGCGTTCTCGGGTAGGGCGCGGTAAGGTACGCGTGAAATGAAATGCCAATTATCGGGGGGTAGCGTGGGCGAGCACGTCGCGAGCGCGGATCGAGCAGCGGTGGCAGCTCGACACGGCAGTGGCAGGATGGATCATGGCACAGGACATCCGACATGCGTAGCAGTGTACAGCCGCGCGCTGTCGCGTCGCATCAGTGGACCGTTCCGCACTCGGGTTCGGATCACCATGGTACTCCACCAGCGGTGTCCGTCGGAACAGTGAGAATATTCATTCCAGCTCGCTCAGCGAGAAACAATGCATTCCATTCCATTTACAAAAACGGAGGCCCTCCGGACCTACAAGCCTGTGCTGAAAGCCTGAAACTGAAACGGAAACGCAATGCGGCAATTGCAAAGGGTGGGTTGCAAGGGAGGCGGAGGCAAATAAATTTTCTTGCGAGTTTCAGGTTGAGAATTCGCCTAAATTTCTACCTGGGAAGAATTCGATTCCGTCCATCGATTCTTCAAGAAGAATATACATAGACAACGGAGAACAAGGAAGAAATACTCTTACGATGGAAGAATTCAACAAGCCAAAGGGGACTATATACGTTCATTTCCAATTAAACAACTTGAACAATACAAATCGACATCGATTCAGCCTCTCAAGGAAACTCTCTCCGGAAGGTTGAACTTCTGGTCCGACCCACCGGAGCACCCTCTGAGAACAGGAGGCTGTCCTAGAACACCGGGCTGCTGGATGCAAAACCCGGAGACGTATGAATTCGCGATTTGACAGCCAACCCCGAAGACGCCTCCGGAAGGTACACCGGAGTTGCATGTGTCGCAGCTGATAAGCCAATATTGACGCCTGAAATAAGTATTATGAGCACTGGTAATATATAAGTAAACTGATTCATAGGAATAACGTACTCATCTTCTCCGGTATTGTCGATTGTGTTAAGCTTGAGCGCAGGGGGGGCACGGGGAGCCTGCACAGCAAAGACAGCGAGATTGTGGTTTGCTTGGTCCCTGTAGTTTTATTTACTTATCCGTGAGCTGGAAACGCACGAGATGGAAAAAGGGAAGACATTACTTGATGAGATAGCTCGTGGGGAAGTGCCCCGAATTCTCGACCAAGAATTCGGGGTTCAGGTCGATCACGGCCTTGGTAATTACATTGGCCCCTGCGGTGTCAGAGGCGACGGCGAGCTCCTCGAGACCGGCAGTATCCGCGTAGAGGATGCTGACGGGGTGGCCGTCAAAGTTGGGATTGCACGACGCGAAGGATGGCGAAGCCGCTGCAAGGACGACGAAGGGACAGGAAAGGCGAGTAGACAGCATTGGACGGGCTAGACAAAGATGGTGGGCATCCTCCCGACTTTATAGCTTTGCGTAGCGCGCAGATGTCAGGGGGTGCCATAAAGGGTGTCAGACCGGAGAAGCCACACCGCGAAGGATTGAACTCTTGGTGCAGGATATGAGATCTTTGTCATTGCTCTACATCCTTCAAGGCTAAATGCTTTGTGTTTCAGCGTTCCAAAAATTCATGGCCAAGATGATATAGTAAGGCCGAGCAGCGTATAGCAGACAGCCACAGGGTCGCACTTCCCCGCAAGTCATCGAACGCTAACTAGTTCAGGATGCGTCAAGATGGTTAACTTCTTGGTGTCCAGAGAGGGATCGGTGTCAAATACGCTGGCCTGCCAGTGCAGGTCCGAATCTCGTTGGCTTTGTGCAAGTGGGGAATTTCCCCAACCACTGCTACCATGGTCCAGGACCTCTTGAAAAAAAGAGAAGCGTGTACACCGATGCATTGACTCGTCAGAAAGGACACTGGCAGACTCCGCCACTTCCAGTGAAGACAGCAGTTTCAGCGCCAAGATAATCCGTGCAAGCCGCCAGGGCTCAGGGCGCGTCCGCGGCGACATGGGCGCGTCAACGGCGCTCATCAAGGCACAAACACAGGCAAACACGCCTCATCGCACTCATCCATCCATCATGTCTCGATTCGTGCGCGCCTCCAAATACCGGTTAGTCCCCATTATTTTATGTTTAATTTATTAAATACGGGGCAGACATGTATTCGGCCAGCCGGCCAAGAAAGAACACGGGCTCGAGAACGTAAAGGTCACAAACAGCGCATGGGACACAAACGTCGTCGCCGCATCGGGGGTCCGCCTACTTTCATCCATTTATTTAGTGGTTATTTATCCATTTAACAACCCAGGAATACCTCAGCATAAACTGGAACGCCTCGGGCGGGGGCGCGTTCGCCATTGTCCCGTTGCCGTCGCCGTTCGCCGCGATCCCGGAGTTCAACTACAAGCTCCCCGACAGCCTCCCGCTCGCGCGCAGCCACACCGCGCCCGTGCTCGACACGGATTGGTCGCCGCACAACGACAAGGTCGTCGCCAGCGCGGGCGAGGACGGGAAGGTCATGGTGTGGAAGGTCGAGCCGGAGACCTTTGAGGGGTGGGGCGCCGAGGGTGAGTGCTGCTTGTTATCGAAGTGACATTTGAAGCGATGTTAATGGATAATGCGCGGCACGCAGGCTGGGTCCCGACGGACTTCGACCCCGTCGCGCGCATCGACGCCTCCCCGCGCAAGGTCGGCCAGGTCCTCTTCCACCCCACCGCCCAGAACGTCCTCGCCAGCGCCTCCGGCGAACACGTCGTCAAGGTACCCCCCTTTTGCCTCTCACCGCCTTTGTGCAAATTACCGCTTCCGCGCGCTCACACGACAACACAGCTCTGGGACCTCGCCGCGCCCGAGGCGCCCCGGCTCACGCTCACGGGGCACGCGGACGCCATCCAGTCCCTCGCGTTCTCGCCCTCGGGCACCCTCCTCGCGACGACGTCGCGCGACCGCAAGCTGCGCCTGTTCGACCCGCGCGCGGGCGGCGCCGCCGTGCGCACGGCCGAGGGCCACGGCGGGATCAAGGGCGCGCGCGTCATATTTATCGGTGCGCTTCCTTTTCACACCTCCACGTCCACTTTTTTTGGGAGTGAGAACGCGATCAATGCTAATGCGAGCCCGACCTCCCACTTAGGCCCCGACCGCCTCGCGACGACCGGCTTCTCCAAGATGTCCGACCGCCAGGTCAGCCTGTGGGACACGGCGGACCTGCGCACCGTCAAGACCGTCACGCTCGACCAGAGCGCGGGCGTCGTCATGCCGTTTTGGAGCGATAATGGGATTCTGTTTTTGGGCGGCAAGGGGTGAGTGCGCCTTTTTTGTCGAGTGGGGCACGGGCGGGTCGAGGCGGTGATGACTGGGATTGCGGTCTGGGGCGTTTGCGGTTACGAGTGGTCGGCCGGCGCCGGCGGTTGGTCAAGGCGATTGCGCTTCTTCGTCCTTCTCAGGCGTCCTTTTCTACGGCGGCGGCGTGGTTGCGTGGCGATCTGGCCTTTTCTCACTTCTCCCCGCTGTGCTACATCTACGGCGTGGTCGAGGCGGGCCAGATTGCGATCTGGGGCGTTTCCGATGGTGGGAGTTGGCGTTTCTCCTCGTGCACCCCCGCATCCTTTCTTCTGCCTCTTATTTTCCTTCTCCCTTTCTACTCTTCTTCTTTCCTTGCCCTTCTCCCACCCACCCCACCTTTACCTCGGCTTTATTAACCCCTTCCCTCTGCAGCGACGGCAACATCCGCTACTTCGAGTACGAGGCCGACGCGCTGCACCCGCTCTCCGAGCACAAGTCCTCCGACCCGCAGCGCGGGATGTGCTTCCTCCCGCGGCGCGCGCTGAACGTCGGCGAGTGCGAGATCGCGCGCGCGTACAAGGTCACGACGGGCGGGCCGGGCGGCGGGGGGACGGTGGAGCCGATTGCGTTTATTGTGCCGCGGAAGGTGCGTTTTCTTTTGGGTCCGCTTCGATGTTTTTTGGGTTGTGCGGTGTTTTTGTGGATGTGGATGTGGATGTGGATGCGGTGGCGTCCGTGGAGAGCGGGGAGACGGGAGACGGAGCCTGTTGCGATTGGGATGGCTTTCGCGTGGCCGCGGTGTGCATTGGGGTTCTGCGTTCTGGACTTCACTGCAGGCGCCGGTGTGTGGGACGAGCGCCGCGGTGCAGGATGCCAGAACTTGGATGGGGGAGCGTGGCATCGAAGTATTCCCGCCGGCGCGTGGACAGACACTTGCTCTGTCTGCACTCGCGCGACTGCTTGTGGCTCTCGACGCGGGGAGGGAGAGAACGAGCGATGTGCGTGTGCAGATGTCTGCGGGTGTGCCACTGGCTGCTTTCTTTTCTTTTTCTTTCTCTTTCGGGAGCCGGGTGGATGCCTACGAGCCCCACACGAGAAGAGAAGTGCACCGGCTCGGCTCCCGTGTCGAGGCTGCGCTGCTTTGGGTCTCATCGTGCGGGATTCGAATTGGGGAGATATTGCACGCGTGCGCGGTGGGGGCATGTGTCTGGTCTCATGGATTGCATGGACGCTGGATGTTGGGGCACGAGCTGAGATCGTGGTCGAGGTCGCGGTCTCCTTCTCCTCAGATCCAGAGGCGGGTGGGGTGGGTGTGGGGGTGTAGAGAAAAATGGGAGTGGGGAGACGAGAGCTGCGTGCGTCGCGGGTGGACCGCGTTTTCGTCTTATTTCCTTCTTTTTCTTGCTGGCGCGACGTCGAGACCCGCAGGAGAAAGAAGAGAGAGGACCTCCTGGCAAAACACGCTGTCTCGGCGGTGGCGACGTTCTATGCACTATCACCTGCAGCGGGCTCAGTAGATCTACTGATCGGCGCCGGGTGCGGAGAAGAGTTACGACCCCCGTACGGCGAGGTGCGATCAGTGTATGGGCTGTGATGTGCGGATTTTCGGTGGATGTGGACACTGGTTCACCATTCTGCATACCACGCTTACGGATGGCGGGTGGTTGGTGTTTTGGATGCAGTTGCGCTTGGTGGATCCTCAGATCGATGCCTCTACCCGGTTTCGATCCGGGACTGCTTGTCTTCCTCTTGACTAAATACACCTTATCCCCGTCATCCTCTCCTACCACGATCCAATCATCGAATAATACTAACGCACCCTTCCCTTCTCTCAGGCCGACTCCTTCCAATCCGACATCTTCCCTCCCGCGCCCTCCATCGAGCCAGGCCTCTCCGCCGCCGAGTTCTTCGCGGGCAAGGAGGCGCCCATACGACTCGTCAGCCTCGAGGACGGGGTCAGCTTTGCGGGCAAGGCTGCGGCGTCCCAGGCGTACACACCTCAGGCGCAGCCGGCGCCGGTGCAGGCAAAGGTGGAGCCGAAGGTGGAGCCGACGCGGACTTATACCGCACCTGCGCCGGAGCCGGTAGCAAGGCAGAGCAGTGTCGATGTACGCCTTTCTTTGCACCCTCATTATCGCGTATTGACACCCCATGCAGTCGTACTCCGCGCCCTCGCTCGCGGAGCGCACCTCGTCCTACTCCTCGTACTCCTCCCCTGTTCCTACGCCTGCCGCCCCGGCGCAGCAGGACAGCGCCCTCACGGAGGAGAACGCGCGCCTGAACACGGAGCTGCGCGAGGCGTATGCGAAGATCCGCGGGCTGGAGCTCGAGCTGGAGGGTGTGCGGGCGAACGCGAGGCGGGCGGCGCAGGCGTTGTTGGAGGGCTAGGGGGCGCGCGCCTGTTCACTCTGGGATGACCCGTGCTTTGGGGTAGTCGCTGCAATACGAATACGGGGAGGATGAAACCGGAAGTGAAACCGGAACAGAATGTAAAATGGTACGAGGGGGAGGGGAGGCTGTATAGACGTGCGAGAGGCGAGACGCAGATGTGGCATTAATTATTGGAATTTCATCTTCATTCGTCCTTTCTGTGTCGCTCGATGCGAGGCCCACGGCTGTTGCGTGGACATGATCCTGATCTTTCCCGTTTTTCTTGGTCCGCTCCGCATCGGACTGCTCCGGCTGGCTCGCACCCATCCCATGCACGCACTTACGTCCCCAGATGACGTGTTAAACTACCTGCCCGTTCGCCATGGGAGAACATCGACAACGGGAGGATCGCTCAGTCTGCCGACTGCCGCGTTGCTGTTCCGCGTCCTATTTGTTCCGAGTCCCTTCCGTCGGCTAGTCCTTTCTGTCATCTCTTGGACAGCGCTCCCGCCAAGTTCACGGCTCACCACTTCGATTGTGGTGTCGGTGCTCAGTGATACGGCGCCAAGACGATTAACCGAAGTCGGAGTTCAGAGGCTTCAGAGAAGCGGAATTTGATGAAGAGTCAGCTCGTACAATAATCACCCTTACTCAGTTTCACCAACTTGGAACTTGCTGCAAACCATCATCTTCGAATTTTCGGTATAAAAGGCTTCACTGGTTTCAGTGAGTTACAGTTCTCGCACAATGGATACAAGCACTAACCTGAACCCAAAGATTCTCATCGTAAGTCAAACCCCGAGCTCGTCGCGTAACTTGGAGAGGATAATGTCTTTGTAGGCTGGAGCGGGACCGTCCGGCCTCGTCCTCGCGCTTGCGCTGCGCCGACTTGGAATTTCGGTCAAGATTATTGAGAAGGCATCGACACCCAGTGTAGACCAACGCGGACCTGGTATTCAAGTCAGTCTGGCAGCGTTTCAGCTTTGAACTCAGGTTCTCGGGTGCGCCGGATACTGACCTTTTTGTTTGGATGTGTACAGCCGCGCACGCTAGAGCTCTTCCAAGCGCTCGGTGTCCTCGATGATATCAGACGACATGCGATGACGTGGCCGCCCATGCGGTCCTACGTCCCGCCAGAGGGCATCATCCCGCTCAAAACCTTCCGGATGGCCCCGGCTGGGAACCCGACGCCGGATCGCCCTATCGTAAGCCCGAACTTCAATTTAAACTGGGGCGGACTGTTCCTGAAGATTATCAGGCGGACCCCATTGCTCTGGGGCCAGGACGTTCTCGAGGGTTGTCCTCCGTGCTGTCTTGAAGGAGACGTATTCCTGCGAGGTGGAGTTCGGGACGCGGCTGGTTTCGTTCACGCAGGATGCGGGCGGAGTCGACGCGGTCGTCGTCAAAGGAGATGCAGGACAAGATGAGACGCTGACGCAGCGGTTCGATTTCCTCGTGGGTGCCGACGGCGCGCGCGGGATCGTGCGCAAGCAGCTGGGGCTCGACTTCCTCGGGGAATCACGGCCCTCTGTAAAATTCATTATAGCGGACCTCCGCGTCCAAGGGATAGATGAGGATGTGAGTTATCATCATTATCGGTTTTAGCTTGTTCAACTGACTCTGCCCGCTTTTGTAGCATTGGCATATATGGGGGGACTCTAAGGCCGACAGGTAATCCAAAATTCTGTCTTGACTATCGTTGCATCCCAGTTCAACGTTGTGCAGTGTCATGCTGCGACCTACGGGAAAACCGGGACTTTTCGGATTGGTGATGACACTGGCCGGCTCGGATATCGACTACGACGCCATCACGAAAGACCACACCGTCCTTCAAAATACCATCAGCATTATCACAGGGCGCAAAGATTTGAACATTACTGAAGTGGTCTGGATTACACAGTGGACGTAAGTCCTCACTCTCTGATCCTAACATAGTATTCACCTGTGCGCTAATGTTCTACAGGCCAAATATCAGAATGACAGACACATTCTCGGTAGATCGGTGCTTCCTGGTTGGAGGTAAGTATTTTACTGGTGTGGTCTGCTGTAGTCAGAAAAAGCCAACGCATTACTAGATGCGGCTCATATTCACAGGTAAGTGTCCCACCCAACGTGCGTGATACACGACAAAATAAACGTCTTTTATACTAGCCCGACCGGCGGCCAGGTGCATAAACTCTTCACCTTCCATTGATTGCTTTCTTTCTGATCAATCCGTGCAGGGCCTCAATTCAAGCGTCCAAGATTCCTTCAATCTTGCATGGAAGCTCGCCCTCGTGGTTCAATCCCAGGCGCCGAAGGCTCTCCTTAATTCGTACAACGACGAGCGTCTCCCAGTCATCGCAGAGATGCTGCACAAAAGCACCGGCCTTCTCGATCGAACTGTCGGCGACACCAGCATTACAGGGGACACCTCGCGCTGGGATCGCGGCGGAGCGCTGTTCATGTTCGGCATCAACTACCGCTGGAGTTCCATCGTCGTCGACCAGCAGGACGAGGACAACGATGAGACGACGACAGCAAAACCACCGAAAGACCCGTACGGTACTCATACCCGTGGCCTGAAAGCAGGCGATCGCGCCCCTGACGCATCGGAGCTCAAGGACATTTCCCGAGGGAAGATGAGCCTGTTCAACGACGTGTTTGATTTCTCGTGCCACACGGTCCTCGTGTTCTCTGCCGCAACGGATCCGGAGCGATACGACGCGCTTCTCACGCAACTTGCGCGCTATCCCCGAGGCCTGGTGCGCTGCGCTGCGGTTCTCCCTGCAGGGGCCGGCATCTCAGGACAAAAAATCGCTCGCCTCGGTACTGGAATCATGGTTCTGGAAGATACGAAAGGACATGCGCACGCTGGCTACCATGGCCGTTTCGAAGGCGGATGCGATATCGTGGCCGTGAGACCAGACGGGATCATTGGGGCGGTTGTTCGCAGGCCCGAGGCTTTGGAGCAGTATTTTGCTCAGATATTCGCCTGAAATTAGATCGACCTGTTTATGGTATTTTTGAACTGTGGGCAAGATTTGCTAAATTGGGAAAGAACATGTTCAACCCGTGAAAAGATCCCAGTGACGAGCGGTTGAGTTCTAAGTACTTCTTTGTTATTCCAGCATGTGTAGCTTCTGCAAAGGGAACGCCAGGGGCAACCAGTAAAATAACGATTAAATCAACTGGTACTGTCGTCTACTGTTTGGGGTTTGATGCACATGAGCGGCCGGGCCGTTGCGTGCTAAGTATGTGCTACCGCGACGCAAAATCACTGTCGCTACAAACCATTCAAGTTGTGTGCAATGTGCAGCTTTCCCGGGCCTGGGCGAACAGAACTTCGGGTCGCTGTGCTCCTCCGCACACCTGTCCCGAGCCGTAGCACCTTCTATGTGTAGAGCTCTATGGACGGCAGCCAGCCCTCCAGCCTTTATGCACGATTCCTAGCTCATCCTGAGCTTTGATGACCTCTCCCTGCTGTACTACTCACTCCTTATTTCTCCCTTGCAATTTGGGCTCTTTACACGCCCGAGCTTGCCGCTGAGCTCGCTGCAAGAGCCACGGTTTTTTCCCCATTTTCTACCAGCCAGTCCCCTGCTGCTCCGCTAGGTGTTGTTATCACCATCATCCCTGATAGCCAGGTACTTAGGCTCGAATCCAGCCTGTCTATGAAAGCAAGCTTGTCGATAGACAGGCTGGTCGATCTGAGTTTGAATTACAAATGCAAATTAGTTACCAAAAAAGGCTATTGAATTACTCACTCATTTCTTCACCAACTCGCAGTTTTCTTGGATAGCAATGCTCGCGCATCCTCGACAAATCCGTTGCAGGTTATCCGAAGTCAAACTTTGAGATTTTGAGAGTGCTAGATCAACATTTGCATCCTTTGTTGTTGCTTGTGTCTGACGTCACCCACTCGGTAACCGCGGTCCGGAATAGCCTTTTTTGGTAAGATTTTTGCATTGGTAATTCAAACTCAGATCGACTGGTCTACCAGGTACTTAGTCGGCAGGTACGGCCACTGGTTTGTCTTTCCGTTCCTAGACGAGTCCCTCCTGGCTTTATCTATTACACTGTTGGCCCTTCGTCGCTGCTGCGTCTCTTTCCTGGGCTATATATCAATGAGCTAGAGGTGCAGACACTTCCTTTACCGCACCAGCTCGGGCGAGGGTGAGCCAGGACTCGATTGTGCTGTTGCTGTTGATACCGTTTGCAGTGTATTCCCTCGACCCAATGAGAGCTGGCCGACGCGACAGCGGTGACCGAGCGAGCTTTGGGTCGCTCAGTACGGTTAAAATATATACTTCCGTCGAAAGTGGCTATTTACATTGTTTGCTGTGACTGCCGTTGCTTTCAGTAATAATGACTTCAGGGTATTCGTTCGACCTGATGAGAGCCCCCGAACTCTGTGAGCCCAGCCCGTTAAAATATGTATTGTCTGAGTGAATTGAATGATCAGAGCGAACTCAATAACATTTTTTACAGTAAGAAACCTAGATGGTGGGCCTACGCTGTCGTTATATTTTATTACTGAGCCACTAATTCCCGAGCAGATGCAACTAGCTCTTAATAAAGGACTGGCAAAGCACACATCAAACATAGCAATAGCTACACCTTTGTATACAGTATCACTACACAATTCTACAAGACCGTCCCCACCGAGCAATTTAATTCTAGATCATTCCTCCCCTGAGACTCCAACCCAAGCTCCACAGTCGTCGCGTAATTGAAACGAAGTGTGCTGATAGGTAGCCTACGAGTATGTGCGCGCTCCGAGTCGTTGGGGCTGCAACTAACAGAGGTGATAGTTTTGTCGACATCGTCGGTGCTCACGCCGAGCCCGACTCGCGCGATGATCAGGGTTGGTGATATACCCTAGTCAGCAGAAATCAAGCTCAAATGACATTGAGAATTGATTAACCGGATGGACGTACGACGATATGGTATACAGGCGCGATTGAGATGAGGACAGATATTGTTGATGTTGAAGGGACAATGAAGAGGATGAGGATTATGATGATGGATATTGGGTAGATGCACCCGCTTTCAACCCTGAAAAAAACGAGTGCAAGTCGGAAGAGGTCTCGGCAGAGGCAAATGGCATGCACAGAATCACGGTCAGATTGGCGTACGTGCGCGCGAGGTGCGACTTATCACGTAGGAGGCGCGGCGGGAGATCCACCATATTCGACCAGCTATGTAGTGTTTACAAAGTACACAGTGTCAGACCGTTGCGGCAGAGGGATGGCATGGGGCATGCATGGATGGTGATGGATGGAAGACTAACCAGCAAGCGACGAAGCCATCACATTCGTGAAAAATGTTGTGCCGATGCAGACTGCGACTGCTGTGCGCTCAGATGGACCTAGCAGGGGGAGAGCGCCAACGATAGCCATGATCCGTTACAAAAGAAGGAAGGAGAGCTGCCAAAATGGGTGATTTCACTTTTCCTCGGCTTGAAGGACTGCCAATGTTGCAGAAAGGATAAAAGTCTAAAACTTACGACATTTTATTGACCAGATGTATACATACATCTGAAAGCACAGAAATAATATAGTAGACTACTTCGAGTCTGTCTGCAAAGTTCATTCGAGCCCACATCCAATTCTGTACACCCGCTGGACCGCCACCCGACCGCTCCAAATTTGGCACCCACACAGTCCACAAGTGTGTTTGCCAGCGCATTGCTTCTACAGAGACAATGGCGGCGCCAGCTTGTGGCTGTTCGACAACGTCTTCGATCTCTTGCGGCTGGTGCTCGTGTCTTCTACTGCACCGGAGCGATGCGGCGCGCTTCTCCCACAGCTGGTGCGCTATCCCCAAGGTTTGGTGCATCGTATCTTGGTGGTTCTTGCAAAAACAGCCGCTCCAGGCATCGAGATATCTCAATTCGGTGTATGGTTTTTGAGGATACAAAAGGACATGCACATGCTGGCTAGCCGCTACCATGTCCGTTTTGAAGGCGGATGCGATATCGCAGTCGTGAGACCAGATGGGATCATTGGGGCAGTTCTTCGGTGTCCCGAGGCCATGAGGCACTACTGTACAATTTCGTTCAAATCGGCAGTCACGCGTCACGCACCCCCCTGTCGATCACGAACTTTGGTCGATGTCACACGTCACTCGGGCCTCTGTCGAACCTCCAAGTGGTCACACAGGCCCCAAATTGCCTAAAAAAAAAAAAAAAAAGGGAAAAAAAGGGAAAATTTCCGGTTCAAATGCCGAAATTTTCGAGGTGTCACGTAAAAATCGGCAGCTGCCGAAATGTCGAATAGGTAAAACGGGTCACGCATCACACCCCCTGTCAATTTGAACGAAATTGTACAGTATTTCACCCAGATATTCAATGTATGGTATTGGCCCATGAAGATCCGCCATTTCTGAAACTTGTTTTGATACATTGTTTTGAGCCGTGGGAATCTTGACCGCATCGGAAAAGATTGTGTCCAATGGTCAAGCGATCGCAGTTGACGACTGGTTGGATTCATTAGTGCCATTTGGCTAAGCTCCATGTACTCCATTTCAGCTTAATAGCGAAGTCCCCAGTTTCAGTTCGAACCTACCTGCGTTAAGAACATCAGTGAATAGTCCAACCTTGCATGGGAGCAACTGAAAACGCCTGGCGCACCTAAAATTTTATGCATCTTTGACGCATTAGTCGAAAGCTGCATTCACGGTGTTGGACAACCTCGAGTCTATACCACCCTCGTCACTTCGTCAGTTCACTTAAAATCAGGAAGTTTGTCAGTCTTGATTCTTCCCTTCGTTTTCTGAGAAACTTCGTCAGCTCAAGGACTTTTGGAGAAGTTATTTCGTAATGGAACGAACCGCAGCAACTGACAAGCTTGCATCAACAAACCCTTCCTTCCTTCCGCTCACCCTGGCACCCTCTCGCTCGCTCACCATTACGGCTACTACCACCTCTGGTGCTGCCCCTGCTGCAGCCGACTTTTTGGCCGTCACCAAACCCGGTATGAACCACCAGTTACTGCGGCAAGAAAATATTGCTGAAACCAAGAAATTCACACGCTACACCGAATAATGGGACAGTCCAGCAGCGGAACCCCCCTCTACACACATTCGCCTCAAGAGAAGAGAGAAACTGACTGGCATCGAGGTACAAAGAACCGAGGGTACGATGCTCAATATGTTTTTAGCCTCTGCCTACGAGAGAATAGCTTTGGGGCAGTTCTGTGAGAATGGGCATATTGAATAACATAAATATTGGCTGACCCATTGAACCAAACGGCGAATGAGCCCGCTATTGCTGAGATGGATAAGATGTCGTTGAGATGGCGAAACTGGACACTGCCAAGAAGGTTTCTCTGCCGGCGCGGCATCCATCCATCCGTTCCGCTGCGCGGAGACCAAGAAATGGCCTCCGCATATGAAAATGCATCCTGATCTATTTATTGCTCCCCTCTTCCATGCGCTGCAAGTGGTCATCAAGATCTTGAGCTCAAGCTGGTGCTGCACTACTCATGCTGATTCTGTTCTGCTGGGTTCAGACTGCAATATTCAATTCCTTGGGGCTCGAGCTCAGTGGCTTTTGTTGTGCTCGGTCCCAAGGCCTTCAATTCCATCATGCCGGTTGTATCCTTGGCGTACCCGAGACTGGAACAAAATTCAAGTGTTCGACAGTGCATCTGGTGGTCTATTGCATTCTCGACTTACTTAGTCTTTATGGCAACATAGAGTGAGTTGCTCTGTTGTGCAGTGAGTTGCTGATGATCTGGCTGATTTCAGTTGATCCTCGACACGGCGGGGTGTTCGGGACCCCAGATACCTCATCTCTGCCCTCCACATCGTCTTCCCCGGCGATGTCCGTTTCAAGGAAGTTTCCGGGCATATCAAGCACAAGAAGCTTCAGGCTCAATGCTTGAGACACTAATAGTAACCGAGAACGATTGGGAGCTTGAAAACAGTTGTGGGAACTGTGTAACCCGTGAACGCTCACACCTCTCAAGGTATGTTATATGAGTTATCTCAGTGTGTCGACTGACAACATTATTCATAATGATAATAACCTGCGGGGCCTATTCTCGCTGCGTCAGTACGTGGTTCGAGGATTCAGCAGCTAGAAAGAGTTAAATGGTGTATTCTACAGAGCATCACAAAGAAATGCATGTATTGTGGCTAGCAAACTGGCCGGACACCAAACTAGCACTGAATCCTGAGAAACTGGTCATAACGTTGAAACGGTGACTATGGGGCTAGCGGTGAAATAACCACAAACCAAACCTTGTAATTGAATACGTTGTGGTGGTATTACATACATATCCGCATGTAGTAGACAGCTGTCATTCCACTCTTTGTCCGTATCTGCCATGTCCCTCACCATGGTCGTCCCCTTTCCCTGCTACATATGGTGATTGGAGTGATTCGACAATACACCTTTGGACCACATTCTGCTACCTGCTTGCGAGGAATCATTTCTAGCTTTTTTTGACCATTCACTCTCGTTGTCATCCGATCCTTTTTGCTGGCATCCAGCTCACCAGCTTTCTGATCAAGCTAGATCTTACTGGTATCATCACTACTACTTCACATCCACCTTTGGCAACAATTTCGACATCTCTGACCCAGCGCTCGCCACTCTACCCTTTTTTTTCACCGATCCCGTCTCTGGTGGGGCCTGGAAGAAAACTAGCTCCATTCAGAAGTATGGGAACATTTTTCGTGCAATGCTTCGTGCTTGCGAAAATCTGGTGATGCCCGTCTGTGGTACAATGTGGCTCAATAATGCGACTATAACAACTCAAACACTATAATCCTCGTGCAAGTTCGGGGTTCCAATCCAGTATAGATTGTGGCAATTTGAACTATTAGTTCTCTTTGGGAAGCAAGACTTTATAGGTCTACAAATCGTATAGATAAATTGCTCAAATCTGTTCTGGGCACAATTGCAGATAGACAGACAAGATTTATGTTCAAACGGTTTTTGTATGATGTGGGTCTAGGTTTGGAGATAGTACTCCGATGCGTAACACAAGCGATTTCTTATGAATCCCGATTCCAAATAGTATCTGCGATTGCTAATCCTTGTGAGATTACAACCAATTGTCAAGTCCGATCCATTTCCTTATATTCCATGTGCACATTCCCTTTTATCCGATATGTTCATGCACCGTTATAAAGATCCAAATCCAACACAGATAATATTCAAACTGTAAACCTGGCCCCGGTTTACGGACCGATCGGGCGATTACATATGGCAGTTGTCTTTTGGTCTTTATCTTGTTCGTTGTCGTACTCACGTGCTCCCGCTGCTCGTCGCAGAATCATACCATGGTCTGTTGACATCGGCGTGTTTCCTTAGTGTTGAGTGTCCAGCCAACACCCTTCCACTTTTTTTTTCACCTACCACCATGGATCTCGCATTACTCACTCACTCAACCTGGCGGACAACGTCCCTCGTGCGAACACCCGCACTACCGTCGCTTCTGCAGGTGGTGCCCTTCATCCTCTGTTCGCCTACCACCTCGCTGTTCTCGTACTGTGTCCTCTGATCCTGTCGACACGACCACGTCATCACTGCCTCCCTCGCCTCTGATGCCCTTATCCGAGTTGTCTGTCACCCGTGACCCACTGCCACACCTCCCGCCTCATCCCAAAGCGCCTGCCGCATCGTCTTCCCACCCCAAAGCACCCACCACGTCCCCACCCCGTCCCAAAGCTCGCGCCCCATCATCTTCTGCTATGTCAAAGCTCGATTACCCCAAGCTCAATGAGGAGTTGAGCCTGACTGTCATCCATGGCTGGCTTGGCCGCTGCGAGGACACCTTCGAGAGCTGGCAGGCAATGAATCCAGATAAATTGATCGCAGCGTGCACGCTGATAATGCTCGCTGGCCTGAAAATGGAGGAAAGTACAGCTGCGACGTGGTGGAACGAGAACTGTGACAAGCTGAAGAAGTTGGAGTCTTGGGCAGAGTTTGCACAGGAGGTTAAAGATCGCGAATGCTGGCCCTAGCCGCCTTCTATTCCATTCAGCAAGGGTCGTCTTCCTTTCTCGAGTTCGCCAAGGCACTGCAGAATGTTCGTAACGCCCTGGCCGGTGCCGGCCAAAGCTGGGTGATCTCCAACGCTGTCCTGAAGAACCATCTACTCTTCTTGTCTCACCCTGTTCTTTGCCTTCGCGTCTCTGGACAGCAGTCTCTCCCATTCACGACAATGAAGGTCGACACGCTCATTGCTACAATGTCCTTGACCTGGGATAGCATGCTTGCTGAAGGTGCTATCAGAGTACTTCGCGCGCCCTTAGTCCCTTCGCAGCTCGTCATCCCCTTTGTCCCTGCTGCATTGTCATCCTCACTCCCGACCCCTCCCTCGTCGGCATTGCCCTCCGGGTTCGTTCCACTGACACACGCTGAAAAGGAGGCGCTCCATGCAGCTGGGGGCTGTTATCATTGCAGAAAGACGCTGCAGGGCCCTGGTTGGGTCAAGCACCGGAGCGACTCCTGCCCAGGCGATGCTGCATGCGGGATTCCTTCTCGGGCATCGCCAGCGGTCGTCGCGGCCGTTGGACCGGTTGGGTTCTCGTCAACCTACGAGGAGGGATACAAGGCTGTGGCTGCCGTGATGCCTGCTTACAACCCCGAGGAGGCCGAGTGGTCATACGGTACTGACGATAGCGACCTGTCCACCCGCGATTATTGATTTTCTTGGTCACTACTCTACTCCCTCGCCTTTAATACCGCTTCTTCATTCTGGCCACCTCTCTGATCTCCCTCGTGTGGTTCTCATCATGACCCCATCGACGTACTGGTTTCACCCTGTGAGGAGTTGCAGTTCTGTCATGGAAGTGTCTAGCGTTTTCCGGATTTTAAAGTTTGGAACATCATTGGTACTTCGTACTTATTTCTTGGACGATACAGTTTTTTAGAGTTGGGGAGGGTGTAAACCCGGCCCCGGTTTACGGACCGATCATTGATTACATACGGCAGTTGTCTTTTGGTCTTTACCTTGTTCATCGTCGTACTCGCGCGCTCCCACCGCTCGTCGCAGAATCATACCGTGGTCTTGTTGACATTGGCGTGATTCTTTCCTTAGTATTGAGTGTCCGGCTGACACCCTTCCACAAACAGGGAAAACAAACGAAACTTGGTATAGTTTCTGGGTGTCTCCGAATGAATGCCTACTCTACTGGTTAAGCGTGAAGTCTAGTAACTTCGCGTCCAACAGGTGGGGTGAGATTCACTGGTGTTCCTCCCATAACCATCCACTTAAATACTTTACAGGATTCCAAATATAAACGGGACAGATACAAATGTGTGGCAGGGTTCAGGGTATATGACTAGTGGTATGGCAGCTAGCCAATGAATTCCTGTCAGATATCAAGCGATTAGTAAAAACAGAACAGATTTATAAGGAATATCGACGAGCTGAGCTTAACAATGAGTCAAGATCTACATTGCTTAGAACGATCGTGATGGGATATTGTTGATATGTCAACTTTTAGCTGACTTCCTTGTCAGCCCACTGTTACCCTCCTTGTTAACCATCTGCTTCAACTGGTTCCGCTTTTGAACCGCTTAAGTGATTTGCCTGAAAACTGTGATAGCCGCTGCTTCCCAGTACCCGAGTATGGTTTCTTAGTCAATTGGTAGATCAACCAAGTCCAATCTTCTCTTGGCAGTTCTGATGACGTCAGATGATGTCCAACAAGGATCCCTCTGGTTCAGAAGGATAATCTCTTGTAATACACCCTTAGTCAAGGATGTGCAGTAGCCCCAATCTGTTTCCAGGATGGTAAGGCACCTTCCACGATTGCTCTACTAGCGACTTCCCATGTCAAACCCTTTACCAGGATCGTTGTCCAGTGCCTTTCTAATAGTTTGAGACACATTATATCCCTCTTAGCTAACTGCTCAGGCCAGCATTAGCCCTTGTGGGATGATGTCGTAATGTAGTGTAACACATTATAGTATGTTGCAACTCGAGCAGATTTGAATAAATGCCCGGGTGCCCTAATACCAGGTCTGTCATTATGGCCTGTATTCTGTGGGTGGGTGGTTCGGGTACTTGCCGGGTGAGATAGAGTTTTTTTGAATGGGTCTTTGAACATTTTTTGACACTGTGGCAGGGCCACGTTCCATATTAATACATGTGCCATGGTAGACACATGTTCGCGCCCATCAAGACCTGGTGTAAATGGAACACCAAGGTGAATCAGAACCACTTTGTTGCATTGGCACCACCTTTGCTGGATGTTGCCCACGGCCACTAGATTGGAGGAGGTTTCCATCCGCCATCTCCAGCACTGCTGTGGAGTCCTTCACCAATATCCAGGAGGTTGTAGTGCTGCTCAAATTGCCAAACATGTGTGTAGATGTTATCAAGGCTCTACCGCGCACGAGTGCACGCCAGAAACCAGCCAGTGGTCTCACACTGGCTACATTTATTTGGGACCTTTCTTTTTTTCTTTGAGGCTAAGTAATTTTAACATCCAGGTCAGACCTCCAACATCGCCTGTCTCATCAACAGCGACTAAATCCAGTCTGTCGGGCAGAAGTCAGAAACACTCCTGAACAACAATAACCCCTTCACCGACCAAGACCGTTCTTTTCCACCCTATCGCACGCTGCCAAGTCTACCTGCAGGCACATTCTCCGTACACCTGCTCCTTTGTTCTTCGGCCTGTCGCATATATCCATTGACTGACATTGTTATCTTTGCTTTTATAATTGACTGAGGAAAAGCAATGTGCAATATTCTCTTTGTGCCTTAGAACTTGGCCACAGTTATGTGAGTAGAAACTTCATTAACATTGAGTGAAGACTGGCTCTGCCTGTTAAGCACCTGTTATTGTACTGTCGCTGCCATCCCAATAATGCTCGCTCTTACAGCGCCTATCATAAGTTTGCACGGAAAACGAGAAATTTCCCAGGCTGGTGGGCCGTGTTTATCTGGGACCCTGAAACTGCTGTTTCTCCTCCGAGCTGTACAGTGAGCACAACACCTGGCCGTTCTTAGGAAATAAATCAGAACCAAGATAGAGAAGTGCAAGTGGCCAGTAATAAATTTGAAGGATTCTATGGAATTAGCTAGGAAATGTACAATTCTATTCGCCATGATCAATGTTCGGTGGACTCCAAGAAGATTCGGTCTAAGCTAGATGCTCTAGACATTGACATTGACATTGTAGGCTGTTACCCTCCACCCCCCAAAGAAAACAAAGCTTCAGCTGCCTTGTCCCGGGCTTGGTCATTCACATTGTACCTGGCCTGGTCCATCTCGTCATCCGAGTGCTCAAAGTCGTGCACAGCTCGATAACCAAGAGGCATGGGGATCCACTTGCCCACTGCAAGCAACCAGGTGGCCTTGCCATACGCTGTTGGGGTACTGACTGGGGGGTGATTTGTGGTCCCCAAAATCTTGTTCCACCTCCCTCCTCGAAACAATGCTCGAATGAAACTTTCTTGCTAGGTGGAGTGGCTGGATCATTGTTCTGAGCACCGATAACACTGGATCCGGAAGCCTGTGAGACAGACGTGGAGGTTGATGTGGCGGTGATGGGTAACAAATCGCTGTCAGACCACTTCCTCTTCACATCTGGACCCTTCCACCAACCTGTGGCTCCGGCTTTGAGCCTCAAGGCATCTCCCTTGGTCATCCCACACTGCTCCATTAAATCTTTGTCCTCAATCAAGTGCATGATATCCGGCCCATACCCATTGCAAAGCATCATCGGCTCAAACGACAGTGCATTTGTAACACCCAGCTTCGTCTCAGCACGTTAACTTGGTGGGCGATGGGATAGGAGGAGATTGAGCAGCCGGCTTGAGGTGAGCTCCCTTGGGTGTGCTTGGCACTGCCGAGTGCGTAGGGAGAGTACCAGTTGCAGGATCGCCCGCCAACACTGTCACTATAGTTGCCAGGTGACCAACGACCTCCCCAATCCCACTGCCAGGCTCTGCATGCCCACGCTGGTTTGCTCCAGCAGCAATTCGGGATGGGTGAAGTGCGACTTGTCGTTTGGCTGGATCGAAGCCTGTGATGAAGCTTGGTGCTTTGCTAGCGGTTGCGTCTCCGTCATACTGACAGTTTCAAGTTTCAGATCGACAAGAGAGAGCACTGACACTGCACACTTACCATAGTGCGGCACCATTCTTTAATCATCTGAGGAGTCAACAGGTACGACTCTCCGGTCTCAGAATCAATATATGTGTACCCTGCATCATGGTCGTTCTGATACTTCTTCTCCAGCTTTCCACGCAACCGGGCAAGCTCTTTCTCAAGATCGGAAAGTCCATTTGAATCGAATAGGTCTGCATCCTGGTTGTCATTGTCGCTATGGTTCCCGTGCTACAGAAATTGTTCAGGGTCCATTTCATTGCGACAACACAGTAAGAACCTTATTCCAGCGCTTCTGGACATTGGTCATGTCGACATAGATGTTCATTTTCGAAGGTAGCGTCTCGATTATATCTTTGGCCAGAGATTCATATTCTGACCAGTTGTCGACGTCAATTGAATCCCCTTTTCTGCGAAGGTTCAGAGAAAATACTTGTGTGTATTGGAAATATACTTGACACCAGCAATTGTACTTTCAACCCATAGCTCATCTTGTCGGTGCTGTATTTTTCTTCACCGTGTTTAACGAGGATAGTTTTCAGCAGTTCATGGTAGTTTTCGACAGTATGAGGAAACTCTTTGTTTTCGTCTCCTTTTTTTCTTTTTGCTTTGGTTTGCTTTTAGCGCCAGTTGCACTACCCTGCACAGTGACAGGAATATGATATAGCAATTGAGCTGTGACCTTGGCTTTGTGTTCCTGAGGTTTGGTTTCTGGTGCCTCCTCTGCCATTGTGGCGATGTGGGGCAAAAGAAAAGAGACGCTCTCAAAAACAAGTGACTTCCCGCTGTCAAAACCATCTAATCCTTCCTGCCATGCATGTTGATACTCTCCAACTCTTTCTTGAGCACCAAGGATATGTCATTACAAGGGATGTATTGCTGCAACATTGCTATGTCCACGAAGCGATCCTTCGGGCTCATCCAAATGTATGCGAGATTGAGTTTCTTTCACCGAAAAAATAAATGATTATAATCAGGTAGATAGACACGATGTTCTTCGAAGCTTGTTCATCGAATCAAATCCTCACGGATCAATTGAGCTTATCGACTTTTATACTGCCAAGCCCCAACCGAAACAAAGGTGTTGGCGAACACCAAGCTTTTTCAACAAGGGACACTGTTACTATAAGTAAACAGAACACAATACAATATTCTGGTATTCATCCCAATTGTAATCAGCTATACAATGTACCCCGACACTTTGAAATAGCCCCATGCCTTCTCTGGTGTAATGTTACAACAAGCCCAATCAATCATACTCAAGCTCCAGTTGCGTCGCAAGTATGATTTGATGGAGGAAAAAGCTTGTTCAATCGGGTTGAAGTCCGGAGAGTAGGGTGGGAGGAATATAAGCTTGCATACTGAAAGTTGAAGATCAGTTTTCGATTATTTCAATTTAAAACAAGTACAAAGAGGCTTGATCTTCAACAAGGACACAAATCTCTTCGACGTGATGAATGCTGCAGTTGTCAAGGACCAGAACACTCCGTGGCCCAGGATAGGGATTGGTGAGCGGGATCTGAGGGTGGTTAGAATGTTTGTGCGGGAAAATGATGGTTACACACGACATGCTCCTCAAGAAAACCAAGAAAACACTCCATGTTCACAGAGCCGTCTATCACATCATGGGCAATTATCCCATCCAGCGTGAGTACAGGCAGGATTGAATAACACTTCCTGCGGACAAACAGCCGATGCTGGACACAATGCATGCCTACTAGAGACCGCCCCTTCCGTCGTCCTATCATGTGTTCATCCTTCGCAGCCTCGTCAATGAACATCAACATGTTTGCATCGGGGACAATATCTGCGATGCGGTTCATATATGCGGATCGGAGGAGGTCATTTCGCTCCAGTGCACAGACTGATACACATTTATGTGAGAAGTGGAGGCGATGAAGGGCGCAGAGGAGAGTCATAATCAACACATAAACATCATGTTGAGTCAGGAGCTTCTCTTGGATCTCGTCGAGATAAATTGTATGTGTCTGCTCTATCAGAGCCTGAATAAATTTCAGATCAACGGCTGTGAGGTGCAGCGGGCGTCCAGAACGATGAGAATGGTGATTGTGTGCATGGCTATATCATGTGTGGTTGTCGAGACTGTCATACACCAACGTCTTCTTGACTCCAAGGATATGGCATATGTCAATAACAGATTTGCCCTGGTCGAAAAAGAGGACAGGAATCCGCGCCTTCAGGTCAGCAGAGACAGTGGTGTGAGGAGGCATGTTTTTGGCGGTTTTGGGGTCCCGGATAAACACGGCCCAACAGCTTAGGAAATTTTTCGTTTTCCGCAAACTTATAATAGGCACTATAAATAAAATAAAAACATTCATACTTTGGGCCCAGCATGCTGTCCTTTAAATCCACAGAATAAAACATACAACAAGAGGTGATCATCCGTAAATTTCGGACACAAGGTCGGAAAAGTGAACTAAGGCCTTCTAGACCCTCCCTCCCTCTTAGCCGAGCACAGCCACCATCCAAATCCGGCAATGTACGTAACTTAATCAATCTGACTTAGAAAGATTTCAGCTTCAAATTTTTGAACTCCTTCAATCAAAAGTCTGGATCGTACAAAAGTTGCGGGGACATCGGTAGACCTGTCCTGTACCATTTATATACCAATCGATCATATTCCGACCCTTAAGGGAATACAAACATGCAAATTTAATATGACAGCCCAAAGCTTCCAGTAGCACCAGTTTGAATGATAGGAGGGGAAATTCAATGAGAACTCATGCCATAGTATATGTCTGACCACTAAGTTCACATATTTTGTGACAGTACCATGGTCAGTCCGGTATTCAGTGCACCTGAATGGAATTCTTTGCACAAATCTATCGGAGGAGGATTATGCCATACAGGTCTTCAAATAGCACTTTAGATCACATGCAACCTGGATGGAATGTGTTGTGGTCACTTCCTCTCCTTGGGAAAGCGCACTGAACACAGACTGAACAAGCGGACAGGAGTTGATGGGTGGCTGTGTCAGGTCACCATATCCATTATCATCCACGTTTGAGTAACCCTTCCGCCACTTTTTTCTTTCTTGCTCAGTTTTCATTGGATTAACTCAAAATAAATTGCAAACCCACTACTATGCCTTGTTACTCAATGTAGAGACTGGTTACGAGTCTACTGAATGGCAAGCTTACATTCGGCAGTCCCAAAGTGGACACTCTACACGAACTTACGTGAACTCAGGTTTGGCCGCAGAATTCTAGCCGGCATCATTTTCTACCTGTCCAGAGATGACTCTACCCCAGCGGATTCGATCTTCTGACTTGGAATTTGATCCCAACGGATCCAATCTCAAATCTAATGGCGCCCAAAACTCGCTCGGTCCATGCAGCAGCTCGCATTGGGCTGCCGATTATCTTCTGATGTCAAGTCGAGGATATATATTTTATCAATTATCCAGATGCAGGGACACTGGTTGGGAGATTCAAGATTTTCAGCACAATTTATGGTGAAAAATGTTGTTTGTTTTTCAGACATTTTTCACTGAAAAAAGCAGTGAAAAATTCAAATCTTTTTCACCTCTTTCGAGCTTCCTTTTGAATTTTTCACCTCAAACTCACAAATAGTAAAAATGTTTTGAGTTTTTCACTACCTTTTTTGGTGAAAAATGTCTGAAAAACAAGCGACATTTTTCACCATAAATTGTGCTGAAAAACTTGAATCTCCCAACCAGTGGGAAAGCGAATTAGATGCAGGCTAAATTGTCCCATATCTTGGAAACATGAAGGTGTTCGAATCCAATTAAGGATGGCAGTACTGCACAGCCTCAAAATCTGCATCTCCAATGGGTCACTCCAAGCCCAGCCACCAGGGGAGATGTTAACCTACATCATACAAAATTCCGCGAAGCGATATATTCTACATGTCTAGATAAGTTAGTGTATCCATATATGAAGGAAAGAATATGCATGTAAGATTTCAGTAGCGGTGAGGTGTACGACTGACAAACCAGCGACAGAGGTAGAGGTGCAGATAACCTTGAGTGCAGACTGACTTCATTTGTTTTCTGGAAACGGCGACGTAAACACGGTTAATGCGAGTGGAGCAA
Source organism: Mycena olivaceomarginata (assembly GCA_029378375.1). NCBI lineage: Eukaryota > Fungi > Basidiomycota > Agaricomycetes > Agaricales > Mycenaceae > Mycena > Mycena olivaceomarginata. The sequence goes on from JARKIC010000085.1 coordinate 217,065, forward strand.
GGAGGGCGCACGCACCAAGATCTGCAGCAGAATGGAGACGTCACATAAGGGAAGTACATGAGCGAAGGATTTGGAGAGCTGGAGGCATGTGGAGGGATTTGAGGGAGCAGATGGGACTCTTGAGGCGTGACATCGTAGGGTGTAGTGCTGCTGCGCAAAGCGGCGGCATGTCAGCAGGAAGTGGTTGACGGTCTTGGGCTCGTGGCAGGTCTGGCACAGACCCGAGTCCACTGCCCCGAAACACGCAAGGTACGCACTGAGGCTGACGTGTCCAGTGCGCATCTGCGGGATGATGCTACACTGGCTGTGGTGTAGATCCTCGTACCAGCGCAGCATGCGCTGGTCCAGGGGGGTCTTTCATTAGTGAACTGTGCACCGCCTGTTTAAGCTCAGTGCAGTTGATAGTACAATGAAGAGAGAAATTACTAGCTGTCTCGACAAGCTCGAGGACGCCAGCAACATTGACGAAAGAATTGACGTCCATGATGGGGTGTCAATGAATTTAAAAAAAAAAAAGGTTAATGACCCCCAAGTTGTACTTGTGCACCTCCTTCACACCAGCAGCCTGCAGAGGGTAGCGAGGAACATAACGTGCTTGACCCCGTGATCACGAATCTAAATGAATTTGCCGCTCGTCCACTCAATAAGTTATCGAGATTGCTTGTAAAATTTCACCTGGTGGTGCTATGAACAGATTGTTGGTGGATAGACACAGACATCAAAGGAATGAAGAACATGGTTAAAGGTCTCGAGATACAGCATACTTGGATAGGAATTGAGACAGATGGATCTTGCCACTTGCAGTACTTTGCTTGATAAATATTCTTGATATAGCGGCGTCTCGGGGAACGATGTTCTGGAGGATATAGGAACAAAGTTGAAATAGGCATTGGTCTTGCCCAAACTCTGGCACAGAAACACAAGGACATGTATACGAGGATGGCGGCAGAAGGCTGCACAACAAGGAAGGAAAGAAGGTGACGTGGCTGAATCATAAGGCAGGTAGAGCCGACAAGCGGCAGAGCCCGCTACCATGAATCTTCCCGTCTTCAAGCTCTGTCAAAGATAGATCCAAAATTCGAAGGCGGCCCAAAACTCGCTCGGTCGATGCTGCCGCATCGACCAGCTCGCATTGGGCTGCATAAAATTTCCGATATCATACATACCCGAGTCCTCTTCCTTATCTTGTACCATGAGGACGTCTTTCAGTCTCTATGGACAGAGACCTGTGACACTGTTGAGAACAAGTTGCATAGATGGGAATGTTCTGTCTGGATCTTGATCTCAGCTGAATTTAGGCTGGGAGGATATAGAAGCGGAATTCAAAGGGATATCAGAGAACGGCAAAAAGAAAAAGAAAAAAAGAACATCAACTTGGTGCATTATAATTTATGTGTACAGGCTGGTATTGCGGAAAATAATTGAATAAAGTAGCGCAAAGCCGTTCCCTGGGTTTGACGCAGCAGAGAATCTAAATGGGGCCTGGTGTTCATACTGAAGGATACAGCTTAGACAGACTACGTATCAACAGTCAGGATTACCTGGTGTAAAAGGCGCTTATCATCAAAGCCAGAAACAGATGTTTGATTTTGCCACAATCCTGACATTGCCAAATCTCGAGATTCAGACAGTGGTTGGGTAAAAAAGGATGATACTCCTCGTAACCTACACTAAGTATTGAAAGCAAGTACATACCGCCAACTATGGTTGTTGCCTTGTCAGAGTCAAGAATGATACGCAGATGCAAGAGGAGATCGAATCCGGAACCCGAGCTTGGGAGTATATTAGCATGATTAAATACCGCAGAAATGTGGGGCTCGCACCCTGTACACGATGCTCCAGAGCACTTGAAGCAGTTGAGCGACCCATTTTGCACACACCTCCACCAAAGAAGGGCAATTAAAGGCTTGCAATCAGATGCGGTGTAAAAAAAAAAAAGCTACACCTTGCCGGAGGACGTGGAGGCAAGGGTGGTAGCGAGGATGAGTAGACTACATTGGGGCAGGGAACTGCGCAGGATGTTGGAACGTGACAACGGGGACAGAAAGAAAGACAGTGACGTCGCTGAATCACAGGGGGGCGCTGTTTTGCTGATGAGATAGCCGTTCGGCAAGGAGGCTGGGCTTGCACGTATTCCCTCTCAGGTCCATGCCAGTTACTACAAGCTCAAGTGTATCGGCAGTTCCTCAATGCTTGTTGGCAACAGTGTTCCCAGCGCAACAGTCCCCGCAGCACGAACAAGGCACAGACACTGCATTCAGACCCCCCCATAGGCACACATGTGCCTATGTTCGCAGATCTCTGCCGAGATGTGCCTATCCAGGTCTATGTTGGTCTATGTTGGTCTAGCGTGTCTGCCTACGCGAGGCCTGCCCACGTTGACCGATCTGAGCCGATGGTGGTGTGCCGATGGTGGCCGACCCTGGCCGAGGTAGGTCCGCCTATTCCGGCCGGAACACGTAGATCAACTTCGGCAGATGGATCGGCAAAGGTCGGCGTGGTCTGCCTACACATATGCCTACTGGGATCCGGCAGACCTGTGCCTACAGGGGGGTCCGAATGCAGTGAGAAAGATTTTGTCAACCTCGAGTTACCAGATCGAATGAACAGAACCCCGAAGCAACGTTTGACTCCAGGGACAGAACCAAGCCAAGAGGCAGGGGAAAGATTTCAAAGCAGGCATCAATGGAGGAAGAGCATCGCAGAAAGTGGTGTGGGCGACATGGGAGAGAGCAAGTTACGTCTTGATGGCTGTGACGGTTGGGTTGATTTGACGTCCATCCGACATCGGGCGAGAATTTTGGGGATTGCTCTCAGCAAGATTATGAGTTGGCATCGACAATCATTCGGCTTTTGTGCCGTTCACATATTTTGGCAGAGAGATCAGTGCTTATGCAAAAATAGATGACAAAAATGTGATGCTCTGCAAGTGGCTGAAGTTAGGGCTCCCTATACGGTAGCGGGAATTCTTACTGTTGACGGGCGCGTTTTCGGCGCTGTTTTGTTGATGAGAAGATGAGTAGCCGATGGGCAAGGGACTTGCGGGATTTACTTCAAGTCCGCCAGGTTCCTGTCCTGAAGTCCGCCAGGTCCCTATCCTCAAGTCGATGTTTCTGGCTCCCTACGCACACTTTTGTTTGCCCAAGATACAGTAAGTTTTCGTTTTCAAAGACAGCCAAAGAACATTGGCCATAGCGACGGGAGCGGATCAAAACCTAAGCAGGATTATGAGAGACCTCGACAATCAGTGCTGCGGTGGACGGTTTGGCGGAGGGATCACTGCTCACATGAAAACGAATGACGAAAATGTGATGCTCTGCATGTGGCTGAAGTTAGGGCTCCCTAAGACCTGTACCTCATGGTAGCGGGAATGAAGAGTCAGCTCGTATAATAATCGATATTACTCAGCTCACCAACTTGAAACTTGTTACAAACCATCGTCTTCGACTTTTCGGTAACATAAAAGGCTGCTCTGGTTTCAGTGAGTTTCAGTTCTCACACAATGGACACAAGCACTAACCTGAACCCTAGGATTCTCATTGCAAGTCAAACTCCGAGCTCGTTGCGTAGCCTAGAGAGGATAATGTCTCTGTAGGCTGGAGCAGGACCGTCCGGCCTCGTCCTCGCGCTTGCGCTGCGCCGACTTGGAATTTCGGTCAAGATTATTGAGAAGGCGTCGACACCCAGGGTAGGCCAACGCGGACCTGGTATTCAGGTCTGTCTGGCACTCGTCTCATGATAGTGTCGGCGTATACTCATTTCATTTTTGTCCTTCTCGGTACAGCCTCGCACGCAAGAGCTCTTCCAAGCGCTCGATGTCCTCGATGATGTCAGAAGACATGCAATATTAGTGCCGCCCATGCGGAGCTACGTCCCGCCAGAGGGTATCGTCCCGCTCAAAACCTTCCAGATGGTACCGCTTGGGAACCCGACGCCGGACCGACCTCTCGTAAGTTCTAACTTTAACTCCAATTCGAACCGGGCGCCGACCGAGAACATTCAGGCGGACCCCATTGCTCTGGGCCAGGACGTCCTCGAGGGCGTCCTCCGAACTGCCTTGAAGGAGAAGTATTCCTGCGAGGTGGAGTTTGGGACGCGGCTGGTTTCCCTCACCCAAGATGCGGAAGGCGTGGACGCGGTCATTGCGAAAGGCGACGCTGTTCTTGGACAAGAAGACACGCAGAGGTTCGACTTTCTCGTGGGTGCAGATGGCGCCCGCGGAATTGTGCGCAAGCAGCTGGGTCTCGCGTTCCTCGGCGAATCGCGTCCCTCTATCAAATTCATCATTGCGGACGTCCGCGTCGAAGGGATAGACGAGAATGTGAGCTATCAATTTCTATCAACGACACCTTGTTCAGCCGACTCTGTATATCTTGTAGCATTGGCATATTTGGGGAGACTCTAAGGCCGACAGGTACTTAATCCAAAATTCTGTCTTGACTATCGTCGCGTGCCCTAGTTCAACCTTGTGCAGTGTCATGCTACGCCCCACGGGAGTACAAGGACTTTTCGGATTGGTGGTTACCCTAGCCGACTCGAATATTGACTACGAGACAGTCATGAAAAACCATACCGTCCTTCAAAATACTATTAGCACAATCACAGGGAGAACAGACTTGAACGTCACTGAAGTTGTGTGGATTACACAGTGGACGTAAGTTCCCACTCTAATATTAGTACAATGTTCACCAATGAGTGATTTTGTACAGACCTAATATCAGAATGACGGACACGTTCTCGGCGGGTCGGTGCTTCCTTGTTGGAGGTAAGCATTTATTGGCATGGTCTGCTGTAGCAAGAGAAGCCAACATGTAACTAGATGCAGCCCATATACACAGGTAAGCGGCCTACCCGACGTGCGTGACGAAATAAACATCTTTCATACTAGCCCAACCGGCGGCCAGGTACCTATTTTCAGCTCTCCACCCGCAATTTATTGCATTCTTTCTTATCAATTCATACAGGGCCTCAATTCAGGCGCACAGGATTCCTTCAACCTCGCATGGAAGCTCACTCTCGTGGCTCGATCCCAGGCGCCAATGACTCTCCTTGACTCCTACAACAATGAGCGCCTGCCCGTCATTGCGGAGATGCTTCAACAAAGCACCGGCCTCCTCGACAGAACCGTCGGGGAGACTAGCATTGCCGGTGACACATCGCGCTGGGATCGAGGAGGCGCTCTGCTCATGTTCGGCATCAACTACCGCTGGAGCCCCATTGTCGTCGACGAGCAGGATGGGGATGAGAAAGATACAACGACATCAGAGGCACCCAAAGACCCGTATGGCATGCACACCCGCGGGCTCAAGGCAGGCGATCGCGCCCCCGACGCATCGGAGCTAAAAGACATCCGGAGCGGGAGTGTGAGCCTGTTCAACGACGTATTCGATTTCTCGCGCCACATGGTCCTCGTGTTCTCTGCCGCGGTGGATCCGGAGCGATACGACGCGCTTCTCGTGCTGCTTGCCTGCTACCAAGGTTTGGTGCGGTGCGCTGCAGTTGTCCCTGGAGGCGTTTGCACTTCAGGCGCAGATATCGCTCGCATTGGTACCGGAATCATGATTTTGGAGGATACGAAAGGGCATGCGCACGCTGGCTACCATTCCCGGTTCGACGGCGGATGTGATATCGTGGTTGTGAGACCCGACAGGATAATTGGGGCGGTTGTTCGGGGTCCGGCGGGTTTGGAGCGCTATTTCTCCCAGATATTCAACGTGTGATATTGGACCATGAAGATCTGCCAGTTCGGAAACCTGTTTTGAATGTACGTTGTTTTGAACCGTGGGCATATTGACCGCATTGGGAAAGACTGCATTCACCGGTCATGCGATCACAGCTGACGACTGGTTGGATTCGTTCGCGCCATTTGGCTAAGCTCATGTGCTTCCGTTTGAGCTTAATAACAAGGTCCCAAGTTTTGATTCGACCAACCTCGCATGGAAGCAACTGAAAACCCTGTGTGCAGCTAACATTGTGTGCATCGTCGACGCATCAGTCGAAAACTGCGTTCACAATATCAGACAACCTTTCAGACAATGAATGAAGTAAAATCACACCGCGTTCTCTAGGCCGTTGAGTTCCGTGTCTGATGTTGATTTAACACTCGCCCGCGCTATGATCTTTTGAAGAGTTCGCTGGATCCTTTAAGGCTTTCGCAGTTGGGCCAGACGGCAGGCCACCTCTTTTATTAAGGACCATCCGACGAATAGTTTAAGGAAGACTAGAAAGAAAGCCAATTGGATTCGAAATGATCACAATGTCGCCGATGCCAGAAAACATTAGAGAGGTTGTGCCACAGCCGCATGCGGCTTTTGGCCATTGTGCAAAGCCCCACAGCTTTTCCGTGTTTACCAGTGAGTGGTTGGAATTTTGGTGACTTGGTTGAGTAGTGGGGGAGAGTGGGGACATCTGAACTCCTTGTTCCACACGATATGCAGTACGGGAAACACGGGAGAAGGACGAAAATGGCATTTGGAGAAGTCTGATTCAGTTGGATTTGGCTCAGAAGCCGCATACCTGATACTGAAATGTGTAGTTTGGGGGTGGGTTACAGTGCCAGAACGAAAAAATGCTCCCATGGCTTTGCACAATGCCCAAAAGCTGCAGGAAGCCGCATGCCGCTTGTGCGGCTTCTGCACAACCTGCCTATTTTAGGATCTGCTTTGAATTCAAAATATCTTCTCAATTCATTCCCTTTCCAGAACCGAGCCATTTGTCAAATTGATTGCCATTAAGTATTCAATTTCAAGTAACAAGGTCGCGAGTGGGAAGTTGGCGAACACCGAGAAATTGTAACTTGTTAGAAAAAAGATATGTATCTGCAGGCACGGCATGGTAAGGCGCTGAGTCCAAGTTCAAGTTCAATTTCAGCACCCCATCTTCATCGTCTTCGTCTTATATTTCGCCTCCTCCTGTGTCTCCTCCGGTGCTAGAGTTAGACAGCCCCGTCTCCATTGTGTCCATGCATAATTCACCCAAAGTCACTTGACACTCACACGCAAAAGCCGGTGCGCCTACTCTATGAGCTCAGCCCGTCGGGTTCTGTGCCATGTCTTGCACTTCCCTTTAACAACTGTAGGGCTTTGGCTCTCCTCGAGCGCCGACTTGGAGGTGCCTGGTTTGCTGGCGACAGGTTTGTTAACTTCCGGAGTGAGTGTGAACATTGCCGCCGAGTCAGACAACCCCGCCTCCATTGTGACCAATCCCCCCAGCACCGCCTGACACTCTGTGCACAAAAGCTGACGGGCTTACTCCATGTGCCCAGCCCGGACTCCGTGTTGTGTCTTGCATGGCGGAGCGAACAAGGGGTCCACAAGGAGGGCATGGGGATTCGTCAAGCTGAACGGATCTATAAACAATGTGGCTATGCCTGGAGTTGAGTGAAGAGGAAAGGTATTCCCACCGGCAGACTGAGCACTGCTCAAATAATAACTATTGACACTTAGAGAGTACAGACACGGCGAATCTGCACAATCATCAGCACCTGAACAATCCCTGGGCTTGTTTTCCCTCTGTGTTGTGATCATTTTCGGTACCCTAAAGAAAAACACAATGTGAATAACAGGACTGAAGACTCAGAAGCAGAAGATGTTGCTGGCAGTGAAACAGTGAATAGGCAGATGAAACAGAGAAATGCTGCAGCTGAGTTTGATAGGTGATAGGCAATAGGTAATCCCCAGCACAGAGGCTATACAAGTACGTATCCATATACAGGTGATAGAGTATTTCTGTTTTCTATTATCAGAGTTTGATAGGTCATAGGCAATAGGTAATCCCAGGCACAGAGGCTATACAAATGTGTATCCATATAGAGGTGATAGAGTACTTATTCCTGTTTTCTATTATCAAAATCAACTGATAATTCAACTTCGTCTTTACTACCTTTGAATTCAAAAAGCTCGCCCAGGACGAGGACGGGGATGGGGATGGGGATGGGTACGGGTACGGGGAAGAGGACTTTGAAGTAGAGGAATCCGAGAAGTTGTTACCGCCGCTACCGCCGCTCCAACCGGTGCGGGCGGCGTGGCGGACTTTTAAGTAGCGCGATGTATGTCGAGTGTGTATAGTGTAGTGTGGACTATGGGGGTGGGGGTAATGTGTATTTTTAGTATATGAAGCTTGCAGAAATTGCTGTGCGGTGTAACTGACAGACTGCAACTTGAACCTCTGTCTCCATATGCGCTCCTCCCGAACAGGTCCGCTCCGCATCGGACTCAAGATTGAAGACTCAACAAGGTACTTACGCCGTATCTCACGCAAACCCACGCGCCCACGTCCCTCGGAGGACGCGTATGCCTCTCTGTTCGGCATGGGCCAAAAGATACGGAAAGCTTCGGGTGCTTGATGAGATTGATTCTTTAACCGTTATCTGATAATTCGCGGAACGTCATCAACGATGAGGATGTGCCGATGACGAAGTAGAAGGTAGGTAAGCTGCTCTGTGGGACTGCGGTGCACTGTCCGACACCAACATCAAGCGCTTCGAATTTCTTTGCAATTTCTTTACCGAAAAACTAATTGTTAAAGGCATACAAAATATATATTGGGTCGACATCGAGTGCCTCCATGAATCGACTTCAGTCTACCGACTGCCGTCCTTTACGCGCGTTCCATGCCTTCCCTCCGGTCGGCTCGTCGTTTCTGTCATCTTATCTGATATGATGTCGTACAATCTTGTCATGTTTGCCCAATGTTTGCCTTTTGAACACAAACTGTCACCTTCAAATTTTGCATATAAGTAAAAGGTAGGCCGAGGTTCAGTGAGCCGCAGTTCTCGCACAATGAACACAAGCACTCACACTGACTCGAACCCGAAGATTTTCATCGCAAGTTCGCTCTCGAGCTTGTCGTCCAATTTTGAAATGTCTTTGTAGGCCCCGTGTCGCAAAAAGGGCCTGGAGGATTATAAGGGGTTCCGCAGCCTTACGGACTTATAGGCGACTTATAGACGGGTTATAGCGGAGCTATACCGAACTTACGGTGGGGGTGTAAGTACTCATAAGGATCTATAAGTGTCTGGCCTCCCGGCCCTCGCCAGCGACATTTGCAGCAATATCCGTGACATTGGAGGATCCAAAATTCCGACACAAATAAAATATTCAATTCCCAGCACGCAACACCCAGTCAGAATCTGCTACGTCATCTAAATAAAAGGTGCGAACCTCTTTGTTGCACCCAAAACAATTAATCATGTGAGCTCCACGCACGAAGTATCGAATGCAGCCCCCGAAGCTCCTTCAAACGAATCAGCACAGGAAAATTCTCCAGCAGCTCCAGACACACCTTCAGCAGCGCCAGATGCGCCAGATCCCATCGCGGACGCACCACCCGCAACTCCCGAGACCATCCATCCACCATCTCCCGCGCCCACACCCGAATCATCGCGCCCATCGCGTACGCGCAAGCCCACACAGTGGCTCTGCGATATAGCCGAAGGAACCGGCTCCACAGGCGGACGAGGCGCTGCAAAAATCCCCGAGAGCGTCGTACCGACGCGCGATCCCACTGTGAACACAGTATTCGCAGCGGAAGCATGGCTACACGGAGCCTTTGCATTCACCGCCGTCCGAGCCGTTGTTGCCGGAAACGAGGTGCCATCACCGTCGACGTCGACGAGAGCTGCAGACGCGCCACCCACGCGTGATGCGAACCTGAAGACGTATCCAGCGGACGAGCAGGGGTAGAGTGCAGAGGAGAGAAAGACGGAGTTACCAAATCGGGACACTATGACCCAAACATCCTTTTTTCCTTCCACCACCATCGCCAACGCGCACCGCACGACGACGCCGAATCTCAGGGCACCCAACCCATCGCCGAAGCCCACAGCATCGACCGCACCGAGTCGACACACCTGACAGCACTCACAAACTGTCAATCGCGCCAGCATCCACCGCGCGAATGGCACAACTGCCGACCCTGCTCAACTGAAGTGCAGCCCGAGGCGCATACGCCGGGGCACCATCCCACCGACCCTACGCCACCTCGCAGTCACCGCAGCCCCATCGCGCGCGGCAACAACGAGCTTCGAACGAAGCACGTAAACTTGTGTTACCACCACATTCACCGAGCCATCGACGCCGGCACCATTCCACTCTCCCGTGCCGCCGCAAACGACCCTACTGTCAACGAGCTCATCAAGCTCCTTGTTTGCACAAACCTGCGACAAATTCGCGGAACTCCGCGCGACTTGAGGGGGAGTGTTAGCGGGAATATTTAGGGCAAGTACGCACGGAGGTACGGTTGCACGTAGCGTACGCGCGACTGGAATGCACGGTCATTACATACGGTGGCCATGTACAACAGCGCTCTTCATTCTGCCTACATCCTGGCTGAGTGAAGAGTGAACGTCCTTACTTATAACTGCTGCATTCATTACTTACTTACCATCCAGTAATCATTATTGTCCAGGTACATACAATATATAATTCTGCCTACATCCTGGCTGAGTGAAGAGTTAATCATTATTGTCTAGCCTCCCGCACATAGACGGTACCACAGCGCACATCTGCGCCTTCCACGCTCCTTCCCCACGCTTGTTGTCCTTCACCTGCATACCCCACGCCCCTCCATTTTTAACAGAGGAATGCGACACTGGAGGAAGAGGAGGACAATATATTCGGTGCGTCCGAAACCCCCCCCCCCCCCCCCCCCACCACAGCCACCCAACATGCCCCAAATTCAGTTCCGAAATTGGTACACAATGGCGTTCATGCTCGCATGACTCGAGCGAGACCAGCCACCGAACTTTCACTTCCCGTCCACGCCCACACCTCACATGTCCACTCAGTGTGCGTCTACAACCAGCTTCTAACGCCACTGTCGTACTGACCAGCGCTATTCACTGTACTACTTATTCCTTGCCGCTTTATTCTTGCCGTCTCCGAGTCCGCTCCCTATCCTCATATACTCAACAGACTTCCCTGTACCCTATCCTTGCCCTCCATGATCCTGCGATGTTATGATTGGTTTTTTTTCCAAGTTGCTAATGTCCAGTCCGTAGTGCAGTTTTTCAATCCTATTACTTCTTGTACCGTAGAGGATTTTGAATGAAATGTGTTATATCTCTTTTCTTGTGCTATGTGAATGGTGAGCGGGAAAGAGCCGGTATTGGGCTCGGCAAGAAAGCTGACAATAGGGAGCTATAAGGTCCAATAACTCACCCAAGTGGTTATAAGTCATATAAGTTGCGTAAGTGGTTATAACCGAGGATAGCACCATTGCGGGGTCTATAGACCCCCTAAAATTCTTACAGGCTTATCTCAACTTAGAGTTCCTTATCCCTCGTTATCTCCCAGTGGAGGCATAGCCTCAGGTAAGAATTGGTGGGGCCTGGTGTTGTTTTTTGGAGAAGATCTACATCACCCAAATTGTAGCCCAGGATGTACTGAGCAACTCACCAGGTTGAATCATGAAAAATATACAGGCAATACCTCGCTACAGAGACCGCAAAGTGGCCAAAAACAACCAGAGATGCCCAAAACAGCGAAAAAAAATGGCAAAAATGCCCACTTTGCGATCTCTGTAGCGAGGTATTGCCTGTATTTCTTTTCATGACTCAACTGAGTAGGCTGCTTAGTACATTCCGGGCTACAATTTGGATGATTTAGACTTCCTCCAAAAAAATTATTTATCAAGCTTGAACCCGCCAAAAAATACATATAATACAGGTTCCGTATTCGGCATCTTCTGATGGCACATCAAGATACAATGATGCGATCAACATATGCAAAATGTTGATGCCGTCTCTCTCACCAATGTGACATCTTAGTTTGGCTCAAAATCTTAAGTTGGTTCCCGAATTACAACCAAGTTATGACAGAATAGGGGTGCACATTTTTTTTTTGTGATGCACTGTATTCCAAAGAATCAGTTTACTTATATATTACCAGTGCTCATAATGTTCCGGGCGTCAATGTTGGCTTATCAGCTGCAACACATGCAACTCCGGTGTACCTTCCGGAGGCATCTTCGGGGTTGGCTGTCAAATCGCGAATTCATATGTCTCCGGGTTTTGCGTCCTAGATGTCAAGGTCCAGGGATGTACGTTCCGATGAAGTTCCAGGACAAGCGAAGGTCGGCTAAGGAGATCTGATGGGATTGTTCTTATTCCGAGCAGATGGAGTTGGGGAAATAAGATCCCTTTCTGGGACAAGTCTCACTATGGGTATCTACAAGGAGCTAGAGCCCAGGGGAACATTACCCGATGGTCATTGATGGTGGGAGAGGACCAGGGACAACAGAGAATAGGATGAACAACTCAGTATCAGTCAGCCAAGATACTGAGGGTTTCAAACCCCTAGGATGACCAACACCGCACGAAGGGACATCACAATTGTCCTGTACACTGGCCAATGGCAATACACTCACAGGAGCCCTTCTGACGGATAAACAGCTGTAGAAGGGGAACTCGGGCAATTTTACTAATTTCTATTTCGTTCTTGGACTTGCATATGATTTTGGGGTTTGTATAAGTAGTCAGGACATTATCTCGAGTAGGGTACAGAATCACCCGTGTATTAGTAGGCTGAACACTTGCAATTGGGCTATTTCTGGGGTTGGTGCAGTGTGTATCGTCGTTGGACTTTAACATTGGGAAACCTAAGTTCAAATAAGGAATAGGATATCGGAAATGTCTTGGACGTGATTGAGGCTATCTAGCATCTGGGAATCAAATTGTGTATTGTTATCAGCTATCATCATTGGCATCTGGGAATAAGCTATCGGGGCTTCTATCATCTGGAATTGTTTTATCGTCAACCTATCCGAGGTCTCTTATACGTCATTGGATGTCACCACCACCACCACTCTCAATACTTGCTGTCTCATAAGCTGCGAAGCTTTTAAAACATCTTATTTCCACTGCTTGATTATCGCTCAGGCCAATTCCTGGTGATATCTTGTAGTGAAGGTTCATCTTCCTAAGGGAAACACATACCTTCCCTTCAACCTTGTTAGGACCTGTAAAGGGACTATCACTCATCTGAACCTCGGCTCTTGCGCTCGCTGATTGGCCTATTTCCGATCCCCATCTTATTTCTGTAGATGTCACCGCTTATTCCGGAAGGACTTGGGTTGTGTTTGGGTGATAAGTGGGTTGTTTGGGTTTAGTTCGGAGCACATTGTTCACCAAGGAAGGGGCATCTCGAAATCCATGAGAGATTGACCAGCCTCTTGTAGGAGTTTATTGAGCAGAAAAAGACCGTAGTCATAGACCATGAAATGGGACAACAGAACTGGGAAGTCACTATCAAGACCACAATTATGTACCACTTACCCTTGCCTGGGCTATTACACAAGAGTCAAGGAATTACTCTTGACAAAGTAACAATTGATATTGGCAACAAAATATTTTTCCTCAGGCCTTTCTTTTGTTGCAATTTCTCAAGTCAAAACACCGTGTGGTATAGCTTTCCGGAAATCCTGTGGGCTGGCTGCAAAAACCCATTATCGAAGAGTATGAGACTGCATGTAGGGCTGTACTTGGCTTTGAATCAGATACTTATGGTATGGTATGGATCTTAGAGAGTATGTATTAAATGAGGATTAGTTGTAAATATTCGGAATCTCTAGTGGCGAAAAAAAAAACTCTGTATTTGCGAGCTCCCCCTTACGTATCCAGGCACCGGAATACAAAACATATTTCATAGACGCTGAGGCGGACACACTGATAGCTGGCCCACGTTGGCCAAGGGCGGGAGTTGCAGCTTGTCAATGACTCTCACAGGGACTCCATTTCGGCGGAGTACAAGGGCGAGAATTAGGGCAGACGGTCCCACTCCAGCCTGTACTCAAGGTTAACTATATGTCCAACACAGACGATCCAGAAGTGACTCGCGATCAGGATTTTCGGGTTGGTGTTGTTGTCCATTCTCTAGGTACGAGGAATGAGGTTCAATGCGGAGTGTTGTGTTGTGCTCGAATCGCCGCGACCATCTTATATAAGGATTGAACGGTGAACCTTCAGAATGGGTGAGGAACAAAATAATGTAAGCAATGTAAACAAGTGGAGTCAATTGACTCAACAAGGACCGATTTGGGTGGTTGATCCGCTGATCCACGGGTCACCGTTCAACCGAGGCGGTCTGAAGGAAACTACACCACCATACGAAAGGGACATCGGTTTGACGTCGGAAGTGAGAGTCAACAGCCGTCTCTCGATGACTTCAATTGACTATACTTTTGATGTCAGAAATGAAGTCGATCCGCCAATCAATTAGACATCATTGCGACCCATTGACCTCGAATTGACCTCTTGTCAGAAACATCGAGACAATGTTACCCTCAGGTCGTATCCAAGTCTAAATTGAGTTACTCTCATGTCGTCATACATTCAATGCATGGTAGTTTTCGGTCTGTTTATGGATGGTTTCGAGGTTGTATACCGGGCAACAATTCACAGAAAAGGTTTCAATTTGGTTTCGCAAAGGGCTTTTAAATCCGAAGAATTCGCATAAGATATAGATTATTCAGTGGTCCGTATCTATCGGGTTTCCTCCTCGTCACCCTCGCCGTCCTGCTGCTCGTCGACGTTGGGTTGAGGAGGCTGGCCCCTGGCTCCTTGATCCGACTCATCCTCCTCCTCGGGCTCCACTTGCCGACGCTTGCGCTTGGTTCCCTGCTTCTTGGATACGAACTGAATTTTGGGAGCGACCGCCGACAGATTCTGAAGCCATTGGGGCTTCCCTCGCCGACGTTGCTGCCAACCTTGAATTTAACGTCACCTTCGATTGGATACAGTTCGAGGTCTTCTTCGTAAAGGGTCTCCAGTGCCCTGTTCATCGATGATTAGAAGGGGCACCGTGTATACGGATATAGGAACACAAACGCACCCTACAAACTCCTCCGGCGACTCAAGATGAAGCTCCTGGAGCTGCTCATCGACTTTGGTCCAGAACTCGGCGGCGGTATGGTTTTGCGTGATATGGGAGCGCTACGTTGGATGCATCAGAGAAGATCGAAATACATGAAGGAAACTTACGATCAATGCAAGCCGGAAATATAAACCATAAGTCGCATTTACGTTGGGGGCGTGTTTGAGAAGCTCGGCGGCCATCGCGGTGATGTGGTGGATCTCAGCGCCCTTCGTCTTGTCCATCGATGTTTGAATCTACATGTGATATCAGCCAAGTGCGGGTAAATATAGAGTGGCATGTACCGTTCTCTTCATGGCGTAACGAGCCAAACTGAGTTCACGCGCGACAAAAGAAGTGAGTTGGTCACAGTCGAAGCTGTCAGCAGCGGGAAGATCCTTGATGTTGCTGGATCGCATCGCTGTCTGTTTACGGTGAGGCCACGATAGACGGTTTTATGACAGCCTTACAATGACAGCACTCTCGACAGTTCCGGAGTAGTATTGGATGTTGGGAAGCAGAAGCAAAGCATGAATGAATTTCCGAATCTGCTTCTGTAAAAGAGGTGAGTGGGATCAGAGTATTACGAGCAAGGAAGGCACGTACAGCCAGTTTAGATGAGGGTGTCCAATTCTCGGAACGTTCTTCGGATGACTTGACAAGCATGTCTTTGAGTTCAAGTGTGTGGATGAACTGCAAGGCATCTCGCTCGTCTTTGCTGTTTGTCTGAAAACATGTAACTATCTGAATCAAGAATGGAACGGGTGGCATGCACCTCGAGATATCGCTTGAATTCGGATTCGCTCTCGTCCGAAAGCTTGATCCATTTGAGGGTGCGGTCACCAAAGTTCTTGAGCTGAGCAATGAGAGGCAAGCCCATGCGAGTCGGGGCAGGAAACATGTTGGAGGATGAGCCATTGCTGAATGGATTGGGGCTCGAGTCGACCCCGAGGCTGCCGCCTGGATTCATGCCACCAGCAGGTGGCAATGACATTGACGCCGGGGCAGGGCTGGAACCACGATCGCTGGATGGAGCCGAATTCTCTTGAAGACGACGCTGTTTGCGCAGCTGGGAACGCGCCAGGAGAGAACTGGTGGACATGGTGGTGGTGGTGAGAGAGGAGGATGGAGGAAAGAGCGGGAATGCGAAAACCTTTAAAGCGGCACCTTTGTCTTCTCAAAATGGAAATGGCCAGTGGACTCGACTCGTCGCGACACGGGCACACCTGATATTCTGCATCCACTCTGGCCTGAGTCCGTTCTGAGCAGAAATGCCTGCTGTCCGGTGGAAACCCTCTCCAGGTGGATTCGTTCAGCCTTTCTGTGTGCTTGCCACTTGCTAACTTGAACTTGGACGATAGAAGAAGAAGCATTTCTGCAGTACTCGGCGGACGGTGACCGTGTTCGATGCACACTGTGTCATGGCGAGGCACAGGCAAATGTCAGACCATGGATTTCACGAAAAGGGCTGAAGGACCACCTTCGATGTTCCACACATCTTACCTGTTATTCGAACTACCTCGCAAGGACGAAGGCACGGGACGAACAGCTCGAGCAGCTTACTGCAACATACGGCGCGGAAAGGATCTCCGAATATCCACAATTCCCGGCCATCAGAACAGGTCATGTCGCAGCAATGTTCTCAGAGCCCGGATTCGACAGCGACATATTCATGGACTCACCACCGAGCAGCGTCCCCCAGCTAATTGAGGAGTTGGGCCAGAACATGCGACCGGAGCCTGTCACACAAGAAGAAATGCAGATATTGTTTCGTCAGGAATACGAGCGTATGCTGGAGGATGCGTACCGTGAGAGTCAGATGGACGAGGATGCAGAGGGATTTATTGGAGACGAGATGCCTAAGGAAGATCTGGGGGAAGATGACGAAGAAGATTGCTTTGATTTTTCTCTGCGGAGAAGCTCTGAATATCATCCATATCCAAGCAAAACGGTCAGGGCACAAAATTTTGCGTGGTATTTAACTCACGAATCTCGAATTTCCAGGCGATGCTGCTCGACGTTATGGATAACCTTCCACGATGTCGCTTCACGAGTACCCAAATGTCGCTCGTGATCCACTTTGCAAAGCAGCTTGGCGTGCCCGATGTTCCCTCGCTGCCGGGCCTACGCAAAATTCAGCAGAAACTTCAGTCCAGCTGCGGCAGTAAGCCCGTAAAGACACAGTCCCACCTCGGCAACATCTTCTACATGAACGATATTCGGGATTCCATCGCACGCGATATGGCAAATCCCCTTGTCGCTCCGCATATGCACTTCTATCCTGAGGAGAACGATGGTCCAATCTCCGAGACGTACCAGGCGGAGCGATGGATGGAATATACACCATCTCAGCTCACACCAATGTTCTCGCGAGGCTTCAAGCGCTTCTGGATCGAGGAGCTGGCCTGCCTGCGAGACAGGACATTTGTAATCCCCCATACATGGATCGTCCGGAACGGTGTTCTCACCTCCGATGTGTCCATTGTGACACGAACTCCCGATGAACGATGGCAACATCACAGCGAGGTCGAAAGAACGGTCGCCGCCGATGACCTGGAGTTGGATTATTCAGACTTAATTGCCGAGTTTGGAGCGAATCTCACCTGGGTGGATGACTCCACTGTGCCTGCCATGCCAAATGAGATGCGGAAACTTGTCGACGACGATGAGGATCTTTACGTCGTCATGGTGTCGCCGTGGGCCGATGACGTCTCCGGGAACAAATCCAAGCAGTACAACAAGCATATGAACATGTACACAGGAAATGGCTGCCTGCCGGGACGACTTCTTCAGCAGGAGTTCAATATTCATTACATCTCAACCTCACCGCATGCTTCCTCTGCCGAGCAATTCTCCACTTTTCGAGACCATGTCCAAAGCACTGAAAAAGAACCAATCAAGTGCTACAATGCAGTGACGAAACGACGCTGCCGGTGCATCCTCCGAACGCCAGGTTTACCAGCCGATAATCCCCAGCAGTCGGAAGAGTGCTGCCACATGGGAAGCAACGCGAATTTCCCCTGCCGCAAGTGTAAATGGGGTGGAACGAATCGGGAGAAAGAATCGGATACCGTTTTCCACGAATGTCATCTCACCGGCGTTGCGCGGAATGCCCGCGAGATCCGCGAAACTCTCGAAGAACAGCTTCGATTATCGATGCTTGGGGATGCAAAGGCTGTGGAGGATAATCAGCGGAAATCCGGGACCAAGGACAAAGTCGCGCAGTATTGGATTGAACAACTCATCAGCAAAGCAAAAGCAATGAAATCTGACCATCCGCGACGAAAAGCGGACGAAATTGCCGCAGAGCTGAAGACCTGGTTCGATGCGCAGCCTGGGGACAAGATGAATCCCTTGCTTGACTTGGTCGGTCTTGATCCATCGCAAGATACACCGGTCGAGCTGCTTCACACCATCCTCCTGGGTGTCGTGAAGTATATTTGGCATATTCTGAACACCAGTCAATGGTCCGATGCTGACCGGTGCTTACTCGCCATTCGTCTACAGTCCACGGACATCAGCGGGCTGACCGTTCCGCCGATTCGTGCAGGCTATATGGTTCAGTATAAAAACAACTTGATCGGAAAGCATTTCAAGACTTTAATGCAAGCACTCGCCTTCCATATCCATCATATATCGACACCCGAGCAGTTCGTCCTCGTCAAAGCAGCAGGCGAGCTTGGAGCACGGCTTTGGGTTCCCGAGATCGATAACATGGAGGATTATTTGGCGCAGTTGAAGATTGCGATTGCGAATGTGCTCGACGCATTTGACGCTGTTGATCCCTGCAGAATTCTGGTCAAGATCAAACTTCATCTCCTGGCACATATCCCGGACGACGTACGACGATTTGGCCCCTCGATACGCTTTGCCACAGAAATATACGAGGCTTACAATGCTGTTTTTTCGGCTTTGTTCTGTCTTCAGCAATCGTCTTGCCCCGAGTCACGACATATCCCGAAAATTTGCCGCGATGGCCCGCGTTAAGCATTTTCTTTCGGGTGGGTATTGGTGGGATTCATCTACAAAGCAGTGGATTCAGGCAGGCAATGCAGTGCAGCAGATTCTAATCGCCGATCCTGTGTTCCAACGCCACCTGGGCTGGGTTTCTCCCAGTATAACGGATCCTGGATCGATAAAACCCTTCTCGCTGCAAAGAAGACCGGCCTTGAAATGGAGTCAGACAAAGACGTCTACGCATTGGACGTCTGGCACTGCACCTTTGCCCGAGAGCTGGTGGCGCCCCGGTCGCGTTCTCACTGCGCAAAGTGGGGACGAAGTCGCTCTAAACTCTTGGGTGATTGCCCTTGATTCCGGGGGAAATACAGTTATTGGACGCGTTACCGAACTTCTGGTCGCCGAGAAATCCCTGGTAACCCTGGAACAGTTCATCTGCGGCCAGGAACGGCACCCCGACTTTGGTTGGCCGGTCTTACGTCGCCCGAATGGACCAGAGATCGTGCAGAGACAGGTCCAGTCATTTGTTGTCCTGTCAGCAGCGGCAGTCCAGTTCGTAATCTCGGTGCAGCACGACTGTCGAGAAGGAGACTGTCAGCCGACCGTGGTGCATAAGGAGTTTCAGGAACGTGAAGAGACGAGCCGGAACGTCAGCTTAATCAAACACAGCAACGACGACCACTTTGTTATCAACATGGCAGGCTTGCATAATTTCGTCAAGCTTTGCTGAGCACTTCCGCGAGACCTCACGGACCTTCAGCCGCTTTTCCCCGATCGTGTGACATTTCACAAAGAAGCAGCGGAGCAAGCACGAGCTCTCAGAGCGAAGGGACGCGCGAAGACAGCAGAGAGGCGGCGTGCCAAAGCAGCAGAAAAGAAGCGGGAAGCAGAACTAGCCGCTGCAGCTGCGAGGCAAGCGGAAGAGGCGCTAGTAACAGGCGAAGAGATCGAGCAGAGTGACGAGGAACCGAACGCAGCCGTGGGTGAGCCAGAAGAGGGCACTGTTGTTGGCGATGTGCCATATGTTGCCGAGCTTGAAGTGGTGGTTCACAACACGAGAGCACGGAAGAGAATGAGAGTAGATGTTTCATAGATGGGGAGATTCGATTTTATTGGACCTATACATGCTGAGGCATCCGTTGCGCAGAGCGGTGTGCGTGTGGTGTATGAGATGGATAAGAAGTCTTATGGCACCCTGGCAAAGACGCGATCAGAGAAGCCCGATAGCGCAAAGATATTCGGCCGACCCAAGGTCCAACCAAAAATTGAAATGAAAATGACTTTGGAATCTAATCCTAGAGAGACTTAGAGATGTTATCGAAAAGGGAAGATAATTGACATCGCAAAGTACATCAATCCGATCTGGTGATCTCGACGTCAACCCGACCTCAATTCTACTTCATAGTGCTGTTTAGCCACCGCCTCAAATCAGAGTCACCGTGTCGACGTCGATTTCAGGTGGATACTAGTTGGTGGTGTAGTACGTGAGTTTGCTGACGCCACCCCTGCCATCCGATTCCTGTTGATTCCGAACGACTCGACTCCCACCGGTAAAATTTCATATCAGCAATCTTTCGTACACTCCGTCGCAGACCTGTGGTGATTCCAAGGTGATTCTGGAAATCGCATGGCCTGGGAAGCTGTTGGAGCTTAAATTTGGGAATGGCAGGTGGAGCCATGAGGTGACGCAACAAAAATCAGGCATCTAGTGGCGCCGATGGCGACAGCACTCTATTGTGTTGCCTTTGCAGAAACCACACATGCTGGAATAACAGGACACAGAATTCAACCGTTCAGTCACTGGGATCGTTTCGCGGGTTGAACACGTCCTTTCCCACTTTAGCAAATCTTGCCCACACGGTTCAAAAATACCAGAAACAAATTTCAGAAGTGGTAGATCTAATTTCAGGCGAATATCTGAGTGAAATACTGCTCCAGAGCCTCGGGACTTCGAACAACCGCCCCAATGATTCCATCTGGTCTCACAGCCACGATATCGCATCCGCCTAAACGGTCATGGTAGCCAGTGTACGCATGTCCTTTTGTATCCTCCAGAACCATCATTTCAGTACCAATGCGAGCAATTTTTTCTCCTGAGGTGCCAGCCCCTGCAGGGAGAACCGCAACACAACGCACCGGGCCTCGGGGATAGCGCGCAAGTTGCATGAGAAGCGCGTCATATCGCTCCGGATCCGTTGTGGCAGAGAACACGAGGACCGTGTGGCACGAGAAATCGAACACGTCGTTGAACAGACCCACACTCCCGCCGGGGATGTCTTTGAGCTCCGATGCGTCGGGGGCGCGATCACCTGCCTTGAGCCCGTTGTTGTGGGTGCCATACGGGTCTCTCGGTGCTACTGGTATCGTTGTATCATCTCTATCCTCGACCTGCTCATTGACAACAATGGGGCTCCAGCGATAGTTGATGTCAAACATTAGCAGGGCACCACCACGGTCCCAGCGCGAGGTGTCTCCGGTGATGCTAGTCTCACCGACGGTTTTGTCAAGAAGACCGGTGCTTTTCTGGAGCATTTCCGCGATGACAGGGAGGCGCTCATTGTTGTAGGAGTCGATGAGGGTCATTGGTGCATAGGATTGAACCACCAGGGCGAGCTTCCATGCCAGGTTGAAGGAATCTTGTGCGCTTGTATTGAGGCCCTGTACGAATTGGTGAGAAAGAATGTGATGAAAGATATCAATGGATATTTGAGATACACACCTGGCCGCCGGTTGGACTAGTATGAAAGAGATCTGCTTAGTATTTGTTGCGCATTTGAGATGGAGCTTACCTGTGAACATGGGCTGCATCTGTGACATGTTGGCTTTTTTAGACTTCAACAGACCATGCAAATAAATGCTTACCTCCAACCAGGAAGCACCGACCCGCCGAGAATGTGTCCGTCATTCTGATGTTGGGTCTAAAAGACATCAACTAGATGATTTTCAAGAGTAGCGGGGACTTACGTCCACTGTCTGATCCAGACTACCTCGGTGAGGTTCAAGTCCAGCCTCCCTGTGACGGTGTTAATGGTATTTTGAAGGACAGTGTGGTCTTTCATGACGGTCTCGTAGTCAATATCCGAGCCGGCTAGGATAACCACCAATCCGAAAAGTCCTGGTATTCCCGTGGGTCGTAGGAGGACACTGCACAGAGTTGAATTATAGTCCAGTGATAAAAGGGAGAAGAGTTTGAAATACCTGTCTGCCTTCGGGTCGCCTCATAGATGCCAATGCTACAAGGGTACACAGAGTCGGTTGAACAAGGGAAAGTCGATAGAAGTGAGAACTCACATCCTCGTCTATCCCTTCGACACGGACGTCCGCTATGATGAATTTCACAGAGGGCCACGATTCACCTAGGAATGGGAGGCCCAGGTGCTTTCGGACGATCCCGTGTGCGCCATCCGCACCTACGAGAAAGTCGAACCTCTGGGTGTCGTCTTGGCCAGGGACCGCGTCGCCTTTGACTATGACCGCATTCACGCCGCCCGCATCCTGCGTGAACGAAACCAGCTGTGTCCCGAACTCCACCTCGCAGGAATACCTCTCCTTCAAGGCAGCACGGAGGACACCCTCGAGGAAATCCTGGCCCAGAGTGAGGAGCTCCACCTGAAGCAGTTGCAGATCAGAGGGTGCTGAGCTCAAATTGAAACTGAGGCTCACGAAAGGGCGATCGGGTGTCAGGTCTGCGACCGGTGACAGACCTGGTATTGGGGCACCCGAGCATTTATTCAAATCTGCTCGAGTTGCAACATACTATAATGTACTTCACTACATTACGACGTCATCTCACAAGGGCTAATGTTGGCCTGAGCAGTTAGCTAAAAGGGATATAATGTGTCTTGAACCATTAGAAGGACGCTGGACAACAATCCTGGTAAAGGGTTGAAGTGGGAAGTCGCTAATGGAGCAATCACGGAAAGTGCCTTACCATCCTGGAAACGGATTGGGGCTACTGCACATCCCTGACTAAGGGCCTATTACGAGGGAACATCCTTCTGAACCAGAGGGATCATTGTTGGGCATCATCTGACGTCTCCAGAACTGCCAAGAGGGGACTGGACTTGGTCGATCTAACAAATGACTAAGAAACCATACTCGGGTACTGGGAAGCGGCGGCTATCACGATTTTCAGACAAATCACTTAAGCGGTTCAAGGCGGAACCATTTGAGCGGATGGTTACCAAGGAGGGTAACGGAGTGCTGACGAAGAGGTCGGCTAAAAGTTGACATATCAACAATATCCCATCACGATCGTTCTAAGCGATGAAGATCTTGACTCATCCCTAAGCTCGGCTCGTTGATGTTTCTTATAAATCTCTCTCAATTTTACTAATCGCTTGATATCTGACAGGAGTTCATCGGCTAGCTGCCATACCACTAGTCATATACCCTGAACCCTATTGCTCGTTTGTATCTGTCTCGTTTATATTTAGAATCCTGTAACGTATTTAAGTGGATGGTTATGGGAGGAACACCAGTGAATCTCACCCCACCTGTTGGACGCGAAGTTACTAGACTTCACGCTTAACCGGTAGAGTAGTCATTCATTCGGAGACACCCAGAAGCTATACCAAGTTTCGTTTGTTTTCCCTGTTTGAATATTATCTGTGTTGGATTTGGATCTTTATAAACGACGCGTGGACATATTGGATAAACGGAATGGACACGTGGAATATAAGGAAACGGATCAGACTTGACAATTGGTTGTAATCTCGCAAGGATTAGCAATCGCGGATACTATTTGGAATCGGAATTCATAAGAATCACTTGCTTTACGCATCGGAGTATTATCTCCAAACCTAGACCCACATCATACAAAACCGTTGAACATAAAATCTCGTCTGTCTATCGCGATTGCGCCTAGAACAGATTCGAGCAAGTTTTATCTATACGACTTGTAGACCTGTAAAGTCTTGCTTCTCAAAGAGAACTAAAGTTCAAATTGCCACAATCTATACTGGATTGGAACCCCAAACTTGCACGAGGACTATAGTGTTTGAGTTGTTGTAGTTGCATTATCGAACCGCGTATTCATTTACAAGGTTTGTGTTGTGGTTATTTCACCGCCAGCCCCATAGTCAGCGTTTCACCGGTGTCATGTGGAAGGTTTTGAGAGGGACGATGCCCCCTGGAAGGACGTAGCTCCGCATCGGGGGGAGAGACCTCACATGTTTTTGGATATCAGCGAGCACACCGAGCACGTGGAAGAGCTCTTGCATGCGCGGCTGCACAGAGAGAGAAAACATCAGCAGGCGGATACAAAATGAGCGCTGGACTGGCCTGAATACCAAATCCACGTTGACCTAGGCCGGGAGTTGGCGCCTTTTCAATGATCCTCA
Organism: Mycena olivaceomarginata; assembly: GCA_029378375.1. Lineage (NCBI taxonomy): Eukaryota > Fungi > Basidiomycota > Agaricomycetes > Agaricales > Mycenaceae > Mycena > Mycena olivaceomarginata. Next base: position 241,213 of record JARKIC010000085.1, read on the forward strand.
CAGAGATTCCGAGTCGGCGCAGCGCAAGTGCCAGGACGAGGCCGGACAGGCCCGCTCCAGCCTACAAAGACATTTCAAAATTGGACGAGGGAGCTCGAGAGCGAACTTGCGATGAGAATCTTCGGGTCCGAGTCAGTGTGAGTGCTTGTCATTGTGTGAGAACTGCGGCAGGACCCCTGACAATACCTTTGGACCCTAGGGCCCGCGCTGGACAAAAATACGACTTTTTGGCTCGAAAGCCTAGGTTCTGACCGGACAAAAACTGGAGTTTGAGGCCGGACAACCTAGGTCCTGTCCGGACAAAAACTTGGGGTTGTGTCGAATGTTTGGGTCGATGTCCGGGCGAAAGTTTTCCCCAAATTCGGCTGGAAATGATTTTTTTCAGCTCAAATTCAAGTTCAGCTCATGTATAAGAGTAGAAAGGATATAAGTACGAGGAAATTCAGGCATTTTTCAGGTCATGAGAGCGGAAAATTACCCTTTTTGGAAGTCTAGGCTAGGTCCTGTCTGGACAAAAACAACACGATCTCGAGGAAATTTGTCCGGACAAAAGTCGAGGATTTCCGGAATCTCGGGACCTAGCCTCCAAAGGGATTGTCAGGGGTCCTACTGCGGCCCACTGAACCTCGGCCTGCCTTTTATATGCAAAATTTGAAGGTGACTGTTTGTGTTGAGAAGGTAAACGTGATAAGATCTCTGTCCGGGATTGATAAGATTGTACAACATCATATCAGATAAGATGACAGAAAGCCGCAGCCGACGGAGGGAAGGCATGGAACGCGCAGGGTGCATAAAGGACGGCAGTCGGCAAACTCAAGTGGATTCGTGGAGGCACTCGATGTCGACCCGATATATATTTTGTATGCCTTTGATGATTAGTTTTTTTGGTAAAGAAATTGCAAAGAAATTCGAAGCGCTTGATGTTGGTGTCGGACGGTGCACCACAGTCCCACAGAGCAGCTTACCTTCTACTTCGTCATCGGCATATCCTCATCGCGAGTTCCTTTCCTTGTCATCGATGACATTCCGTGAATTATCAGATAACGGTTAATAAATCAATCTCATCAAGCTTTGTATCTTTTTGGCCCATGCCGAACAGAGAGGCATACGTGTCCTCCGAGGGACAGGGGCGCATGGGTTCCCGTGGGATACGGAGTAGGTACCTTGTTGGGTCTTGAGTCCGATGCGGAGCGGACCTGTTCAGGAGGAGCGCATACGCACTGCATTCAGACCCCCCCATAGGCACACATGTGCCTATGTTCGCAGATCTCTGCCGAGATGCACCTATCCAGGTCTATGTTGGTCTATGTTGGTCTAGCGTGTCTGCCTACGTGAGGCCTGTCCACGTTGACCGATCCGAGCCGATGGTGGTGTGCCGATCGTGGCCGACCCTGGCCGATGTAGGTCCGCCTATTCCGGCCTGAACACGTAGACCAACCTCGGCAGAGGGATCGGCAAAGGTCGGCGTGGTCTGCCTACACATATGCCTACTGGGATCCGGCAGACCTGTGCCTACGGGGGGGTCTGAATGCAGTGACGGAGACGGAGGTTCAAGTTGCAGTCTGTCAGTTACACCGCACAGTAATCTCTGCAAGCTTCGTATCCTAAAAATACACATTACCCCACCCCCATAGTCCACACTACACTGTACACACTCGACATACATCGCGCTACTTAAGAGTCCGCCACGCCGCCCGCACCGGTTTTAGCGGCGGTAGCGGCGGCAACAACTTCTCGGATTCCTCTACTTCCTCGTCCTCTTCCTCATACCCATCCCCATCCCCATCCCCGTCCCCGTCCCTGTCCTCGTCCTCGTCCTGGGCGAGCTTGTTTGAATTCAAAGGTAGTAAAGACGAAGTTGAATTATCAGTTGATTTGGATTTGAGTTTGGCAAAGAGGATGATGAGGACAAGGAAGAGGAGGAAGTGGACAGTGAGCGGGTCTCGAGGAAGATGCGGGAGGATATGAGGGAGAAGAGGCTTGTGAATGAGAGGTCGAGTTAGTGCAAGAAGTTGGGGGTCAGTGGGGCAGCGTACACGAGGGAGGGCCTGGGTGCAATGAGTCGGTTATGGATGCAGTGAAAATTAATTGAAGGAGGGACGTACACAACGAGAACCTGCATCAGCGTCGGGCGCGCCGTCGCCCAGATGATCATCTCCGCGCCATAGAAGACTGCGTTCAAATAATCGAATCAGCACAGGTTCAAAGGAAGGATGAGGAGGATGAGGCTGAATTATTTTAGCGTTGAAACAAGACACGCACAAAAGACGACCACAAGCCACACGATCGCGTCCCGCAGAAACAGGTTGATGATCGCCAGGTCCGTGCGCTTGTCCTGCCGCAGCGTCGCGAGGCACTTGTGGATCGTGAGGATGAACATCGTGAATGTCTGTGGCGGGGTGCGAGGGTCAGCGGTTGTAGGTTGGAAGTGGAGTCGGTGTTTTCAAGGTAGAGTGAGTAGGGAGGGAGGGATATGAAGGAGAGGAGAAGGGGGAAACGTACCACCAAAAGCGGGGGCACAGCGTAGAACGCAAATTGCAGGCCGGTTATCACGGGCGCTATCGTTCGCGTTATTTCATGCTTGCAGCGAGAAGTGGGGGCGGGCTCACTGGTGAAGTAACACCCCGGGAGCATGGGTCTATCTAGAATCAATACGGTGTTCGGGGAGTTTGAGCATGCTACGTACCCGAGGTGGACGAATTCTGCACGCGGAATTGAGTTAGAGTTGGAAAAAGCAATGAATGAATAAGGAAGGAAGCAGGGGATGGGGGAGGAAGCGGATGGGGCGCACGTACCATGCAGAAACATCTCTGGGATGAGGAGGACCGTGATCCTAGTTTCCCGATTCAGCCCACGGTTGAATTCAATGGAGTTAAGGTGAAATCCAAACGTACATGGAGATCATCTCCACTGTGCCAACCCAAAATGAGGTGGGATAAGGCCGCAAGCGGCGGGTGCCGAACCTTAGACGGATGATAAATATAGCGCAACAGTTGTTTAAGAAATACGTGGAAGTCGTACAAGATACTCAGACGTTGTACATGACATCAGACCTTTATTCTATTTAGGGTGTTCCCCTCCTCCGCTGCCTTGCACCCCAGCCTGAGCCGCACTACCAGCTTTTGCGGTGCTAGCAGTTTTCTTGAGGTTGTGGTCATCCGAAGAACTGTCTAGGTCAAGAGCTACGAGGAGCCCGGTGTATTCGCTCGGCAGCATTGTCGCGGTCTTGTCGTTGTAGTAGAAGGAGACGTTCTTCAACGCGAGTTGAACTGCCTGCAGCCGGACGTGCGTGAATGTGCCCACGCCGGTGGTCCCCTGGCCGGTCTCCAAGGTGTGTACGCCGAGATCTACGTCGATATTGGTGAAGTTACGGATGAAGATGTGCGCGGGGTTAATCCCGAACAACGAGATGTCGAGGTTCTCGAGGACGAGTTCGGTGTCCTTGTTGACAAACTTGGTGCGTGGAATGGGGGTGTCCTTGAGCAAGGCGAGCATGTGCTGATATAATAATAACGGTGATTAGCACCAATTCGTTCCAAGAAGAAGGGACACTAACCGGAGCATACACAGTGAAGAGATCACACCAGAACCACAATGCTCGTTCGAGGACACCAGTCTCCGCCTGTTCTCCCGCCTCGACCAGCCCACTCTCGACGTCCTGCCCCAGCTGCGCATGAGCCGTCCGGAGGCGCTGAACGTCCTCGTTCGCCGCCAGCGTGGCCCCGAAAGTCTGCGCTGTCTCCTCCAACTCTGCCCAAGCGCGCCCTGCATCCGTGTTTGCATCGAGGAGCTTGCGGCCCTGCTGACGGATATTGCGCTGCACCAACTGCGCCTCCTCTGAGTGGGGGTACTTGGGGTCATCCAGGCTTTTTTGGGCATAGTCAAAGAATTTTTTTACCACCGCCTTGACTTCGACTGAGTCGCTGCGGACGGCGGATGACAGGCGCTGTGCCGAGCGGAGAACATCATTGACGGAACTCTTTGGCTGGGCGAAGCGGTCCACGAGAGTTTTCAGGTCATTAATCGCTTTATAAAGGTGTTGTTTGGGCGACGAGTCCTCGATGATTGTATCAAAAGTAAAGAACTGGTCCGTGGCGGTATCCAATGCCTTGGAAACCCACTTGTGAAGGGTGTCGAAAAGTGTGGAGAGGGAAGAGCGGTAGGCTGGGTCTTTTTGAGCACGTTCAGAGGCCTAGCAAAACAGCTAGCAAGATTCTTCAACCGAGGTAAATGAAGGTACCTCATAATATGCATTCTGAAGGCAGGCAGTCGTACGCTCCGAGATGTCCTGAAAGGCCGAGGTCACATCACGCTCGTCCTAGGACGAGCGTGATGTGACCGCGCTTGATTTCCAACATCAATTGTGTTTCTGCTGTCAATTCACCAGTATCCAAGGGGTACCCGCCGGAGAATGCCGAGACACCGGGTAGGGGGTGGGTGGGGGTCGCGGATGGCTTATTTCACTTTTTGGAAAAAGCTGCAGAACCTCTCAAAACACGTTTAAAAGGGTCGAAAAAAATTTGATTGTTTTTTGCCCAGGTTTTGGTGATTTTTTGGCCGATTTATGTCGCAGGCAAGAAACACACATCACCAGATCATGATGATCACAACAACAGGGAGTTGCCAATAATTCCGCCACGTCACAGAACTAAGACAACTTCCATTTTAGAATCGTCAAAACCGCCGCGCCAGAAGAGGCGCAACCCACCGATCCAGCAATTGAGTCACTGCGTTCCCACCCTATGTAGACGTACCCACGTCTACGTTGATTGACATGTGCCGACATGCGGCGATCTTCGGCTACTTACATCTACGCCGTGTAGATGACGGCCCTTCGGCGCCGTTGATTGATCTTCGGCTACGTTCGGCTACATCGGGTAGATGCACCGCATCTACCCGTCGGCTACGTGGTTCTACCTGCGTCTACGCTGTAGACGCACGTAGACCCACTTCGCTCAACTTCACGAGGAAGCCATCTTTTGGTTATACCGTACATATGTCTATGTGCGTCTACGTCGGTCTAGGTGAGTGGACAGATGTAGACCAATGTAGATGTAGGTAGATTAACAGTGTAGACACACCTAGACACAGGGGTCTGTCTACTCTTCGTCTACGGGGGTAGACAGACCCTCTGTCTACATGGGGTGGGAACACAGTGAGTGCCCAACCTCGCTCACTGAAGATGATGAGACTCCGGTTCTCAAAAGTCGCTCGGGTCGAGTCAGATGAAGAAGACAATGTTTGTGCTGATCCGCATTGCAAGGAGACCGGAGATCTGGAAATGGTTGCTTGCGCAGGGCCGGCTTGTGGTTCAAAAGTCTGTCCTATGATCAAACAATGGCTCTTGCTCACAATTTTTCCAGTTTCACCTCTGCTGCATTAACTCAACCGAAGCGCTCGGCAAGCAAAATTGATCAAATTACCATTTGGGGTGTATTACATAAGCCTTACGTAGGGTGGGTGGGTGGGGAAGAGCTCTTAAATCAGTTTTTGTACCCGGTGTAGGATATTTCTTCAGCGGGTACCCCTTGCCAGTATCCTCAGTCCAACAAGTTCTTCAAGCAAATCCCCTATGATGTCCTGGCCATCAGGAAGTGCGCCACCCTATAAACCAGCTGCTCCATGCGCTCACGCTATTCCAGCCACAAACTATACACCTAACACCTTTGACATGTTCGTCTCACGCACATCTTTTAGCCGATAAAGGCCCTCAACTTTCCAACAGGCACATGAACTTCGGACAGCACTACAAGGGCCGCTATCTCTCCTCCAACATCAATATCACGGTCTTTGACGCCCACAATAACAGTGTTAGCGTACCAGTTGGGAGTATGCTGATCCCCTTTTTCAGCATCCACCAGAGTCACTGATCCACATTACAGGCAGGTTCCGCCAGTTCAAGACATGCAAGTACGTGTACACTACTGTACTCTTACTGGCACAAGATTAAGATGAAGACGGCGCGCAGGAATCGCAGCGTGACTGTGTTCGGTGTCCTCTTCAATTTTGCGGGGAGTGACGTGAATAAGATGGTACAGAGAGTGGAGGATATGATTCTCGAGCCTTGGGTAGGCATTGTCTTCCACCATCTCCGTTCCAAGTTCTAAATGAGCTTACACAGTTCATCGACACCATCACAGATGAGCCGGATGTATTTCTCTGGGTAGGGTAAGTTGTCCTAGACACTCCCTCGCCTTGACTCTCCACCACAGGCACATGTCTGTTGCCTGTGATCGATGTGCGTTACAAAGATAATTCTTCCGGTCTGCGCGTGCTCATTTGTTGCCATCTAGGGCCCATCGTTTTCAATGCCATCTGGGACGTGCATCCCATGACACCAATTCTGATTTTCGGTGGTAAGGTTCCCTGTCCCCGGGTAACTTGATGCCGACTGACTTGTAGGCCATTTGCATGTACGGGACTGCCGTGAGTTGACTCAATTTTCACACTCTCTCTCTGCAAGTGACCTGAGCCCATGCCTCTGTCAGTGCAACTAGACGGGTGTTCAATGTCGCTCGCGTGGTGGGTGATAATGTACAATTCAATACTGACGAGCTAATAATATTCAGGCTGGATGAGTACATGGCAAGATCTCTCCGCATCGATCTGATGACTAACCCGGCATTTGCATTTATGCCACATAATTCACAGGTAAGAACCCCAGAATGTGCATGTGTCGACCTAGCAAGCTGTGCATCAATACAGAGTGCATATGTGATGCTCTCCAGAGTAAAGTCTCTGAAAGGACTGTACATACTATGGCCATTCCGTCTTAGCACCATACAGAACTATATATCCGAAGAGCTGAGGAATGAACTTGATAGGACTGAAGAGTTAGAACGACATACCCTGTGTCTGTGTTGCGCCCGGCTGAACTGGTACTATTCCAGATATCCTTCTGACATGTTCACAGGGATAGAATGAGAAATTTGCGTCAAGCCAAGTTTTGAGAAGCTTGACATATCTGTGCACAGCCATTCCCAATTAGGGTGTAACATCCAACTTGCGTCGAGACAGTTTTTGAGAAGCTTGAGTACAGATGCACAGCCATTCCCAATTAGGGTGTAACATCCAACTTGCGGCGAGACAGTTTTGGAGAAGCTTGAGCACAGATGCAAACATCAATGCACAGCCATTCCCAATTAGGGTATAACATCCAACTTGCGTCGAGACAGTTTTTGAGAAGCATCAAAACAGACACAAACATCAAGCACAGCATCCTAATACAGGTGTAACATAGAAATTCATGTAAGGAGCCAAACCTAAAGGTTCGGCAATAAATTATATAAGGTTTCTAGCCAGTGGGAGATGGAAGGGGAAGGGAAGGGAAGGACGACACACCGACGAGTGTGGGGAAGAGGATGTACGCCATGCGGCGCGTTTTGCCGTACAGGATCCATACCCTGCAAAATATGTACGTGTCAGTACAGCTCAGCGAGCGCTTAGATCAGAGCTGGGTAGGAAAGTTGGGTGAAGGGAAAGGAAGTTGTGGAACGCAGACATACCGTAACGTCAGCAGGAGATCGAACGTCCCGAAGAGGAGGGTCGAGACGAGGCCTTGGCTCTGCCAACGAAACCAAACCAACCGAATTAGAAGTTGAATGAGTTGAGTAGGTGAAGAGAAGGGAGAGTGGAAGACGCACGATGATGAAGGAGCAACAGCTACAGAACGCAGGACGCGTCAATATCCAGGATTTCCGCTACATTCCCGAGTGGTCGGAGAAGACGTACGTCTGCAACAGTTCAGCACGGGGAGAGGAGAAATGGGCATGCGACGTAACGTACGTGGTTCGACTCGATCTCGCGGAACATAACTGGTTCGGCAAATAAATAAATAAAAGGATAGAGCTGGAGGGAGGAGGACGGCGAAGCACGCACAGGGCATGGAGAGAGTGACCGCGAGGAGGGTCGTGTAGCAGTTCTGCCCAAAGTTAAAGTTTAATCCAATTCAAGTCGATTCAACGAGGGAGGGAGGCATACCCATAACTTTCACCCCGGAAAAATGAACGTTAGTATCAGTGCCGTGGAAAGTGGGAAAGGGATTTGTGAATCAAAGGGAGGGCGGAAGGGAATTTGTGAGGAAAAGACAAGACAAGACAAGACAAGACGCACGTATAACCCGCTGGGGATGCTCCACGGGCGGTTCCACACAAAGTTGATCTGCGGCGGGCGCGTTTCGCGTATCAGCATCATACATACGGCGGCCGAAGAAAAATAAATGAAAAAATGAAAAAGGAAAAGGAAAAGGACCTCTTCGTCGAGGGTCGATATAAAGTCGATGCTGGACAGGACGCGTAATCAGTCGGGGTGAGGGAGGGGAGGAGAAGGGGACGTACAAGAGAACGGCGAACACCGACGTTGCGTGCAAAAACGCGTGAGCACATACGACGCACCGAACTCGGGCGGGAGTGGGACGGACGGGACGGGACGCACCAGCGAAGTAATTCGCGAGCCGCGCATCGGAGACAACGACCTCGAACGGGATCGAGATCGGCGCGGTCTCGGCAACGGCGTGCGCCCACGGCCATGCGCGCGACGCGAGGGCGAGGGCGGGGAGGGACATTTACTGTCTCTGTGTTTGTGGCGGTTGGGCTTCGCAAGAGTGGGAGTAGGAGGCAGGGCTGGAGGGAAACATGGTAACGAAAGGGAGGGGAAGGGGAAGGCAAGGGAGAGGAAGGGCCGGAGGGACGAGCGCCGGAAGGGAGGCGAGGGAGAGGAAAGGGAGCAGCAGAGTTGCATGGGCGCCTTATACCCCGCGGCGTTCTCGGGTAGGGCGCGGTCAGGCACGCGTGAAATGAAATGCAAATCAAGTCCAATTATCGGGGGTAGCGTGGGCGAGCACGTCGCGAGCACGGATCGAGCAGCGGTGGCAGCTCGACACAGCAGTGGCAGGATGGATCATGGCACAGGACATGCGTAGCAGTGTACAGCCACGCGCTGTCGCGTCGCATCAGTGGACCGCTCCACACTCGGGGTCGGATCGCCATAGTACTCCACCAGCGGTGTCCGTCGGAACAGTGAGAATATTTATTCCAGCTTGCTCAGCGAGAAACAATGCATTCCATTCCACAAAAAAAAAACGGAGTCCCTCCGGACCTACAATCCTGTGCTGAAAGCCTGAAACGGAAACGGAAATTAAACGCAATGCGGGGGTTGCAAGGGAGGTGGAGGGAAATAAAATTTCTTGCGAGTTTCAGGTTGGACTCGGCGCGTTGTGCGTCGGCGTCGCGCCAACGGCGCTCATCAAGGCACAAACACACGCAAATACGCCCGCACTCATCCATCCATCATGTTTCGATTCGTGCGCGCCTCCAAATACCGGTTCGTCTCCATTATTTTATGGTTAATTTATTAAATACGGGGCGGTGTGGGTCGTTGGCCATGGAACAGTCTTTGAATTGAGAATTCGCCTAAATTTCTGCCTGGGAAGAATTTGATTCCGTCCATCGATTCTTCAAGAAGAATATAGACAACGGAGAACAAGGAAGAAGTACTCTTACGATGGAAGAATTCAACAAGCCAAAGGGGACTATATCGGTTCATTTCCAATTAAACAACTTGAACACTGACAATACAAATCGACATCAATTCAGCCTCTCAAGGAAACTCTCTCCGGAAGTTGAACTTCTGGTCCGACCCACCGGAGCACCCTCTAAGAGCAGGAGGCTGCCCTAGAACACCCCTATTGGTGTAGAAATAAGACTATTCCTGCATGCCCTTGTCACCAGTACATCCAGCCTATTCCATTGTGTGGGAATAAGACCAGAAATAGTCTCTAAAGAGGTTTGTGGGCTACACATTCCTCTACAGTGTTCGAGGTGAGCACTGTCGATCCGCAGGGTAGTTCCCTACCCCTTGCATCCATTACTCTGTGATCACAACCCATCTGGCTATACCGAGACCATATACCAGTTCATAGAAATAAGCCTATACTGTAATCTGACTATTCCTGAAATACACAAAATGTGTGGTGTTTAGGTATAGTCAGATTCCAGACAGTTCAGTGGTTGACAACCCCCTGGTTGCAGAGCAGTTGGACTACGACCAAGAAGATGAACAAGCCCATACACACGCAAACCTCGACCGAATGAATCCCGAACAGTGATCAGCATTTGATGCCATTCTTCAATCGGTTGAGAGAAAGCTGGGGAAAGTGTTTTTCCTTAGCGGGGCTGGAGGCACCGGCAAGACATTTGTCTATAATACCCTCTCACACCATCTTTGAGGGGAGTACTGTATTGTGCTCTGCATCGCGTCGTCCGGGATTGCAGCTCTTCTTCTGGAGGGTGGACATACAGCCTATTCATCAGGAAAATGTTTTGGGTCTGGCTCGTCTGGTCGTCTGGCCGAGTATGGGTGGTATGGAGGTGGCGGTGCTCCAGTCATCCCAGATGGCCACACAGGCCATTTTCTTGCCGCCGCCATAATTTTCATGACACAATAGTAAATCGTGAAATTGGGTCCAAGCAGATGTTTCCAAGAAGACAAGTTCATAGGCCATTATCATCGGCATGAGCATTAAAAACTCGAAGAATGCTTTAGTTAAAAGTAACCTTGCAGACTGCAGTACCCACACTGTGTGGTATGTTTGAAATCAGAGGAAATTACTGGTTGTAAGTACTGGGCTACAGTATTATCCTGATTCTTATCCTGATCTAACAGGAACACACGGTCAAAATAAGAAGGGAAGGACATATTGTTGCCATTGGCCTGCCAAGTGGAGCTTGTGAAGAGATATCACACCAAGTCCATCAAGATCTGACATCAAATGATGATCAATCATGCCATTGCCGGTTGGTTGATGCCAGGTTGACATTTCTTTCTGCCTCTCACTTTCATCCCCTGGCCCTCTCTGTCTCTTTGTCCCTCTGTGTACCTTCCAGCTTCAAGGATAGCAGGCTCAAGCCTCCCGCAACTCCAAATATCAATGCCCCGAGCTGGTTCTAAGCCGCACGCAAGTCAAGCTGCACGCAAGTCAAGCTGCATGCAAGTTAAGCCACACACAAGTCAAGTCAAGCCACAAGCAAGTCAAGCTGCAAGTCCTCCACAAGATTTTGTTACATTCCAGGGTCTCGAGCCATGGTGAGCCAGTTCAGACATCTAATACAATAACTGATTTTTTTTTCATAGGCAACATTGATACCTGTTGTCTCTGACACCAGCTCACCTCACGTTGTACATGGCCAGCTGTGTGTTACCCTCCACTATGTCCATAGATGGCCATGACTTAGAACAAACTGCAGGGGAGTGGCTGGCTATGTTTCTTGTATGTCCTCTTGTTTCTATGTGCACACTCAATTTCAATAGGTGCTTTCGGCACCTTCCTTTTTCCATATCATGTACCAGTAATACCCCGATTGTTGTTGGAACATCTGAATACATTTATTATCACTCTCCTGCTGTCTGATTACAATCTTGTGGTGGCGTAAGATAATGTATTGGTGCATGCTGATTGTGGTGTGTTGCTTGGATTGTGTGAACAGAGAAACATTCTGGCATGTCTGGCGCCACTAAAAAAATTGTGCCAAAGTGCAGGTCATTATGCTGCCAGATCACTTTATGGGAGTATGGCTGGTCTGGTTGGCATGGCGCAATACCAACCAGACGGCTGCCAGACCGAAAACATTTTGCTGATGTTTGGTCTTCAAAATACTGAAAGGCTAGAAAGTGTAGGCGGCGTGAAAATTTCTACCAGAGAACTTCAACAACAACCAAAACAAATTCGTATCTTGTGTGTTCGGGGGTTCGCGTGGAAGAAACCACGAGTGCGAATTCAAATAATCGATAGTGAGTTGGGTTGAGCGAGATGAAGCGAAGTTTAAAAATCAAAGTGTCCGTAGCGTATTTGTTCAATAAAGTCCCGTTCCGTTAAGTGTTCCCGTTAAGTCTGTTCCGTTAAATTCCGTAGTGTTCCGTTATCGTTCCGTTAAACCGTAGAGTCCCGTTTAGAGCCAAAAAAATCACAGGTGGGTACCTGGGCGAGGTGTATTGTGTGCTACTACAATTTTACAGGCCCTTTTTACACCCTTACTGTTTGTCTTCTACAAATACCGGTACACCCTCATAATCTTTAGATCCAAAATTCCCCATTGCTAGGTAGGCGCCACCTTTCCAAACTAAACTCTCCTCATTTAGTTCGACTTGTGGTTTGAACTCCCATGAAACACCAGTATTTCCTGGTGCTGTGCCTTGAGACAATGAATCCTCATTGTTTAATAGGTATTGGCCAGTATCTCTTGCCCCTAGGCACTGCCTAACCTGTTCCCTAGGTAAAGGTACGCTGAAACATGTCCTTGACGCGCATACCACGTGTTTCGCGATGGTTTGAACACGAACAATGTTTAATCATGTGATCACGTGATCGTTGAACATTGTTCGATGGTTCAACGTGTTCCCTTCCCTACTGTTCCCATCCCATCTCTGATCACTTGTAGGCTGTGTATGGCTGTACCTGGCCATCCCCAAGGTGCATGCATCATCGTTCCTTGCTACGTTCCTTTATTCCTCTAGTTTGAATCTCCCTTGTAATTCGGATGACGTGATACAACTTTTCACGTTCAAGTTCTGAATTTTCAAAAATCCCCGTATGGAGGGCCCTTTTCACGTGTCCCGTGTTCGCCCGTTCATCAATACCCATTGAGGGGTTGACTGAAGAATCTACCTGCTCCATTCCAAAAGAAAGTTTGTGCGCTGAGATGCTTCGCCTCACCAAGCTGGCAATTTGGGATGAAGCTCCGATACATGACTGCAAATGCCACGAGGCTGTTGATCTCACTCTGCGGGATATCATTGGCTTGACGATGGCACTCGGTGAGTGCTGTACCTCTTTCAGCTGTTCAATTCAATGTTCCTAACGGTTATCTCAAGATGTGATCCAAAGCAAATTCTTCCAGTAGTCCCGAAAGGGATGCAAGAGGAAATTCTCAACACCTCCATTTTTTGTTCCTACTTCTGGGAACACATCAAAGTCTTGAACTTGCCCCAGAATATGTGTCTTGACGTTGGCCCAGAGGAAGAAAAATATGCTGGATAGCCTCTCAATGTCGGTCATGGCCGATTAAACAATCCTGATGGTACCTTGGAACTCTCCAACAATATTGTTACGTGCGACAGCGAACATCTTATCAATACTATCTTTCCCGGAATCAACGGGCCGACCCCACCACCAAGCTACTTCCTTGAACACTTAAATCTCGCTGCACGAAATGAGGATGTTGATGGACTCAACCACAATGTTCTTGGTCAAATGGTAGGTGAGCACCGGACATTCATCAGCACTGACAAAATCACCACTGTGGCCAGTGCAGATGACCTGCAAGTCAACGATGTGATGCCGTCTGAGTACCTGTGATCCTTGGACACATCTGGCCTTGCAGCTGGGGAACTCTCATTGAAGGTTGGGGTATCCTATTATACTCCTCCACAATCTCGTGCTGGCTGCTGGACTTTGCAATGGTACGAGACTGGTTGTACACTACATGTCGGACAGGGCATTGGAGGCGGAAATACTCGGGGGTGAGCACAACGGTGACAGACCTGGTATTGGGGCACCCGGGCATTTATTCAAATCTGCTCGAGTTGCAACATACTATAATGTACTTCACTACATTACGACGTCATCTCACAAAGAGCTAATGCTGGCCTGAGCAGTTAGTTAAGAGGGATATAATGTGTCTCGAACCATTAGAAAGACGCTGGACAACAATCCTGGTAAAGGGTTGAAGTGGGAAGTCGCTAATGGAGCAATCGCGGAAAGTGCCTTACCATCCTGGAAACGGATTGGGGCTACTGCACATCCCTGACTAAGGGCCTATTACGAGGGAACATCCTTCTGAACCAGAGGGATCATTTTGGGCATCATCTGACGTCCCCAGAACTGCCAAGAGAGGACTGGACTTGGTCGATCTACCGAATGACTAAGGAACTGTACTCGGGTACTAGGAAGCGGCGGCTATCACGATTTTCAGACAAATCACTTAAGCGGTTCAAGGCGGAACCATTTGAGCGGATGGTTACCAAGGAGGGTAACGGAGTGCTGACGAGAAGGTCGGCTAAAAGTTGACATATCAACAATATCCCATCACGATCGTTCTAAGCGATGTAGATCTTGACTCATCGCTAAGCTCGGCTCGTTGATGTTTCTTATAAATCTCTCTCAATTTTACTAATCGCTTGATATCCGACAGGAGTTCATCGGCTAGCTGATATACCACTAGTCATATACCCTGAACCCTATTGCACGTTTGTATCTGTCTCGTTTATATTTAGAATCCTGTAACGTATTTAAGTGGATGGTTATGGGAGGAACACCAGTGAATCTCACCCCACCTGTTGGACGCGAAGTTACTAGACTTCACGCTTAACCGGTAGAGTAGTCATTCATTCGGAGACACCCAGAAGCTATACCAAGTTTCGTTTGTTTTCCCTGTTTGAATATTATCTGTGTTGGATTTGGATCTTTATAAACGACGCGTGAACATATTGGATAAACGGAACGGACACGTGGAATATAAGGAAACGGATCAGACTTGACAATTGGTTGTAATCTCGCAAGGATTAGCAATCGCGGATACTATTTGGAATCGGGATTCATAAGAATCACTTGCTTTAAGCATCGGAGTATCATCTCCAAACCTAGACCCACATCATACAAAACCGTTAAACATAAAATCTCGTCTGTCTATCGCGATTGCGCCTAGAACGGATTCGAGCAAGTTTATCTATACGACTTGTAGACCTGTAAAGTCTTGCTTCTCAAAGAGAACTAGAGTTCAAATTGCCACAATCTATACTGGATTGGAACCCCGAACTTGCACGAGGACTATAGTGTTTGAGTTGTTATAGTTGCAGTATCGAACCGCGTATTCATTTACAAGGTTTGTGTTGTGGTTATTTCACCGCTTGCCCCATAGTCAGCGTTTCAACGGGGAGATTGCCTTCATCCTGAGGATCACCATGACACCATTGGGCAACACCAACGACTTCGCCTTCATCCTTTCCCACCTCCAATTCCCAGTCCACCTCGCATTCGCGATTTCCATCAACAAGGCCCAAGGCCAGCCGGTCCAATATGTAGGTATTGACCTTCATATCCCTGTCTTCACACATGGGCAGCTCTATGTCGCACTTTCGAGAGCAACATTGCGAAACTGGGTCAAAGTGCTTTTACCACGGCAATCACAAGAAAACCGTACTTTGAATGTTGTATTCCCTCAGATATTCCAGTAGCTCCATAATAATATTGTATTCCTTCTACCGAACCACTGCAACAATTATCCATCTGCACTCGACTCTCAGTTACATAAGCAAGTGTGACTCAAATTTGAACTCAAAGAACAACTCTGCCTCTACTGTATCACCTATACTACCTCGCCATCCAATGGATCCACTCCATGAAATCACTGGAAATATGGCTCTATTTATCATCTTACTACTGAAGGGCCAACAAGTCTGTCCCACCTGGTGTTGCAGCGACTCCCAACTCGAACCCCCCGAGTTGACTTGAGTCAAGCCGAGTCGAGTCAGCGATGTGACTCGGCCCGACTCTGGAGTCGAACAAAGTTGACTCATCTCGACTTTGAGTCGACTTGAGTCTTTTTTGGTAGGATGCATATTTTCATGACTTTCTGGCCGCCTAGACAATCTCAGATGGTCCTCATGAGTTTAGAATGCTAGTATGAAGGGTGTCGAGTTGTCATTGAGCCGTCATCAGTGTGCTGGATTTTTGTAGTATATTGGTCAGATCCTTGAGATCCTCGGAAAATACAACATTGACAGGTTCGGGCAGTGAGATATAAGCATTTTCTCTCCACAAAGAGTTTTGCAGGTGTGCAAGAACGTTGAATGAGGTGTTACAGACACTTCCAAGAATCATTTCGGCACAGACACTCAAGACTCTTCTCCTGTTCCCAGTCATTTTATACAGTTATTCGGCCTCTTGGACACTAGTTACTTTCTAATATGTACAGTAGATGCGTACCCTGTATCCTGTAATTTATTTCGGAGTCTCTGAAGCATATTTATCTAATTGCCGACTTCAATGACTTGAGTCGACTTAGATCGACTTCGAGTGACTTGCACGCAACCAAGTAGAGTTGAGTTGAGTTGAACATGGTTTGAAGTTGACTTGTCAAGTTGTGACTCAACTTTTGGAGTCGCGGCAACACTAGCCCCACCTCCTGGACACTCAAGGACTGCTGCAAAATTCACGCAATACGGTGAAACACTGTAACAAGAGCGTGTGGCATCTAGTGCTATTTTGCAATTTCCTAAGACCAGTATCTATACAACGGGAAAGCACTAGCACTTCTGATGTGTTATTACTAGCACTCAGGACTCTAGCTAGGTGATATAAAGGAGAACTGGAGTGAGCCCAAGCTGCCGGTTGTAGCATCAGATACGACTAGTGTGGTGCACTAGTATGGTCTGGAGGCACAAACCATGGGGAAATAACCATAAGCCTAAACAGTCAAGGTGCTAGCACCTAGGAAGCGAGACACAGGAGAGTGATACTGGGAGAGCACTAGCAAGTGGTGTGCGGCTTTGGGCGAACTACGCGTGGACACAATGGAGGCGGGGCTGTCTAACTCTGGCACCGGAGGAGTCTAGAAGACACGGCAGGAGGCGAAATTTAAGACGAAAACGATGAAAATGGGGTGCTCAAATTGAACTTGAACTCGGATTCAGCGCCTTACCATGCCATGCCTGCAGATACGTACTGGGGTTTTTCATTCAAATCGACAGGGGGTGTGACGCGTGACCCAATTTACCAGTTCGACATTTCGACAGCAGGCGAATTTACGCGTGACACCTCCAAAATTTCGACAGCTCCATGGAAAATTTACCTTTTTTCGCCACTGGGGGGGGGGGAGGTGACATGCCTTAGAGGGTTCGACAGACCCCTCCGTGACGCGTGACCGCGACCAAAATTCGTCCTCGACAGGGGGGTGCGTGACGCGTGACTGTCGATTTGAATGAAAAACCCCAGTATCTTTGTTCTAACAAGTTGCGGTTTCTCAGTGTTCGCCAACTTCCCACTCGCGACTTCATTACTTGAAATTGAATACTTACATAATAGAGAGTTTGCGGTAGCCACTGGGAGCCACCCAGTGGCTCATCAGGCATGCGGTGCCAGTGGCTTCAAAACTCAGTAAAAATGAATGCCATATGCATTTTACAACCTCATACATGATGAGCCACCGGGAGCCACTGGCAGCAAAACATAGTGTAGAGCCACCGGCACCGCATGCCTGATGAGCCACCGGGTGGCTCCCGGTGGCTACCGCAAACTCTCTAATGACAATCAATTTGACACATGGTTCGGTTCTGGATCAAAGGGAATGAATTGAGAAGGCATTTCGAACTCAAAGCAGATCCTAAAACGTTTTCTGGCATTGGCGACATTGCAATCGTTTCGAATCCAATTGGCTTTCTTTCTAGTCTTCCTTAAATTTAGTATACGTCGGACGGTCCTTAATAAAAGAGGTGGCCTGCCGTATCACCCAATTGCGAAAGCCTTAAAGGATCAAGCGAACTCTTCAAAAGATCGTTCCAGCCGCCAGCGCGCGCGGGTTTTAAATCAACATCAGACACGGAACTCGTCGGCCTGGAGAACATGGTGTGATTTTACTTCATTAGAGAGTTTGCGGTGAGCCACCAGATCAACTGGTGGCTATTTTTTCTCCACAACTCATCATCCTCTAGGACCAGTTCAGCCACTGTTTCTAGCTCCTAAGGAGGGGATGAAATAGTGGCTACCACAGCCCCAAAACTTGTGATATCATTTTATACCAGGACATAACTTCCTCTTGTCTTCTGTCCATCTGAATTCTTGCAGTTTGTGCCGGAATTCTGCATCTCCCGTGGATAATCCAATCTCATACCTAAGGCTCCAACCCGGTCGTTGGGCCATCACCCATTTCCGCTGGTGGGCAAACGAACGGGTACCAGCCGTCCCGCGTTCACAGGTTAACAGGTTAACTGGATGGACAATGAAATAGCAGGCAGTTTATAATTCAGTGAGGCACTAAACTTTGTAAACTACCCTTTTGGAAGGCTCTACTCTTCTACAGAGATGACAGTGGACTCAACACATGGGAGAGTTCGGTACTTCCCGGGCTTTGCCGAGAACTCCACCAAAAATTCAACCAACAATGATTTCGGGTGTATATTTGCCTTTTAAGGTGGGTTTAGGCTCGTTTCATTCCAGCCGAAGTTCGCTTGCCCACATGGTTCAAAACTAGGTCAAAATACAGCAAAATCTGGCGGAAAAAACCATTTGTAAGCCGGAACCCGCCCGTACCCGTTGAACGGACGGGTACGGGTACCCCGTTTACGACCTGTCGGCGGCACGGGCTGGAGCCCAACTCATACCTTTCCATAGTGGTTTTCATGGGGATTTATCTCTTGGATATTCTGTCTCCTTATCCTTCTCGAAAAGTTCTATCTGTTCACCATAGCTTACCTTCAACTTCTTAAACTTTGAACTTGCTTGGAACTGACACTGGCCCGAAATGAACAATGTTCATCGGTGCAAGTGCTTCTGAATATCTTTGAGAAGGTTCAAACACGACTAGATGTTGGCTCAACTTCTGAGGCATAGGGAATTGCTATTCTGGGGTGCTTGTGCAATTATCCCAGAACCCTGTAAGTTAGCTGTCAACAAGTTAGTTTCGTCAAGCATGGGAAAAGTCAAGTTAAGTTAAGTAAACTTGGCCCCGCCAAGCCAAAGGGGCGATCAAAGTTAAAGTTGAGCTCTTACAAGTTACTTTTTTCACTCTCCTTGACCAGTAAATACAGTCTTTCCTTGGTCTTTCCCAATGCGGTCAATATGCCCACGGTTCAAAACAACGTATATTCAAAACAGGTTTCCGAACTGGCAGATCTTCATGGTCCAATATCACACGTTGAATATCTGGGAGAAATAGCGCTCCAAACCTGCCGGACCCCGAACAACCACCCCAATTATCCCATCGGGTCTCACAACCACGATATCACATCTGCCGTCGAGCCGGGAATGGTAGCCAGCGTGTGCATGCCCTTTCGTATCCTCCAAAATCATGATTCCGGTACCAATGCGAGCGATATCTGCGCCTGAAGTGCAAACACCTGCAGGGACAACTGCAGCGCAGCGCACCAAACCCTGGTAGTGGGCAAGCTGCACGAGAAGCGCGTCACGTTGCCCCAGATCCACCGCGCCAGAGAACACGAGGACCGTGTGGCACGAGAAATCGAATACGTCGCTGAACAGGCCCACGCTCCCGCCGGGGATGTTTCCGAGCTCCGATGCGTCGGGGGCGTGATCGCCTGCCTTGAGCCCGCGGGTGTGCATGCCATACGGGTCTTTGGGTGCCTCTGATGTCGTTGTATCATTCTCATCCCCATCCTGCTCGTCAACGACGATGGGGCTCCAGCGGTAGTTGATGCCGAACATGAGCAAGGGGCCTCCTCAATCCCAGCGCGATGTGTCACCGGCAATGCTACTTTCTCTGACGGTTCTGTCGAGGAGGCCGGTGCTTTGTTGAAGCATCTCCGCAATGACTGGCAGGCGCTCATTGTTGTAGGAATTGAGGAGAGTCATTGGTGCCTGGGATCGAGCCACAAGAGCGAGCTTCCATGCGAGGTTGAAGGAATCCTGTGCGCCTGAATTGAGGCCCTGTATGAATTGATAAGAAAGAATGCAATAAATTGCGGGTGGAGAGCTGAAAATAGGTACCTGTCCGCCGGTTGGACTAGTATAAAAGATATTTGTTTCGTCATGCATATCGGGTAGGCCGCCTTACCTGTGGATATGGGCTGCATCTAGTCACATGTTGGCTTCTCTGGTTACAGCAGACAGTGCCAATAAATTCTTACCTCCAACAAGGAAGCACCGACCCACCGAGAATGTGTCCGTCATTCTGATATTAGGTCTGTACAAAATTACTCATTGGTGAACATTGTACTAATATTAGAGTGGGAACTTACGTCCACTGTGTGATCCACACAACTTCAGTGACGTTCAAGTCTGTTCTCCCTGTGATTGTGCTAATAGTATTTTGAAGGACGGTATGGTTTTTCATGACCATCTCGTAGTCAATATTCGAGTCAGCCAGGGTAACCACCAATCCGAAAAGTCTTTGTATTCCCGTGGGGCGTAGCATGACACTGTACAAGGTTGAACTAGGGCGTGATGATAGTCAAGACAGAATTTTGGATCAAGTACCTGTCGGCCTTAGAGTCTCCCCAAACATGCCAGTGCTACAAGCTGTACAGAGTCGGCTGAACAAGGTATTGTTGATAGAAATTGATAGCTCACATTCTCGTCTATTCCTTCGACGCGGACATCTGCAATGATGAATTTGAAAGAGGGACGTGATTTGCCGAGGAACACGAGACCCAGCTGCTTGCGCACAATTCCGCGGGCACCATCTGCACCCACGAGAAAGTCGAACGTCTGTGTGTCTTCTTGTCCAAGAACAGCGTCGCCTTTGGCAATGACCGCGTCCACGCCTTCTGCATCTTGGGTGAGCGAAACCAGCCGCGTCCCAAACTCTACCTCGCAGGAATACTTCTCCTTCAAGGCTGTGCGGAGGACGCCCTCGAGGACGTCCTGGCCCAGAATGATGGTGTCCGCCTGAATGTTCTCAGTCGGTGCCCGGTTCGAGTTGGAGTTAAAGTTAGAACTTACGAGAGGTTGGTCCGGTGTCGGGTTCCCAGGCGGTACCATGTGGAAGGTTTTGAGCGGGACGATGCCCTCTGGCGGGACTTAGCTCCGCATGGGCGGCAGTAATATTGCATGTCTTCTGACACCATCGAGGACATCGAGCACTTGGAAGAGCTCTTGCGTGCGGGGCTGTACCGTGAAGGACAAAAATGAAATGAGTATATGCTGACACTATCATGAGACGAGCGCCAGACAGACCTGGATACCAGGTCCGCGTTGGCCTACCCTGGGCGTCGACACCTTGTCGACAATCTTCACCGAGATCCCAAGTCGGTGCAGGGCAAGCGCCAGGACGAGGCCGGATGGTCCCGCTCCCTAGACTCGCAAGCCAGTCGACGTCCACTCGGTTACAAGACAGAGCGGGTGGGAACGGCGACGGATTAGGATAGAGAACAAATAGCTACAACATCGGAGCAAATAATGATGGGACGTCAAACAACAGGTAACCTTGTGGACGGACTGGGCCCGCATGTCGCCTGTTTCAGTGATGGATTTCCGCCCCGCCATTTCAGACCTTCGACTTAGAACAAACGCGCCGAATACCTTAAAAAAAAGTCTCAAAGTACCTTAGGCAAAGATGGATAACTTTGGATTCTCTATCCATTGATACCAACATGTTTTTGGACGGCAGAAAAAATGAAGGGGGTATCAATGGATAGAGAATGAAAAGTTATCCATCTTTGCCTCAGACACCCCCCGGCTCTGCTGTGTAGTTCGTGAGTTGCAAAAGCGTCGTTTCCATTTTATTTCTAAGTCAAGCGTCTGAAATGGCGGAGAGATCTGCCATCTGCCAAACAGGCGACATGGGGGCCCAGCCTGTCCCGGTGAATGCCTGAGTTTACGATGGCATCAATTTCACCGGGCCGGGCTGGTTTCACGAGCCTACCCGCTCCCACCTATAAAAACGTCATTCCGAAGTTACACAACAAGCTCAGGGATGAACGTGCAATGAGAATTTTCGGGTCCAAGTTGGCATTGGCATTCAAAGTGCTTGTGGTCATTTTGCAAAAAGAAAGTTGGAACTGCAGCTCACTGAAACTCAGCAGGCCTTTTATATAAGATTTGAAAGTGACGGTTTGTGGTAAGTTGGATGTGCATGATAGGATCTTGTTCGAAGATTGATATGCATTATGCAAGCTGCATGACATCTTACTGGATAAGATGACAGAAACGAGGAGTAACCTTGTCTTGCCAACTACTACCATCATCAAACTCGAATCTCTCAGATTTCGAGACTCTACTTCCTCCGAGGATCCCTTATCCTACACCCGACTGACCCGCTCTCTCACGCATGTTGTGCAATGCCAAAATTGAGTGATTTGGCCAAGGATTTGGCCGAGGTCGCCATCGCCCTCATCTGGACAACGGCGTTATAGTAACTTCGGGCTTCTACATCTGTCAAGTTTTGCACCCCCGAGCATGTACTACATCCTGTCTATGCTGCAATACCTGCAATCCTGCTCTGAGGCAGGCCTTTCTGAGTGTCTCCAAGCGGGGAATGCACTGGATGGCATCATTCTGATCTCTGTGGTTACTGAGCGCATGGACCATCTGCGGAATGTACGGGTCTTTACAGCACTTTGCGGAACATAAGGCGCGGCCTGTTTTTTTCTATTTTCGACAGTTTTGACTAGAACAGCCGCCATGGGCTGAGTTTTGATCGGATTTCCTTGGGAATAGGCGCGTTCAAATCGCATTGAAAATCCGCAGAGGATGAAATACCGGCTTTTTTGATGTAACTACGTAATATAATTTCTTCAGAAATATCATGGTTTTGACTAGGACAGCTGTAGCCCAATGAATAATGGTCTGATCAAGCTAATTCTTGAATATGTTATGTATCTGGGATGTTACTAGAGGATGGCTCACCACCATAAGCAATATCCTTACCCAACGTGATTTTGCACTCAGTTTAGTGAGGGCAATATTCATATCCTGTGAGAAGCAGAGCTCTGGATTGAAATTGGGGTATACCCATATCCTCAGACCTCATGGTCCCCTAGAGATGGTTTAGATACACGACATATCCAAAAACTAGGTCAATCGGACCATTATTCATTGTGCTACAGCTGTCCTAGTCAAAACCATGACATTTCTGAAGAAATTATATTACGTAGTTACATCAAAAAAGCCGGTATTTCATCCTCTGCGGATTTTCAATGTGATTCGAATGCGCCTACTCCCAAGGAAATCCGATCAAAACTCAGCCCGTGGCGGCTGTTCTAGTCAAAACTGTCGAAAATAGAAAAAAACAGGCCGCACCTTATGTTCCGCAAAGTGCTGTAACCCGACGTGTTCCGGTATTGACCTCGAGTCCATGCATTTACTTGCAAAATCTCGCTATGCCCTTGGCATCTACTGTAGTATTACGACCAAAGGTTCAGGTGACGGGTGACAGGTGGTCGTGAACTGAACAATTCTGACCTAAGTGACGGTGACTTGGCGATTTTGGGGCCTAAATAAGCGAAAAAACATCAAATTTTTGGCCCGGCATCCACCGGGCTACCATATATGGGAATTTTTTCGTGATTGCCGAGGAATGAACACCAAGTTCAGTGAACATTTGAGGTGACGGGTGACACCCCGTGAACCTTTGGTCGTAATACTACAGTACTTATCTGCCATACCCTCGCTTGGCATACTTTTCTCTCCTCTATCGATGTGCCCTCGCGCACCAACATATGTCTTTCTCTCTTTATGTGTCCTCGTACACCTGTTTCTTTTTCATATATGCCCTCCACCCTGGCCTCTTGCCTGCTGCTCTGATATTCATGCTTATGCTATTCCTCTTACCGGCTATATTCTATGATCGCAAGTTGTACGTTGTGAGGTTGGTGAACATGCTAGGCATGGCACACCGCCTTATAGCCCCTCCAAACGACTTCATCGGACTCGCACAAACATATTCTTCACTCCCTGGGACAACGAGATCATCTGTCTCCTCACCAACCACCCCTCTTTTCGATGAGACCACTCGTTTCTCCCTCAGGAACAGCGAGACCGCTCATCTCTGCAACGAGACTGCTCGTTTCTACCCCAGGAACAGCGAGACCACTCATCTCTGCAACGAGACTGCTTGTTTCTACCCCAGGAACAGCGAGACCGCTCGTCTCTACAACGAGACTGCTCGTTTCTCCCCCCAGGAACAGCGAGACCACCGATCTCCCCCCACAGCATATCGAACCATTGCCCTCCTGGCCCTCCAAAGTGCCTTGGAACGGTGCAAAGAGATGAGAGAACCACCTTCCCAATCACACAATGAAGACAAGGCAATGTAGCTCAGAAGAGACGACCTATCTCGACGAGATGCCCTGTCTCCTTGTCCCAAAATGGAACATGGAGCATGTGGAACACGTTTCAGGGTGCTGTGTAGGCCGGAGCTTGTTGCTGTGCAGGCCGGAGCTTACCCAGGACCATTGGAAACAGTATAAATACCCTGCAATGTTCGCTTTTTAGACAGTCAATTGATCCCCCACTTCTACACACTAAAGAGCTCCAGTTCTCTGAACATCTCCTCTTCCCTGGCCCTATACTCTGTCCCCACCATCTCCAGACCAGCTACACCAATCCCTCTTTCCTCCCAGAGGACGATTCATCTGGCTGCTGCACCACTACCTCCAGCACGTTACAGCCAGTCTCGCCTCACAACGTGTGTTGCGCATTAGCTTGTATGCTCTCTACTGCAAGGCCTGCTGACAGCTAATCGTTTTCAACGCATTAGCATGGTCACTACAGTGTCTGCTCCTTCCAAAGCTCGGAAACAAACCACGGTGCTTTGCTTCCCATGCTGTTTCTGGAGTTTGTGTATTGGCTTGATCTGCGCTGGTGGATGGCGGGGATTTTTGCTTGGGAGGAGAAAACTCATACCAGGTCCCTTTGGGTTGTACCTGTCTGTCCTGCCACAATAAAGGCCAGCCATGCTGCAATTCATCAAGTCGAAGCGCAGGGAGTCTAGGAATGGTGTGGGTGCGGGCTAGATGGATGAGTCTGGTGCCTAATAGGAAGGTCAGTGCACTCTATGGCTGTGGCTGTCGTCCCGGAGATCTACGGCCTTCGGGGCGAGCTCGTCGACGGGAGGGTGGTCACAGCGTAGCACAGTACATTCTACAGGCCAATGTATTGTATGCTACAACTCGGCACGTTCCGAAAGGGGACATAGCTGAGCTATCAATTTATCCTGAGTCTTATCCAGCTGTCGGGAGGGACGCGGAAAGAATGGAAAGCGTAGTGGAAGCTAATCGGCAGGGCCATCTTTGTGATGAGGAATGACCAAAAGGATGGGAGTGAGACTTGGCTAAATCTCGGCTAACACCAAGCTAACACCCGACAGTGAGACTCGGGCCTCGGCTAAATGCCCGAGATGCGAACAGTGGGACTCGGCTTTATTAGCGCATGTGCACCTCGATACCTCCTGGGCCCCGGCGTTCCTCAGCGGGACCGGCCGTGTAATCCTACCTACCTACCTACCGGCACATCAAATGATAAGGCGACAAGCGGCATAGCCCGCTACCAGAACTTGCATAAATTGAGCTATGATTTGCATACTGCCATATCAGTCAGTATTCGAGTGCAATGAATAATGACTAATCCCTCAGAATAAAGTCCAACTCCCGCCGACTTCCCGTCCTGCCCCCGCCATGTCCGCGATGCACCGAGTTTTTTTTCCTCGTCACAAATTTAAGTACAAGTACAGTACGTCTCACAATCACATGAACCCGGATGCATGCCAATATTCCACCCACGCTTTGATGTTTTCCTCTCCAAGTTTGTTGACGCCGCGTATACCCGGACTAAAGCCATCAATTTTTCCTGTGGAGAAACTGATCCCTCCAAATTCCCCCTCCGGCGATGCCACAGATGAGCTGGCGAGGCGAAGGAAGAAATCCAGGAGTTTGAGGCCGGGCTGCTCGGCTCATTAGTTTAAAAAGGCCCAGGTAAAGTGAACACTCACGACATTTTGTTTGAAGCTTGCTGCATCACAAGATCCCAAAGCCTGTAGCTCCTTGCACCAAGCGGGGAAAGTCACAAGCTGCAGATTCTCCGTGTCACATAGGCCTTTCAGCGCGTTTTTCACGGAGAGAATGACGAAATTCCAGGGAACGGGTTGGGAATGCACAAGATTTAGGACCAACGGCAGACGGTCGGAATTTTCGAGAGGAGTAAAACCTACGTCGATCATAGCCTGTGCCGCTGTTTCAACGTCGATCCAGGATACCAGCTGAAAACACGGTCAGTCGTGAGGTCTGAGGTTTCACAAGGAGATACTTACGCCATCAGCCAATGGCAGCTGGCCGAGTGTTATGCTTGTCTTGACCAATATCGGGAACCAGTCGTTGGTCGCCCACGCACCCTTCGGAAGGGCACCACATATCTGGCCGATTCTGAAACATGTGACATCCAGCCCGCTCTTGACCAAGATCTGCGAGATTCGCTTTTGAAAAGAATGCAAATAATGCGGATGGTAAACGTACCTGCTCTGCCACGTATTTACTCTGACCATACCCGCCCACTGCGACACTTGGATCGTTCAAGACATCCTCCGGACAAGGGCGACTATTATTCCAACCCTGTGCGGATGCGATTGAGGAGGCGAACAGAAATCTAGGCGTGCGCGGGCTTGAATGTGCGAGGTCGATGAGATGGTGTGTTGCCCGAATGTGCGGTTCAAATGACGAAAGTAGCGTGTTGAAATCGAGCGTCCAGGCATTGTGGATGATGTGCGTGATAGAATTGCGTATCTTATGGTGCGCTGGGGTTAGCACGACTGGGAAATTGTGACCGTCTGAGGAACGCACCTCCTCGTACCGATCAAGCGGTAAACCTAAATTCTCCTTGGTGGATTGACCCTCGACAAAGACGAGTTTCGGAGAAGACAGGAGGGCCGTGTCGAGGCCTCGTTTGATGAAAGTGTCCGCATGCCGGTCGACGAGGCTTCGGTTGGATGGTCGATTGAAAGCGTAGATCTTCACCACTCTGTCGTCCTTTAACAGTGAGGCAAGTATCTGGGATCCAAGATTTCCCGTTGATCCTGTCAAGAGAACCACATTTGACTCGCTACTGTTGGGCGTGAAGGTCTCCCCGCCTGCGATCCCAGACCAGGTATACTTGGCAATCAAAGTTTCTACCTCCAGTGCTCGAGTGTCCGCCGTGTTCACCATAGCTCCACCCACAAGCTCCTCGAGGTAACTCGCCAACTTGGAGATGGTAGGGAAAGAATAAACAAGATTCTGCGTGATTGCGTTGGCGGATTTGTTGAAGTTCTGGGAACGTAAAGCCTTCATAACACGAAGGCGAAGAATAGTGGCGGTCAAACTATCGGGTGAAGATTAGGACATTCTATGGCGCGAGTCGGGCTCGCAAACCTATCGAATCCTTGCTTGAAGAGATCTTCGGTGGCCGAAATTGTCGTCTTCTCGCAAAGAGTTCCGGCTAGCTTTAAAAGCCACTCCTGGATCTCGGCGTGGTTCCATACGGCGGGCGGCTCGATAGAATGGGTGACGTTGGTTTGCTCCTCAATAGCGTTGTATCTGTCAATGATGAGTGCAAATGTGGCTCAGGAATGAAACACACACATCGATTCGATCTCGGGTTCGTACAGACTGAGTGCGGCCTTACGCATAACCGTCCCTTTCCCCGCGCGGGGTAGGGGCTTGTCCCGTGAAGCGAACAGGATCATTTCTTTGAAGATGCGGCTGAACGCAGGGGCAATCATGTTTGCCTCCTCGACAATGGGCCTATACATTGCACACAGTCAATCACGGCACGATCAAGACTTGCAATACTTACCAGACTTTATTTCGAAGTTCTGCAAAGTGAACATCGTTCTGAAGGTGGATTTGAGGGGATGGAGGCGTTTCGATAAGAATGCCAGCTTGTGGGCGCTCGCGTCCAAACATAATGGCTGCTGCGACACTAACGTTCTGGATAAGCGTCTGGAGCTTCATAGAATGAACGGATCTGCTCACTATGGGCTGCTCATGACGATATCTTCCATGGGTGCAGGCACTGTTTTCTCTCCGGAGCTGTGCATGATCACGTCATCGAGGCGTCCGACCCTGCGGTGACATTTAGCTCTCCCCAGTATACTGGCTGGCCCGCGAACGCACAGTTTCCACAAGTGCTTTTTCTGCGGATGGTTTACGCACAAGTCAGACGTTTTATAACCTTGAACGTCATCCAAATTGTCCACCATTGGGGTGTGATTTTCGCATGCCTGTGAGTAAACGAGCATCAGGAGGATATTGCAACTAGAGCATACAAACAGCGCACCAGAAGTTGACATTCAAATGTACCGTCGCCCTGAGATGTCCACCTCGCGTTTACAAGCGGTGAGACACGGAACCAGGCCCACTCCTTCTTGTCTTCTTCATCTTGGATCATGGTTGAAATGGGGCCAAATTCTGTAGCGCCGTAGCCACAAATCAGGTGAAGCCCGGCATCCACAAGAGCATCCCCGATTCTCTGGGGCAGTGGGCCGCCCGAAAATAGCTATGACACATGAGAAATGAATAATTCATATAGCATAGATGGCCAACGATGTTATCCAATGTCTTGAGGTACGCAATAGCAGCTGGAGAAGTCGACCAGGCGGCCAACAAGGCGGGTACCGTGATGAGCGATCTGCACTTTGTTTTGCGTGCATGCTCTAAGATATTCCCGGGTGATGGAGTGATAGGGAGTGCAGTTGGGGAAGTCGCGGTCGGTGGGTACACTGCGGTGGTGGTGCCGGCGAGAGGCTGCCAGAGCTGTTGAAACACACCAAAGACATGGAAATGGCGGGATTGCCATGGCTCCTAGGGGTCCCCAGTGTTTAATATCCCCTCGTACTTCTGCAATCGCGGCTGAACAGGAAAGGAATTTTAACGAGTTGGAGAGAAGACGTTTAGCGAGCCCTGACGTACGGAGAGCGAACCATTGCTTGAGCATTCGATTGGTCTGGCCAACGGCTCTGGGAAATCCGGTTGTCCCCGAGGAATGGAGATAAAGGGCAATGTCGTCAAGCGATGCTTCCGATGATTCCGGTGGATAGGGTTGGAATGAACAATTCGCAGTTTCAGTGCCTAGGTTAGGGTACACTTGCTCCAGCGACGGAACCTCTTCAATTTTCAACTCGAATTCTGGATCGACCTCGGCAATGTGCTTTTTGACACTAGCCAAGAGAGGCTCAAGCGTGGCACAGGTCGCTATGATGCGATGGCAGGATGAAGCACGAAGAAGCTGAAGGATTCCAGCAGGCGAATTTCTGGGAGAAATGGGAAATGGCTGATGCGCTAGTATCAATAAGGTGCGGATATTCTCGTTAAAACACGTACGATCAGAGTAGCCGTCATGAGGCCAACCAGAATGGCATGGTACAACACGGTGTCCGACAGCGCAAGAACAGCTACCACTTTTCCATCTTGACCTTCATGATTCGGACGAAGAACATGAGCAGCGCGGTGGGTGGCGCGACCGAATTCCAAGTTTGTGATGGTGGTAATTTCGTCAGACGCGGGCTGCGCATAGACATAGAAAATACGCGAGGGCTCCGCGTCCCAGATCCGACCAACAAGGTCTGGTATACGCACAAATTCAGGGGCCAGAGACGTCGAGGACATGGGGTACCGGGTGAAACTTGAATTGGTGTGTCCCAAACATGATGGAACATTATTTATCACCTAGATCCCCGATCATTGTTTTGCAGTGTTGCGCGGTCCCTAGCGAATCTCGATGCGGGAATCTCGATGGCTGCCGTAGCATGTAACAGTCGATCTGTCCCGTCAGAGCGCGAGAAGAGAGCCCGCAGCAGATTTAGATCCTCTTTCCATCAGTAGTACCAGTCTAACAGATCCCGATTCTCTTTCCATCAGACTGGTCGGGATAGTTCTATTTGGCACCCGCAGATGCCAAGGTACCCAGGTATCATATAACGGCGCAGCAACGGCGCGAAAAATATAAGTCCGGTAGGGCCGACAGGCGGCACAGCCCACTACCTAACCACGATGTTTTGCGGACATTGGAGCAATTTGGATCTTGTGTTTCTTGTTTAATTTGTGTAGAACATTGATAAGTGATAAGTGATATTTTATACGCAACATCCAAACACTGAGCACCGTGTTCCCAGGGTTATCTCAGTGTGCGCAAGCATCTTGCACCTTTGCCGTGGGCCCCCACCACCTGGCTTGACGAGCTAGTCGCTGTCAGAACATCTATCTAATGCCATGCAAGAAGGGGCAGAAAAAGATTTGCAACTGATCTTACTGAAATGGGAGTGGCCCGAAACTCGCTCAGTTGGCACGTTCGTGCCGAAAAGCTCACATTGGGCCACAGACTTGCATGTCAAGATCCTTCTGACGGTGAGGCACTCTTTTAAGAGAAAATTTGAACGTACTTTGTGGATATTTTTTCCCAAGAGCTCAATTGTACTTGATCTCTCTTTTTCTAGTCAAGACTAGCATCTGAAAGAAAGGAAGGGCTTCCAGAGCATCCTTGAACTGTACTTCCGTACCGTTCATCCTTTCGGTTGAATTCGGCAGTGTGTGTCAGCGTGATTATGAAGGGACGGGACCAATCAGCGGCAAGGTTTCGGCTTCAGAGCTTTTGGTAGGGCTTACGCGAGCGAGAATGACAAATTTTGACATTTTTGTGACCTTCCGCTCATCCCGCCCTTCCCGCTATCACAAAAACATCATCCGGGGTGCCAAATATAATTATCTGACTAGTTACACAGGGAAAAAAATGTTTCAGAACGGTGCTTCTGAGCACCTCCCGCTCATCCCGATCATGTCAATTCCTGGGGTGCCAAATATAATTATCCGACTAGTTACACAGGGAAAAAAATGTTTCAGAACGGTGGTTCTGAACATCCCGCTCATCCCGCCCTTCCCGTTATCACAAAAAACATCATCTCAATTCTCGGGGTGATAATTATCCGACTAGTTGCACGGGGAAAAAAAGTGTTTCAGAGATGGCAACTCATCACGGCGGCCTATACAAGAAAGCATGTGTGGACCGCATGCAGTTGGGACGACGACCTGGCAGACAGGGCCGCCAGCCACCGATAGCGGCCAATGTATTCGAGGAATCGATGTAATGGAATGTCTTGGGCATCTAGGCGTGAATTATGAATTATGGCCGGAACCTGAGTCCGCAACCGTGACCGCGTTCCAAAGTGATGGGATCTCCCGAGAGGCTATATCCAGTCGTGTCATCAGTCATTTAAATATTGCTTCAGGAGACAGTATACACCGACGCACTGATGGACCCCGCATCTGCCCCCACTCCAGCGGAAATTGTTCAAGTGTGGGGTGGCCTTTTCGTTTCCATATATCTTTTTTACTTAAGTTTGACTTCGCAGGTCCGGCCCACTGGTAAACGTCATTAGTTCAAAATCGCGTTCTCTCTCTGAGTGATCGTAGTATCTTTCAACCGTTCCAAATGTTGGCTTATTTGGGGCAATGGCGGTTCAGCTGTGTGAGGCGTCTTGGAATTCCATCTCCAGGCCGGTCAAATGACGCAGGACTCTTATTTAGACCTCTACCATCAGGCTTTTCCCAATGATAGGCTGTTCACCAAGGCCCTCGTCTACACCATAGGCCTGATCGAGACGGTTCAGACAATCTGGCTAGTTCACGACGCATTCTTAGTGTTCGGATACGGCTTTAGTGACCCACTAGAGTTGACGAAGATGCACTCAGAATGGTTGCTGATACCAGTCGTCAGTGGAGTCGGTAGGTATTTTCTGACTAGACCATCCGTTGTTGATGTTTTTCGCAGTTGCTTTCATGGGGCAGGCCTTCTACGCATACCGGGTGCATCTCCTCTCAAAGTCTCGATTGGTTCCCTTGTCCATATTGGTCGTAAGTGCGACTCTTCCCGCGTCTCCCTCATGCCGCTGTTGTGGCAAATACTGACCGCATCGCAGATTGCGGTGACTAGCAGTATTGCGGCGTTCACCACGGGTGCTTTTATGCTGCAAGGTGCGTAGGCTTGCAAAATCGAATATTCTGTTACGAATTCTTCAAAAGTGGGTGACTTGAGCCGTCTTCAAACTTATAGGACCAAGGTTGTTCTCGTGGTAAGTTCTAGTTTTTCGTATTCAGCGCAATGTTGAAAACAGTTTCAGTTGTGGTCTGCCGCCTCCGCATTGTGCGACATAACCATTGCAGTAACTATGACATACTACGTGATTACGGTTCTGCTCCGGACGGCCCAGGCTGATGCGAATTCCAGCTCACAAGAAGTGACACCGGATTCCGTCAAACCCATGCTATTGTGTCGAAGCTCATTCGACTGATCATTGAGACCGGAACTCTGACTGGTATGGGCTTTAATTCCACTCGACCAGGCAGTTCACCTATCGCACGAAATCTGCAGCTGTTATAGCGCTAGCTAACCTGGTGTTGTACCTGGCATTTCCCGATCGCCTTTACTTCGAACCGATGGGTGGTATATTATCCAAGATGTACGCCAACACCATGCTCATGGTTTTAAATTCCCGCATCGAAAAGCTTGGTCGTGGATCCTATACCACCAACCTTTCAGCCCAATTTTATCCTGGTTCCGTAGGGGACACCGCCTTACAACAAGGATCCGGTGTTTCCTACACTCGCGAGGTGGTGCTCTCTGGCGCAGATATGCGTGATCAGGTTGAAATGAAGATCATGTGAGTGAGTTAGATCCTCCGTCGCTTTGAAAAGAACTGACAATAGCACAAAAATCGCCCATCGACGCCTCCAGCTAGGATGATATCGGTATATATGGGGGAAGGGTCGGTACATATAGAGGAAGGGCTTTTTTCAAGATCTGTTACTGGAACCTGTATATCGATGTGCATCCCTGGCTGACTGGGGATATGAGTCAGCCAATTGCATAGATTAACGGCCATGAAATATTCTGCATGGAAAACTAAGCGTGGCAGAAGATACCCCAGAGATGAACTTCGATGGACGCAGAGAGTGTCGTCGCAGATGGAAGCCTTCTTCGGTGGTCCGTTGGCCTCGGTAAATGCAAACAATCTGATGTTCTAGAGTAGACTCAGGCTGTCCAAAATACCGCCCTCCCAGTTCTGTGGTTGAAGTGCACCGGCGGTGCTCGAGTTGATCTTGCCGCAGGCTCCGGATTCTGTGGAGGAAGAAAACGGTGTTACAGTGTGGGTCCGTGTGGAGGGACCAAAATTTAACACCAAACGTTGGGATAAAATCCGCTCTCGTTTGCTTAAGCAAATCACGTCGAGACGTGCCGGGCTGTTTAAGCTGTTTAAGCACGCTGTATATTGACTTACAACCATACAATTATGCTAATGCCACTATCCGGCTATGCATGACCTGCCGGACAAACTCCAAAAAAAAAAGCTCCCTTTGGGTTGCCTTGCATTTTCTGTGCATTGCCATGGTTGCTTACCTGATAAAGCCTCTATTCTCAAGTTTTAAGTTCAATGAACTCATATTGAAGGGTCTGCACCCCCAACATCGTCAAGTTATCTGGAATTTTCCGAAAAATTCGACTTATGCTTATATTGCCCGCATTAAATGTTAAATCTGCCGGAAATTTGACATGATCGCTTTTGCGCTATTCTGACCTACCCACCCACATATAAATCATATTTTTGGATGACGAACTCACCAAGATCTGAATTATTTGGTTGCGGGGAAAGTGAGAGAAGCCATCACAAATGGTCCAAGTGTTCAATCGCGTGGGCAGGGCCAAGACTTTTTGTGGTTTGCTTATGCACCCTTGACGCGTAATTAAGGCTCCAATAGTTTTCGGTTCATAATGGACACCACCAACTCTCCCATTGCTGCCCCTTTCCCTTTCATCTTCATATTGAGTCTATCGCGTGGCCTGTTCCTTGTGTGGCCCCCACATCAACCAGCTGAGTGCACCATCTTTACGGGTAGTCTTATAGCAATCACGGTCTAATTGTTGGGCAATCAACTGATTACGGAATTCGGTGGCTGTGCCCACAGGTGTTCTTTCCTTCGTACCACAATGAAGACAACACAAATATATCTAAGAATATTTGTGCAGGCTCATGGAATGCCTTGGGTGATATCTTCCTGCGAGAATCAAGCATTTCGCATCACCAATGGTTCAATCTATTGATCAACCTAAAAAATGATTAGCTAATCTATACTATCAGTGACTAGGAAGATAGCCACACTAAGAAGCTGGCCATAGGGTGAATGTAACACTCTGGAGTGAATAATATCTCACCTTTGTACTTGCATGGTGCAATATGACCCATTGTGCACCCTCAGACCGATTTTCAACCCAAAGTGATGAGTTGATCCAAAGCTGTGCCCAGGTTGATTGCGGTCCGCAGGGTGAGAAAATCAATTTCCTAACTCCGAGCAACCGCCTCGCCTGTTTCTCAACCAATACTTGAGCAATCCAGGACTTTGGGGGCTACTTCTTCTGCCACAACCTTGGGCTTCCATCTGGGCATGTAGCTCACAGTGTAAACCCTTTTATGTACTTCATAATCCACCAACACAATTGGAACTCTAACCCGACACCTGCAGTCTTCAACTCGAGATACCAATGTGGTCTTCAAGACTACGATTCCAGTGCCTTGCATGAACCATTGATAAAGACAAAACTTTCATACTATCAATAGCTCACCACGCTAATACCACCCTGTCTCTCTTGATGTCAGTACAGGTAGAAAATCACCCTTTCGCCACTGGAAAAAAAGATTAAATGTCGGGTCCTCAGCAGCATGCCTTGGAAGTGGAGATCTGGGTCCAGGTGGGTCCATCAGCTTCCAATGGACCCTCTGATAACTTATTTTGGCCAACAGCGCCATACCACTGGTGCAACTCCCTCACTTAGCTCACAGTGTGGATCCCGCCACTCACAGTTCTCATGGGTACTGCAGTTTTGCGAGATCCAATGTACAATATAAGTGTCCAGAATACATCATTTGGAACCCATGTACATTATGGTCAATGGTGCGCCCCCATTGGCCAGCAGCAATGGGTTTTTTACGGTGGCCAGGTACACCAACATTACCCTTTCGGGAAATCCCATAAAAATAAATTTGTTGGGCACTCAAAATGCCACCAAAATTATCCCCAGTATGCTCAATCTCTTCAAAAGATGCACACCTATCGCCTAGGGCCCACAGACCTGGGAAATGTCCCTGTGGAATACCGGAATCGGGCCAAACCCCTAAGGTGGCCAGGTTCCCAGCGTGTCAGCACAGAGCAGATTCCGGGTTCTGAGGTGACGAGGGCAACTGAAGCACAAAGAGTTCCAATGAATAAGCCTGGAGTTTAGACTAGAATAGTGTAAAATACAGGGAAATAACTACAGCTTATATACTAAAGTCCCTAGGGGTTGTAAATTAAGGTACAGTGTCCAACAGCAATGGACAAGATTAATGCAAAGTAAATGAAGGGGTATATATGTAGAGGGAGCAATCAGGAACCCAAAGGTTGGGAAACCGATTGAAACCATTAGGGATCCTAAAACGGTATCCTGGTTCGATTGATCAGATAGTTGATCTGATCAATGCTTGGGTTGTTCGGGTTGTTCGGGTTCTGGAAATAAAATGAAAAGACGATTCATGACATTACCCCCCCTCTAGGTGAAACCTGCCTCGGGTTTCATGATCGACACCGCTTCTTGTTCCACAGGTCTTGGCCTATGATGACCCACTTCTGTCCGTGTGCGGTTTCCTTCAGAGCCGCCGGGTACTTCTCGTAGAAGTCCTCAAGACATTTGGTAGAATCCCCCAAATGTTCCAATGGTTCCCAGGTGTTATCCTCGGGTCCATAACCCTCCCATCGGATGAGGTATTGCAAGTGCTTACACCTTTTGTTGAGGCGTATCTTCAGCACCTCTGCAATCTCATAGAGGTCCACCCCGTCTACCACATCAGGGGGAGGAGGGTTGTCATGGTGCTGATGGGCAGCGACAGGTGGAACCCAGGGACGAAGAAACACGGTGTTGAAGACCAGATGAACCTTCCAAGAATCGGGAAGTTTAAGCTTGTAGGAGATGGCTCCAACCTTGTGGACAACCGTGAAGGGACTATAACGCCGGGCTTCAAACTTCTTTGTCAGGCGATGAGTGACCAAATTCGCCCCGGATAGGTACACCTTATCGCCGGGTTTATAGTCGGGATCTGCCTGTCATTTGGCATTGTAGAACCTCTTCATCGTCTCCTGCGCTGCTCGCATGGTAGCCCCCGCTTCTTCTCAGACCTTCGACATCCAGGTTGCAAATTTTGTTGCATCTTTGGTCGGTACCTCGAGGCATGGTTCAGTGCCCTTTTGCAGATGGAACCCCATGGTCACAAAGAAGGGACTGAAACCCGTAGTCTTGCTAACTTGGTCGTTGTGGTTGAATTCCACCGGAGTCAACCAATCCGCCCAATTGTCTTGCAAGAAGTTGCTGAAAACCCGAAGGTACTGCTCGATATTTTGGTTGACATGTTCAGTCTGTCCATCGGTCTGTGGGTGGTATGCCGTCGAGGCGTTTGACTTTATGCCCAGAAGCTTCAACAGACACTGGTTGGGAGATTCAAGTTTTTCAGCACAATTTACGGTGAAAAATGTTGTTTGTTTTTCAGACATTTTTCACTGAAAAAGGTAGTGAAAAACTCAAAACATTTTCACTATTTTGTGAGTTCGAGGTGAAAAATTCAAAAGGAAGCTCAAAAGAGGTGAAAAAGATTTGAACATTTCACTGCTTTTTTCAGTGAAAAATGTCTGAAAAACAAACGACATTTTTCACCATGAATTGTACTGAAATTCTTGAATCTCCCAACCAGTGAGATCCTGCATAAAGTGTCCCATGAATTGCGTCCCTTGGTCGCTGATCACCACCTCAGGTAACCCGAAGTCCTTCCATACGTGGTCGCGGTAAATGTGTGCCATACCCTCTCCTCCCAAGTGCTCAGTGCAAGGCACCACTCGGATTCCTTTCCCCAGTCGATTGACTATCACTGCAATAGAGTTGTACCCATTACTGACGGGTAACTTGGTGATTAGGTCCACCAAAATGTTTTGCCACACCCGCTCTAGAACCGCGTTAGGGTGTAGGGGTCCTCAAAGCTTAGAGGGGAATAGTTTCATCCTCTGGCACACGGGGCAAGCTGAAACGTGTTGTTTGGCATCCAATAGCAGAGAGGGCCAATAGTAGTTTCAGGTTACTAGTTCCGCCATCTGGAATTGTCCCGGGTGTCCCGAAATATAATTGTTGTGGTGTGCCCGTAGAATCTGATGTTGTAGATCCCCAGTTGGAGGTACGTATATGGTTCGATAACGGGCTACAAACCTGTCCTCATGTTCTTCCCAGTCCTCGGCCTTTTCCTCTAGTGCTTTCTTCACAACATCTTCCCAATCAGCTTTCCCAGCTTTAATAGACAGGTTGTGCAGAAGCCGCACAAGCCGCATGCGGCTTCCTGCAGCTTTTGGGCATTGTGCAAAGCCGCGGGAGCATTTTTTTTTCGTTCTGGCACTGTAAACCACCTCCAAACTACACATTTCAGTACCAATCTGCATGTACCAGGCATGTGGCTTCCGATCCAAATCCAACTGAATCAGACTCCTCCAAATGTCACTTTCATCCTTCTCCTGTGTCTCCCGTACTGCGTATCGTGTGGGACAAGGAGTTCAGATGTCTCCACTCTCCCCCACTACTCAACCAAGTCACCAAAATTCCGACCACTCACTGATAACCACGGAAAAGCTGTGCGGCTTTGCACAATGACCAAAAGCCGTGTGCGGCTGTGGCACAACCTCTCTAATATCTCCCAGAAATACCAACAGCCCCAGTCGGGCCTCAGGGAGGGCTTTGCGGAAAATCGGCAGGATTGATGGCCAATTAAACATTCTCGGCACTCAATCTTGAGCTCTTCTCCCCTGGTACTTGAGTGTAGCCCCCAGTCCATAGGATAGTTATTTGAAAAGACGACTAGAACTCAAGCGAATTGAGTTACTCCAGCAGTGGTTCAGTGTAAATAAAGTCGTTATCTTGATCGGAAGAGAAAAATCCTGGTCAACAACCCGATGGTCGCTCATGACAGGCTAAATACAGAACCACTCAACTAAGTATAGGGAGAACATACGCACCACACTACATCGACACAATGAAGCCTCAAAAGATACTCGCGCCGAAGAAACACGCCCATGCCGATCTTCGGCGTAGCAAAGATCTTGACAAGGGTTTCCCGGGAAACCCGGGTTCTCAATAACATGGGGTTCACCGAGAAACCGGGTTTCTCATTAGAATTATCCGGTGCGCAGCTTCCCGATATCATTAGTTGCCCGCTAACCAAGGGCTCAGTCCATGATTCAATCCTGAACAGTTGATCCCCCAGCCGCTGTTGTAAATGGGGTGAAGTAATGTATCTCCAAACTCATGGCGCTTCTCCCGAAGAAACACGCGCGTTAGGGGCTTAGTTGATCCTTCAACACCGGACACGAGGCTTCTAAGGATTCTCACCGGTGGGAACTTCAAGGGTCGTGAGCAGAAATGTGGAGATTACTTACCGGAATATTCTGTGTCCGGTCGCTGTTGTAATGGCGTCCATCGGTGCACATGTTTGAACGATCTCTGTTGGTCGACTAATACTATCTTTCAAGTGCTCCCACGTTACACAAGGATCTTTCTCGCCAGGATCATTTCACATACATAAACTTGAAGGCTGGAATGGTTGCGAACAGCTGAAATGGGGAGATTATCTGAACGTCTCTGTCCGGCATGAGTGTTTCGCCGCTTTGTTTAATGGGTCCGGCATAACAAGTACGGTCCGCATTTTGCATGACAATAATACTTCGTCATAAACAAATCATAATAATAAAGAAGGTACTACTCAGAATAATGCGGAGGCAATTCTTGCCCTCCCCCCCTGGGCGGAACGAAGGAGTGGCGCTGCCGGAACTAGAAGGAGAAGAAACGTGCCATTGCTGTTGCTCTCGCAGAATTTTGGTACTCGGGATCATCCCGGACAGCACAACTGTCGGTGGACCCGCGGCACCGGAAGTGCTGTAGGCGGAGAAAGGTGTCAGGTCGGGAACGTTTGAAATGGGAGCTTTAAGGTAATTAGTGGGCAGCGTAAGTATGGATCGGTATGACTCACGTTCTAGAGACTCAGACTGACGCCGTCTCCTGCGGCAAAAGAAGATGGCGGCCACCAATGCAACCAGGGCCAAAACACCGACAATTGGTCCAACTATGGCCTCAACCGGCGTCTCTTTATGCGACGAGGCCGAGGAACTAGTAAGGCTCACAAAGTCTGGCGCGTTCGGAGTGACGAGAAAATAATCGGCCTACTGGCTGATCATTCTCAGCGGTAACAACCAAAGGGTGGTTGCCCGGCGAAAGAGTCCCGGAATTGCGAAGAAACAAATGAAAATTGCGATAGTAAGTGAGTCTCATGTGTAGGTCAAAACAACCGTTGATGTCCAACCCAGGTGGGGGTGGCAGCCCAGCTACCCCCTGATGACCTCGGATATCGGACCTTCTGGGACTTTCTTGTCGCCAAGGGGCAAGTGTATCAGCCACTAAGCCCTGATCTATTCGTACGCTCCTTCGCTAAATGAAACTCTCAACGGGGAGATATTCTGATTCTCACAACTTAATGGAGATGTTCGTGACAGTAGACGCCACGCTGCGATGGAGTAGATCAATCTCTGCGGTAAAGGGTGAGAGGAAAACGCAGAACCGTAACACTGAGACAGGCCGCCGCTTCGCTCCGGTAAGTGAGGGAAGGGACGCAAAAATAGAATTTCCAAACAACTTGATGACATTCAATCACTAGAAGTACGGGGAATTGGAGGAAGGTAAGGAAGTCTTCCAAGCCGAACGGTCACCGTCAGTCCCTTGAAATGAACTTGTAGCAAGTAATAAAATGGCCCGGGCTCCCGTGGGACTGGAGAAATTTTCTGTCGCAATTCTCGGTATCTTACCATTGCTGCAGTAGAAGTAAAATCCGGGTGAACGAAGGGTGAAGCGGCAAAATGAAATGAGGTGAGATCCGTAGAAACACGAATATGCCGTCGCAGATTGCAGGCGAGAACTTGTCAAGAGGGGCGCTGGGAAACCCGGATGATCTTTGAGGCAAATGGAATGAAAGTAAGTACGAGCTCTTCTCTGTTGAAGTGTCTATCTGTCTACGAGAGATCAGATGTATTTTGGATGTGGGTCGCGTTCTTTGCTGCTTCCAATACTATATCTTGAAAATGCGTGGAGATTCGTCGTGACTCGTAATTGGCTTTGTTTGAAGGTGTGCAGCACTTTCATCCACCACTGCCAGAAGGACTGGCCAACTTCGCGATGGTTATCAACCATAAAGAGCAGGATTCCCCCCAGTTCCACCACCTGTCCGATTGCGTTTCCTCTAATAATTGTAACCAACTCTATAATTGGACCCAGCTTCTAATAATTGTAGCCAGTATGATATAAAGACGGACGGACAATTTCGGGTAATGCACAGTCATACCGATTATTACTCCGTCGCGTTGCCCACGTTCAGAATTCTTTGTGTCCCCCGGGTTCACGTTACAATCATAGTCTCCCGCTCTCCATAATGTTACATAATGATTGCGATGGAATCCCAAAGCGCGGATAAAATTAAGCAGCCTGGACCCACTGCGGCCGTGTGAGAGTACATTATATGTACCCAAGTAAGTAGATTCCCCTTGTTGTGACAGTCTTCCAACACTAGTGATAGATGAGTTCGTGTCATTTTTTCCTGATCTTCTACGTCTAGTCTCCGTTCGTCCAATCTCCGAGGTGGCTTTCCAAAATAGGTGCTGTGTTTCAAGACACGATACCACAAAAGAGATGCCCGACCTAGGCTTGTCTTAAAGAACGGTTAATGCGGAGGCGGATAAACCCCGCTATGCACCGGCGGTGATCAGCTAAATGCCGCGCTGAAACAGTGAAACATGATTCCGTGTGGGGCGGGAGAGAAGATTCCGGCGATACACGAACTCAATATAGAACGGGACCGGTATAGTACCCATCCGAACTCTGATTGATACCCGAACCGTCAGTTCAAAATGTCCAACATCGCGGAAACTGGTTATATTTGTGTATGCAGTCAGGTCAGAGCAGATGGCTGCGACATACGAGCTAAATACAAATCGACAGGCACCGCACCGGTGGTGTCGGCCGAACTCTGATTAAACTCTGATTGACACCCGAACCGTCGGTGTTCAAAAACAACCGCCAATAGGTTTTGGGTCGTCCTCATCACCACGGGAACACCCCAGGAAGAACCACTGCCGTTTTAAATCAGCGGGAAAATGTAGCACACCCCTAATTTCGTTTTTACACAAAAATGAAAGTGACCATGTCTGCAGCATGTCACAAACATCAGGTATATAAGCTAAAGAAAGAAACCCCGCCCACAACGGCTCTTCTTCCCGACTCACTAATGAACGCTGCGAAGAAACAAATGAAAATTGCGATAGTAAGTGAGTCTCATGTGTAGGTCAAAACAACCGTTGATGTCCAACCTAGGTAGGGGTGGCAGCCCAGCTACCCTCTGGCGATTTCTCCTCCGATGACCTCGGATATCGGACCTTCTGGGACTTTCTTGTCGCCAAGGGGCAAGCGTATCAGCCACTAAGCCCTGATCTATTCATCTCCAGCGAGTACGCCTGAAACTTCCTCGATTTTCCTGCCAGCTCACAACATCTCAGCTTCAGAGCACTGCAGGAGAGATTAAAATTGCCTGCAAAAGGTGCATTTTTAAAAAACCACGATGGCATGGATTCGATCGCCTTCGGAATAAGCATGAAGGACGCACGAATCATGCCGTTCACGGCCCGACGCTTGATGGAATTGTCGTTCGAAGCTTTGGCGGACTCGGGCGTCGATTACCGCCGCCAAAAAGTGGGGTGTTTTGTGACAGGCCCAAGCAGCTTCGAGGTTTCGGTGAGAAAAATTTGAGCACCTTGATGGAAACACAATAATGCATTAAATTAGGGAGCCGTCAGCACGGATGGCAGTTTTGCGTCTATTCCCAGTGCACTTGCGAATCGAATATCATACATGCTGGATATCACTGGCCCTTCAGTTCAACTCGACACGGCATGCAGCTCTTCTCTCACAGGACTTCATCTAGCAATACAAGCGGTCGAAGCAGGTGATTGCCACACAGCTTTGGTGGGGGCGGCTCAGATTAATCGAGAGTAAGGCCAACTTTGCATAACTTGTAATGCAGACTAAACATGCTTTCTAAGGCTTGCGGAGTGGAAGAATTATTCGCTTAGTAGTGTCCTGAGCTCAGACGGAATAACGAAACCCTTCGATGCCGATGCTGATGGGTGGGCCACTTTATTGTTACTTTCATCTGAGGAACCTCAAACTATGCAATAGTTTTGGACGGGGAGAAGGCGCCGCAGTTGTGATCATAAAATCCTTGAACCATGCCCTCCGGGACAATGACCACATTTATTCCGTTGTGAGTTCAACTTGACCGTGAACAAACTCAACTTTTTTATCGGTGTCCACAGATTTTGGGTTCTTGCATCAATTCCACTGGATCTCTGATGCCTCTGCATGTGCCGAGTGCGGTAGCTCAGAAAGAATGCATTCACGGGGCCTACGCCCGGGCCGGGAAGAACACAAGCGATGCCGACTTTGCCGAGTTACACATCACAGGTAAGTATTTCATGTCACATCACGCCTACTTATACCGAGCCAACGTTCATCGCAGGAACTTCGGTTGGCGACCGGATTGAAGCTACAGCTGTGGGCGAAGTCTTTACTCAAAATCTCGATGTTGGAACTGTCAAAGGAAACATTGGGTTAGACATCGTTCACTTTTCGCTCCCCATTCACTCATGAGTCGCTGGCAGTCATCTGGAGGCAGCTGCCTTTCTTGTATCTCTCTTGAAGGCCTGCCTCATCCTAGAGAATAAATTCATACCGCCAACCGTTAATTTATCAGTCCTCTCCCCCACGATCCAATGGAATCGACATCGACTCGGCGTGCCAACAGAATTGAAGCCACTGGGATGTCATTCGGACTCTGGCCGATCCCTCATCTCTCTCTCGGGCGCCGGAATCGGGGGGTCTACTGGGCATGTCGTTATTGAGTCTCCTCCCTCTAGAGATCACCAACATGCTCTGCCGCCTGACAGTGTTGCCGTCACATTCGTGGTAGGCGGGCTGTCGCCCAAGGCTGTCATCCAGATCTCTCGAAGGATCTGCGAAGACCCCCCGTCCACCATTGAAACCTTGCGCGCCTGTGCAGTTACAATGTCTCGCCGCGCAAGGCAGCTGCCGTGGAGAACATATTTTACCCTTGGATTCTCTGCACCCTTCGAGATTGCTGCAGCAACGCTCGTTCCGACATCCCCGCCTCCAATCGCCTTCATATTCAGCGGCCAGGGACCCCAAAACTTGGACATGGGTCGTGAATTATTCTCCGTCTTCCCGGTGTTCAGATCAACGATTCTTGAATTGGATGAAGTCTACAAACGGCTAATCGGCGAATCGTTACTGGAATCAACCGGTCTCTTCGTCACCCCAACCTCACCTCCACCACTATCTCTCTCTCCCTCAGCATGGCCTGTAACTATAACCGTGACGGCGATTGCGATGCTTCAGATGGCGCTATTCGATTTGACGGTTTCCGGCGGAGTCATGCCAAGTTCATTCGCTGGACACTCTGCCGGAGAGACGGCCATACTCTACGCATCTGGTGCTGGTTCGAAGGCGATGGCGCTGGAAATAGCGATCGCTCGTGGCCAAGCTATGGCAGTTACAGAGAGCATCGATGCCGGGATGGCTTCGCTAGCCTGCAGCGCTGATGTCGCAATGGAGATTATCTCGGAGATCTCTGGCAATATTGAAATTTCCTGCTTCAATTCACCAGAATCCATCGCCATTTCCGGCTCTGCCGATCTCCTTGCACAAGCGATTTCCCTAGCTCAGGCTCGA
This sequence comes from Mycena olivaceomarginata, assembly GCA_029378375.1. Classification (NCBI taxonomy): domain Eukaryota; kingdom Fungi; phylum Basidiomycota; class Agaricomycetes; order Agaricales; family Mycenaceae; genus Mycena; species Mycena olivaceomarginata. The sequence continues at coordinate 284,804 of JARKIC010000085.1, forward strand.
GGAATATTTGCGCAGAGAATCAGAACCATGGTCCCTGGACACTCCTCTTACATGGACAAGATCAAAACAGATTACATGACGCGGATGACCGACATATTCACTCGATATCCCGGACAGCACATTCCCAATGTGCCTGTATTCTCAACGTGCACCGGACAGGCACTCGTGGACGAGTTTTCTCCGTCGTACTTCTGGGACAACTGCCGAAATCCTGTGTTATTTAGCGCTGCAATCTCGAACTTACTCGACTTCCACGGTGACACTTCCTCCAATCCAGTCTTCCTTGAGGTGTCCTGTCATCCGGTTCTCTCTTCTTCGATATATCCGCACAATGTTCCCAAGAAATCGGTGTTATGCCCGATGCGTCGTTCCACGAGTGGGGAAGAAAGGCCTCGTGATGAAGCAACACTGTTCACGGAGACGTTGGCTCGAATAACGCTTCTCGGATACAACTCGTGCGATTTCAGCGGCCTCTATGGCCCTTCAGATTATAGGCAACCGCTAATGGATCACCCTTGGGTTTACCGCCCGATCCTGTCGCCCCTAGTCCACTTCTCCGACGTTCAGCGCACGCACACGGTGAACGGATCGCTCTCCACCAACCTTTCCATAAATGAGCATACTCATCCGCTCCTGGCTCAACATGTTATTGACGGTCGGTTCGTTGGCCCCCACCTGTCAGTATATATTGAGTATTTTGCAGGAGAACCTATTTTAACCGGCTACAGGATTCATTGAGATCGTACGTGTATGAATCCCGCTATAAAGTTGTATTTTATGACTTGTTCGAAGCTTTTGGAAGCTGGCGCAAACGTTCTCTGGGATGTTGAGTTCATGTCTTTTTTTCCCTTGTCAGCGAGACATTCTGCGCAGATGATCCTTGAGCGCTCGGGATGTGAGTGGTCTCTAATATCCATCAATCCCCACCAAGGTGGATCGGTATGTGTCAGAGCATAGCAGCACCACCCCCGCTAAATGTTTACCACAGCTTGCGAAGGAGCATGCTCGGGGGGCTCATGGATAGCTGCATGCCGATGCAATTACCGGAACCGTTGGTCCTTCAATCAGTCTGGGACCGCCTCCCGAAGTTGGAAATGAAAGGTAAGCACACGTTTAACATTCAATCTCGTGCATTTTCAGCTCTATCCAGGTTTCTATGAATCTCTGCACCCATTCGCCGCGTTTGGCCCCGCATATCGGCGGGTGGTACGATGCCATGGTAATACTTCCGAGGTTATCGCTCAGATTCGGGGCCCATCACCAGATGAACTGTGAGCGGCGGACATTATCTCTCAATCTGTCCATCTCACTCTCCTGCGCAGGGCAACCCAATACCGGTTAAATCCTGTATCACTAGATGCGTGCTTGCATATAATGCTCCACCCTGCCATATCGAAACGCTATGGTGCAGAATCTATGTATCTACCATTCAGCCTCGGTCGTTTCATCACCCACCACAATCGTGGTTCAGTTACCGGGGATTGGTTCTCGCATATACGACGCCGAGGCTGGTCCCCAGGTTTGCTCTCAATAAGGGATTGTGTTGCTAGCTAACTAGTATCAGATACCAAATCATACGACATCGTTATAACGGATGGATGCGGAGCTGTGATCTGCGAATTCCACGATCTGCTGGTCCGGCGGCTTTCCATTCACCCTCCAGTTATTCGCCGCAGACTGGAGCTCATTTTTCAACCCGTCTCTCTCCGTACCACTGTCGTGAATTCTGGAGCTAGTTATTCTTACCGAGACCGTCAAAGTGACGAAGAAATTCTGTACGCGATTCTGGACTCCCTTGCGGCCCAGATGATTTCCAAATCATTCCAGCAAAATATCGTAGTGGGCGGTGATGTAAACTCTCCGATTACCTTGTATTTCTCTGGCTTACTCTAATTCGTAGGTTTCCCGACAGCGATACTTCGACTTCGCCAAGCGCGCGCTGCAGACAACAGTCGAAATTTCCAATACTGATGCCAGCGAAATGCGCACCAAGTACCCTGCTCATTTTGAAGTTACAACGCGAATCGCCGAGGTCCATGAGAACATTTTCCAGTCGTCAAAGGTCTGTACCGGTGAAGCCTGAATTCAACTCTTCTCCGTATTTACCTCTGCATTCAGAAAGCTGTCGATGCCTTGTATTCCGACGACCTCATGTCTCGGTTTTATAGCCGCAATAGCCAGACGAGTACCGTATATCCAGAAGCCGTGCGATCCTTCTCCTCGATTCTCGATTCTCTTGAAGCCGGTGGGAAACATGCTATAAATATACTTGAAGTGGGTGCAGGTGGGCTTATATTTCCTCGTGTGAACAGGACGATACTCACTACGTTAGGGACCGGACTGTTGACCAAATATCTCGTTGAAGTACTCCAGCAGAAACCGCACTTGCTTGCGGAATACACTGTCACCGATGCATCATATGTAAGCAATCATTACCTTCCAGTCCTCAGTCCTTCACGACTGAGCTCTGGTGTTCCTTCTGAAGGCTTTGGTTGCTGAGCTCGCTCGCACAATTCCGCACTACAAAATCACCCCGAGGATTTACGATGTCACAAAGGATGCAAGTCGTCAAGGCTTCCGTTTGGAGTCATACGACGTAATTGTTGCGCTTCATGTTCTGCATGCCGTCCCAGACATTAGGTTTTGTCTTTCATCCCTCAAGAGCCTTCTTGTTCCTGGGGGATGCATTTTTGTCGTCGAGCTCGACGGAACATCCTGGGGTGAAAAAGTTGGGAACATGTGGTTTGATTGTGTGTTTGGCTCCTTCTCCGAGTGGTTCGGTTTTGAAGATGGACGCACACACTGCACGATGACCCCTCAGGCGTGGATGAACATGCTACAAGATCTGGGGTGCGTCAATAGTCATGCGAGTGTCGATGGCGGGCACAGTTTCCTCTTCACTGCACAGAAACCCAATTTGTCCGAGCAATCGGTCATCCTCGACGACGTCCCTGGAATGAATCCCTTCCATGTTCTACAATACTCGTTCGGCAAAGAGATGGAGCTTCGCGCTCATCTTGGCAGCATGGCACAGAAGGATCACCTTCAGCTGAACGTGGTCGTGTTGGTGGGTCGAGATGCAGATTCCGCCATGGGTCTCTGCGCGACGCTCGCACGCGAGTTTCCGTTTTGGGCTATCCACTTGGCCATTTTCGAGTGCCCGATCCAGCTTTCCCAGCCTCTTCAACTCATGGCCCAACATGGTGATTTATTCGAGCAGGGGGAACATGTCGTTTACTTCCCGCGGGAAGGAAGTCCCTGTGTCTTGCGAGCGGTCCCTTCCCGCCCGCCTGTAACCATTGCTGACCAGCATCCACTAGTGCTGGGCGATTCAGATCACTTGGTCGTCAACGTCATTTCTTTCCAGGCGACAGCCGCTTCCGTTTATGGCTTCGTTGGTCGGGTTGCGGCCAGTCATCACCCAAGTTATACCCCGGGCGACATCGTAGTTGGGATTACCGACCAGAAAAAGACAAGCACCCTTGTCGTTCACCTCGGATGCATCGCCTCTTTGGACCTGATTCACCAGCCTCCCGACCCTGCAGACGTCTTGAAAGTGGCTGTAACTACACTGATTCGAGACTACCTTCCAAAACGACGTGGACCCATCCATTCTTGTATTCGAGTTCTGGTAGCCACTATGGACGAGTTCATGTCTGGCATTCTGACCGCGAATTTCGAAAACATACTGGTCCAGCGCGATTTCAAGGACGACGATCCATCCAGATGCGTGGATGTCCTGATTACTGATTCAGATACGAGTTCGCGCTACCCCCATCTCCGACATTGGGTCCCAAGATCTGGACGGTTCCTCCTCTGGGATAATATCTTGTGCGAGAACATCGCGGATCGTACCTGGGAGATAGCACATGCTTTGGAGCTTGGGCTATCGGAGCTTGTGGCGGCAAGCAGTCTCTGCTGCCACCCTCCCCACCAGGAAAAGTCTGTTCCCCCAAAAAACACATCGTATTCACCCTTGTTCCATCCCAACAAGAGCTACATTCTCCTCGGCGGCATCGGCGGGCTTGGAGTTGATCTGGCCGTTTGGATGTACAAGGTGTGTATATCTCGGATTCATCGTTGCTTCGAGCTTATTCCGAATCTCAGCATGGAGCGCAGCACATCATCCTTACATCTCGGAGGGGCATCGTCTCCTTGGACCCCGGGAAAGATGTTGAGGCCTTGTCCAAAATTGCCTATCTCCAAAGCTGTGATCAGCTCGAACTGCAGCTTGTGAAATCAGACGCGACAGACGAGAGTGCCTTGTCGCTTCTAATAACTAGTCTACGATTTCCCATCGGTGGTTGCTTCCAGTTGACCTTGGTGCTTTCTGACCAGTTATTCCTCAATCAAAGCCAAGACACCTTCGCCGCTCCACATGATGCAAAGCTCAAAGTGTTTGAGAAATTTGCGGCTGCGGTCGATGTAAACTCTCTCGATTTCTACGTTGCTTTTTCGTCGCTCAGCGGGCTTCTCGGTTTGGCCGGACAAAGCAACTATGCAAGGTGGGTTTCAATTTGTTTATTGAGATGTTGGCCTGAACTTTGAGGTGATAGTGCGTGCACCGTGCTGGAAGGAGTCCTGGCGCGTTATCCACGCGCATTTTCACTTGTTGTTCCCGCCATACGAGATGCAGGGTATTTGGTGTGTACCTCGAGGGATGCGATGACTATTTTCTGATTTGACCCAAAGGATCGAGCCGACTTTGGCCGTGCTGAGACTGCAGACGATGGAATTTTCCTGGCATGTATGTCAGCTTCTGGTACGCACCTATCGATCTACTTGCCTCCTTTTCGTTCTCATCTCGCAGCAGATCTCTGGAACTGTCTCGAAGACGGACTGCGAAAAATCAGAGATGGTCCATCATTCTCACGTTATATCCCCGATCTTGATTGGGATTTACTACACGCGCGATATCCGTTACCTCTTGCCTTCCACCACCTCTTGTCGTCACACCGACAGTCAACTCAGGTCAAGGTGAAGGATTCCAAGGGGGAAGAGAACATTTTACAGATTGTGTTATCCGTTCTGGAGGTAGAAAAAGGAGGATTTCGATTTCGATCGCCTCTTCTGTCCTACGGCCTGGATTCCCTCAGCGCCACAAGACTCTCTACAGCCCTGCAGCCGTTCGTCCAGGTTTCACAAGTTCAACTTCTGGCCGGAATATCGTGGTCGGAGTTGCACCACAGTTTGCGACAGACGGAGGGTGGAGACCGGGGACCCGAAGTGGCCCTCGCCAACCATCGTGCTGCCCAGGGAATTGTCATGACGATGCTGGGGGTTGAGGAAGCCGATTTCGACAAAAACGTCTCCTTGGTGTCATATGGACTGGATTCCCTCAGTGCTTCAAAACTCACGACTGCACTTCGTCCATACCTCCCGGAACTAACACAGCTGCAGCTCATGGGTCATGCGACATGGGCAGAAATTGTGGCACCCAAGCCGGCAACGGTTGCGGTGCACCCTGCCATGGATCGCAGCATCTCAGCCCTACCTGCGCAGACTATTGTTGAGATCTGCGATGGTCCCGGAATACCTCTCATTGTCTTTCCCGGTGCCACTGGGCGTATAGAGCCGCTCCTCGCCCTTCGCGCTCACATATCGGGCGCTTTATATACGGCGTACAGGTGACCGAATCCACTCCAATCACACCATTCATGGCCCAGGCCGCCTTTGTGGTGCAGAAAATCCGCGACAAGTGGCCGGACGGCCCTTATCGTCTAGGCGCTTTTTCTGGGGCGAGCGTCATCGCTGTTGCCGTCGCCAAGCTCCTGGAGGAGAGTGGACAAGAGATCATCCAGCTATCGTTCATTGACGGCTTTCCTTTGCTGTGGACCGAGGAAGAGACGGAACTGTTCCTGCGCACACAAGAGCTACCCGCGTTGCTCAACAAGGCGGTCGTCTCTATCATCGACCTCCTCCGCCATGACCCGCTTTACGGCCCTGAGAGCGAGCAAGTTTCAAAGTGGGAGGCAGCCTTGGCGGGCACGCCCGAGGCAACCCAGACACACTTGGCAACGATCGAAGCCACGCGACGCCTCACACCTCCGCTTATACAGTTCCTCCTCGACTTCTACGGACCAGAACCGGTGCGGTCTCACAGCGATTTTGCTGGTCCGTTCAGTCGCTGGGTATCGTCGCTCAAGGCGCCATTCAGCGTGTTCATCGCTGAGTTTGGGATGATAGCCACGTTGCCCGATGCTGCGCGTGAGACCTGGGCGGATCTGGGTGCACATCGTTGTCCCAGCCAGAAGGAGGTGAAACAACATTTTATCACGGGCGTTGGGCATTATGGGATTCTTGGGGCCAAGGACACCGCCGCTTTGCTTCAACATTTTTGATACTATTTCGTTTGTTAGTGGTAGTTAGTAACAATTCCTTAGTGTGGCTGGCATTGAAGATACTACATGTTCATGGGCCAGACACCAGTCGAGCGGGTCTCCTCGAAGAATTGCCGAGGCGCCTTGTCCGCCGTCGGATTAGTTCGTTGAATCTGAGTAAATCTGCGAGTACGCACCTTTTAAGAACCTTTGCCGAAATAAAACCTCGCAGCGCGACTCGAGAGGGGGAGGATGGGGGAAAAGGAAGAGAGAGGACGGTGAGTCATTAACCTAAGAGGTGATCACCGGCAAATGCCGAAGCACAGCCTCAGGAGGGAGGGAGGGTCGAAATCGCGTTATTTCACTTTTCGGACCAAGGTTCCAAATGCTTCAAAAACACGTTTTAGATGATTCCCGAAAAAAAGTCGGAAAAAAATCAATATAAGTATTTTCATATTTGCCGCCGGCTTGATTGCTGGAGATCCCAATCACAGCCAATCAAGGCCAATTTTTTGCCGTAGTTCCAGATCTTCCACTCACTAGAAGGTCTGCGCGCGTCTCTCGGAGGCGAACTGTCATTTTGTCCGACAAAGAAGATGAAGAGGAGGGTTGTTCCATTTCAGGTTGCACAATCACCGGCAGCGAACCAATGGTGACATGTCTGGGGCCGGCTTGCAGCACTCAGGTAAAGACTTTCAACCTATCCATTCTTTGAAAAATGCTGAATCTCCTCCCTTGCAGATTTACCTTTGTTGTGTTGGGCTCAAGCTGACAGACCTCACCACCGTTGAGTGGTTTTGCGACGGAAACTGCCGTGAAGATGCCGGTGGAAGAGTCAGAAAGAGGTGAAGGAACACTGGGTAGCCTATCAGAAAGAACTCTCGAGACAATTGATGATGCAGCACATATAGCAACCGAAACATGTAGTTGAAACCGAAAATTGCCGGATTTAGGAGGTGGCTGTGCTCGACTAAGAGGGAGGAAGGGTCTAGAGGGCCTTAGTTCACTTTTCCGACCTTGTGTCCGAAATTTTGCGGACGATCACCTCTTGCATTAACCGTTCTTTAACGAAATGGCTCCTCGGCTGTGCCATTTCTCCATATGTCCATACTCCTTTCGTCTTCATCTGCTCGCACTCTGTTTTTAACCTGATCCATGCTCGAATCCCTGTGCTGGTCCACACTGCCTCTTCATTTTATATTAACCGTTCTTTAAAGAAATCCTCGGCGATTCTTTGCATCTTCTCAAACCCTTTCGTCTTTCTCTGGTGCTTTTCCGTGGCCATCTCCATTAATTCGAATTTTCCTGTGCATTCCTCTTCTCCATATACTTATCCGCTGGTCCAACTTCGCTGCAGCGTGCACAGCGTGGAATTCACCCAGCTGACTATCTCGCAGTACATTTTTGAATCTTTTGACTGGTCACACAGTTTGTCGCAGCAGATAGCTGTAAAATTCAACCCAAATTTGGACAGTCAAGATGGAAAGGGGAGCCTCGTGAGTCCACAGCTCTTGAAAAAATTACCTTATTTGTGCCTGGAACACTCACTGCATGACAAGCTGGTGCCTGTTGTGGCCACCACACAGTTTATTATATAAATGAACCGGATTAGCCTCCCCTTCTCGCCCTCCTTCCCCTCGCAACTCTTCTACCACTCATCGGCCACCGGTCGCTTTTCTGCAAATTGCTTTATCAATGTTGACTCACTTTACTCTCAATATTCCCTCAATCTGAACCCAAGTACTGCTTCTGCTGGGGCGAGTCAATGCTTCAAGTTTGATCAATATACCTCTGAACAGGGATTTGCTTGGCTCGCTTGAACAAAATCTATGGCTTTTGCAGGGGACCTCTTTAGTTCAATTCCTTCAAATGCCCTCAGTTCTCATCCCAGCCAGCCCCTCAAAATGTTCGCCTCATCTCCATGGCAAGAAAAATAACCTATTCTGGCTCTATGCTCTCACCACGCACTATCCTCTCATTGTCAATGGCGCCCCAAAGAGATTTTTATATTCCTTGGTTGTTTTTGACTTCTCCCGGTACACAACATATGCTCGTCATCTCACAGCTGTTCATACTGATCTGTTCTTGGCTCAAAGTGGTCAACATTTGGATCAAATCTTTTGATGTAAGCCCGATGTCTTTGTTGCGTTGGTGGACGCTCAGCCGAACTTTCAAGCTCTATGTGCGAAGAATTCCTCAGATGTTGGCATACTTTCAAAAGCACCGAGACTCAATTCTGTGTTGGGCGCGCCTCGGCATGGTATCTGGTGGGTGGTATTTGAAGCGCAGGTGGGTCTTATTCATTTTCCTTCCTTTGGCACACATTTTATCTTCCCCACACCCGGTTTACTACCCCACTCACTTGTCGATTAGAGCCTGTCTTATCTGCTTCACACATTAGCATCATCCATCTTTCCTCCTCAAATTTACTGGCACATTATGTGACTTCTGACAACTACCAGACTCGACTGGAGCCATCCAGATCTTTGCCCTGGCATTATCCCATATGCAAATTTACGACTTTTTGTTGGACTACAGTACCTCTATGAATTGATTGATTTCCAACATTTTTGTGGAGAACATATCTCACAACATCTAACTGTGGGTTATCTGGTAATGGTTCTCATGTTGTGTACCACGACACAAGATATTGACTTTCGGTGTCCGGAGCGAAGCAGAGGAATGTCTTGTCCTATACTTGAAAAGAAAATTGACAGATTATCATGTGGAGCACTTGATAAAGTCACGCACATTGGACATGTTTGTCCCACGGCTCGGGGTGGCCGCGCCCGAGAGCAGGGAGCAGAGCGACTGAAACGAGGGGTGTGGCCAATGAATAAAGCCTCAAATCTGTATCCGCCGTGTGTGTGGATGAGGCCCCGTGGCGAAGACACGGTGAACGATGTGCTCCACTGCACATTTTGCGCATTTCAGGGATAGCCGGATTACAGTATAGGCTTATTTCTAAGGACTGGTATATGGTCTCGGTATAGCCAGATGGGTTGTAATCACAGAGTAACGGGTACAAGGGTTAGGGCACTACCCTGCGGACTGACAGTGCTCGCCTCGAAAACTGTAGAGGAATGTGTAGCCCACAAACCTCTTTAGAGACTACTTCTGGTCTTATTCCCATACAATGGAATAGGCTGGACGTACTGATGACAAGGGCATGCGGGAATAGTCTTATTTCTGCACTAATAGGCCGTGCGCCTTCCATGTGATAGACATTAAGGCCCGGGGATATGCATTCCGGTGAAGTTCCGGGACTAGCGAAGGTTGGCTAAGGAGACCTGATGGGATTGTTTATATTCCGAGCAGACAGAGTTGGGGAAATAAGATCCCTTTCTGGGACGAGTCTCACTAGGGGTATCTACGAGGAGCTGGAGACCAGTGGAACATTACCCAATGGTCAGTGAGGATGGGGGAAGACCAGGCACGACGGGAAATAGGATGAATGACTCGGTATCAGTCAGCCAAGAGACTGAGGGTTTCAAACCCCTAGGCTGACCAACACCACTCAAACAGACATCACAATCGTCCTGTACGCTGGCCAATGGCAATACGCTCGTGGGAACCCTTCCGACGGATAAACAGCTGTGGAAGGGGAACTCGGGCAATTTTACTAATTTCTATTTCATTCTTGGACTTGCATATGATTTAGGGGTTTGTATAAGTAGTCAGGACATTATCTCAAGTAGGGTATAGAATCACCCCTGTATTAATAAGTTGAACACTTGTGATTGGGCTATTTCTGGGGTTGGCTCAGTGTGTATTGTCGTTGGACTTTAACATCAGGAAACCTTAAGTTGGAATAAGGAATAGGGTATTGGAAACATCTTGGCCGTGATTGAGGCTATCTAGCATCTGGGAATCAAATTGTGTTTTTGTTGGAGATTCAGGTCACACGAGATGCAGCAAGCAAAGATATATTTGAGGCCAAGGGAGTAGGCGTCATGGGGATACAGGCAAGCTATGGAATACGTCGACAGGAGGCATATATATGTAAGGATGTGAGTCATAGAAGGTGTAGTTATGATACAGAATTGGAAATGGCGGTGAAATGGTGCACTTCTTATATGACTAGAAATAGCTAATTGATAGGTATTGCGAACCAACACCCAAAACAACCAACCACAACCAATCTACCTCCAAAGATCTAAGTGCTTCTCTTTGTGAGTTCGGGTCCGGGCCGTAGTATGCGACCAGCAGGTTTGAACAAACACAAGTTTGATTTATAGGCTTCCAACAACACACTCTACAACGTACTAGCAATATGCAACCGCCAACAACAACACTGCTAGGAACCTAGGGATGGTCCGGGGGTGTGTTTATATGGGGTGGATACAAGATGGCTGGACCGCTAGGTCGAGAACACCAGGGCAGAGTATGTAGGTTTGTGAAAATCCTCGCTAAGGGCAATCCCAAAGACTACTGAGGCTAACAACAAATGGACTTCAATCCTCAAACGGCAAGACTCTCCTTGACCGCCGACCTATTCCTTAACCAAGAATAGGAACCTTTCCGCTTTTATCGGCACTAGCTCACTACAAGCGTCCAGCTAGCGACCCAACACACTACGACAGAGCTTCCGTCTATATCGGGGTGAAGGCGAAGTAACTGACAAGTTATAGCCAAACTAGAGGTGGGGGCACCTAGTCCGTCTTCTTCTTAGTGGGCTCAAGTCAACACACAATCCACCTAGCAAGCGATCCAACACACTACGACAGAGCTTCCGTCGTGCCGGGGTGAAGGCAAAGTCACTAGCGCAAACTGCAGTTGGGTCTCGAAGAGAACACCCTTGTTTTATATGTGGAGATCTAGGACCAACAACACAAAATCCTCAACTTAGTCACTCGATGTTTCCAGAGTCCACAGTTACTGATTCCAATATAAAGACTACTACAAGTGAAGTTCGGTATCAACCTCCACTAGCGGCCTGAGTCCACTAGCACCAGCTTCGTCCAAAGTCTGGGGCGTAATGTTCTTAGACCCTAGTCTGTCCTGCGCTCCCTTTTATACTACTAGGTGTGAGTTACATGTGAAAGCGAGCTGAATAATACAATAAGCAATATTAGGTGATAAGAAATACGGTCAGCCAATGAGACGACTGCCGTTTGGTTTTGGAACTGGTTTGGTATAGGCCAGGTCAGCCTCGCTGACCGGTTAGTGTTCAACCGTGGGTATATCAATGGATCCTCAGCCCTCCGTCTATGCTGAGTACCCCTTCTGGACCAACTGGCGATATAGCCGGTGATCTAGGTCATCTCTACTCTGTCAGAGCGTCGATCTATTACATCTAGGCGACGCAGTGTTGCGACCGACATCAAATGGTCATAGCTCGTTGGTCAGAACATCGATCCACCCTCCGGTCATCGGTACAGGCTGTACGATCGTCCCTAGCTCCGTTCCAATAGCTGACTGGCTATTCCCCTTCGCCCTAGCTGCCCAGATCGGGCACTAGCCGCGTGCTGCCTCATCTCGTATGTCGTGGTATGTCTTTGTCAACGCCCTAACCGGTCGCTAGTAGGGTTATTCCGCCTAGCGCCGTCTAGTCGCTTATCTAGAGATTAGATAGTACCACCGGTTACCGCGCTGAGCTTCCTAGCTCAAGGCGTAGTCCCCTAGCTGTACTTCCATCGTAGATATCCGTCTGCTAGACCCTCGCTAGCTCCGTTCCAAGTCATCTCTGGACTACTAGAGTCTCCTAGGTCATGTCTCATGAATGTATAGGCGGTGGTTTAATCCCTGGTTGTTTGTACACTCAGCTAGCAGCTAGTGCGTCACACTAGTGCAGCCTCGTGCTACAGTCAGCAGTTAGGGCTCGCTCTGACTCTCCTTTATATCACCTAACAAGTGGTCTGCGTACTAGCTGATAAGCTAGTAACAACAGAAGTGCTAGTTGCTTCCCGTTGTATAAATACTGGTCATAGGAAATCGCAAAATTAGCCCTAGATGCCGCGCATTTATGTTACGCCGTTTCAGCGGAGAAGGCGGCGAATGTACTGGAGCAGGCAGTGCAGTGCGATCACCATTTGACACTCCCACTGAGCGTACGCGCAGCCTGAAACAATTAATGATGAGTCGGAGAAGAAGTAAATGTCCATAAAAGAAATGCTCCCACTGAGCCAACGGTCAGAAGTAGTACTCAGTAGTATGATCAGCGTTGGCGACAACGTTGTGGGGGGGGGGGGGGGGCAGGAGCAAGCGGCCCAGGCTCCGAGCACTCGCTCTGGAAATGGCCAAGCTTCTGGCACTTCCAGCAAGTGATGCGCGACTTGTCCCGGATCGTGCGCGCAGCAAATACGACTGGCTGAGGGCCGTTGATTCCAGGCAAGGAGAGCGCGTTCTCCTGTCGAGTTTCTTCGTTCAAAAGACGCCCAATGACAAACTCGAGGTCGTCCTTCTCTGCGTGCGAGTCAAGCGAAATGATGAGTGTGTCGTAGGAGGGGGGAAGAGACATGAGGAGGGTCGCAATAATCTGTGCATCTGAGGGTTTGTCATTGTAGAGCCGGCCGAGCTTCTCTGCGAGGCCGCGGACAGTCGCGATATGAGAACACATTGTCCTGGGATCACCAGACTTGCGCAACCCATGCAGCTTCTTCCACACGGCGACTACCCCACCCATCGAGCCCTGTGCGTTTCCTTCAACCTTGCCCACATCCCCGCAGGGTCCTCCTCGAACTCCCGGATGTGCGCAAACTGGGAGGGATCCAGCCTCCCAATGATTGTCGCAGTCGCAACATCCCGCCGTACGACCCAGGCCTTCACGGCCTTACTGCCACTGCTCCCCAGCGGCCGCGGTTCGTCGCCCAAAACAATTGGCAACACAGCTCTCCGGCGCAGTTCGGCTCTCGTCTCAAACTCCCAGTCATCATACACCACAAGGTCAGACAACTTCATTCCACCTTTCGCATCTCCAGTCAGTTTCGGGTCCATCATTTTGGTTTTGGTTTTGGTTACGGTTCGGTTGCGGTTCGAGCGGCGGCGAGCAAACACAGGCGCCTCAGTTACGGTACGGGTCGGCGGCAAGCAACACAGGCGCCTCAGTCGGTTACAGTTCAGTTACGGTTGAGTCAGCGGCAAGCAACACAGGCGCGACGTGCGGTTACGTTTCAGTAGGTGGCGAGCAACACAGGCCAGAGAATGAATCAAGGGGAGAGCGATGTTAAAATGAAGCAGAGGATGCGGCGCGGCGGCCCATAACCTGTTGGAGATTCAGGTCACATGAGATGCAGCAAGCAAAGATATATTCGAGGCCGAGGGAGTGGGCGTCGTGGGGATACAGGCAAGCTACGGAATACGTCGACAGGAGGCATATATATGTAAGGATGTGAGTCATAGAAGGCGTAGTTATGATACAGAATTGGAAATGGTGGAGAAGGCGGCGAATGTACCGGAGCAGGCGGCGCAGTGCGATCACCATTTTGACAGTTTTGGCATCAGCTACCATCATCGTCATCAGCTATCATCATCGGCACTTGGGAAATAAGCTACAGGGTTTCTATCGTCTGGAATTGTTATATTGTCGACCTATCCGAGGTCTCTTGCACATCGTTGGACGACACCACCACCACCACCACTCTCAACACTTGCTGTCTCATAAGCTGCGAAGCTTTAAACTATCTTATTTCCACCGCTCAATTATCGCTCAGGCCAATTCCTGGTGATATCTTGTAGTGAAGGTTCATCTTCCTAAGGGAAACACATACCTTCCCTTCAACCTTGTTGGGACCTGTAAAGGGACCACCACTTGTCTGAATCTTGGCTCTTGCGCTTGCTGATCGGCCTATTTCCGATCCTCGTCTTATTTCCGTAGGCCTCACTGCTTATTCCAGAAGGACTTGGGTTGTGTTTGGGTGATAAGTGTGTTGTTTGGGTTTAGTTCAGAGCACATCGTTCATCATTCCAGACAGTTCAACGGGTCGAATATACTTGTGACAAACAATCAACCAACCATCAAACAATCACGCCATCTCACACGTGTTGTCGGAGCTTGAAATGGACTTGTTCCTACAAGCACTTCAGTAATATGCCCTGACCGCCAAAGGCAGTCCGATCTGCCGGATGGCAGCAGATGCATCTCATCCATCTGCTGTTGTCCGCTGGATGGGGGTTCTCATCCGGTTTGGTAGGGTCAGAGGGCTGCCTTGTGGAAATCCCCTTTTATTGTGTATCCAGTCTCACTTTACATTTACCCCTATCTACTTTACATCATCTATTTGTATCGTAAATATTGCCAGATCATTGAATCTTACACTCGTACCACCATCTACTCGGCCAGTGCAGGGCAAATGCCCAGAGGTAGCAGTGTTGCACCTCGCCCCTTCCACTTTGGAATGCCGCCAGTGGGCTCTTAGCCACCAAAATCCCCGTTCTGTCTCGTCTCGCACTCGTACTTGTTTAACATCACTTTTCCATCCTATTGACAACCTCTTTTTCGCCTGTTTTCGCACCCTACGCTTTGACACCACAATTCCTTTTTCTAGGTTCAACTCTACTCTACGGCTACCGGATCATCGACTCGTTTAAAGAGCCTACCAGCCAGGACTTTGACTCCGCCACACTGGCGTCCTCCAGCAGCATCTACTGGTCTCAAGAAGGTCCACTGGACTCCGCCAGATCATCACACATAATTTAAGTTCCCTTACCAGTGCCATTCACCACATATATCCAGCAGCAGCCGGTAGATGTAGGCCGATTCCACCATTGTCATGGCCAAATCTGGTGGACAATGGCGGAATTTGCTACAAATCCACTGGCATCTGCTGGTGTTTCTGCTATCATCCACCCAAAGTGGTGATTTTACTGCACAGTTCTCCCAGCTCTCTTGCATCTGTGCTTCCAATGACACAAATACATTCATAGGAAATATTGTTGAAAACCCATTCACCTCATAGTCTTGGGTGTACTTTGAATCACCATATCACAAAAACAGATGGGAAGGGGGATCAAATTTATTTATTTGAGCTCCTATGGAAACCAGTGGAAACCAGTGGAAACCAGTGGATACATGTACAAAGTTTTGGGCATCCACCGACTGCCAGCGACCTCTGCACGTGGATGCTGGAGTATGGTGGATGCAGGATAGGAGTTGAATGGAGATCCCTGGATGCCACAATCTTTCCGATATCTTATCACAGTATCCATCGGCAACCATCAGAAGATATTGACAGATAGCGTCAGGTGCTGTCTGCTGCCGTCTGTCGGAGTCTGCCGCTGTCTGTTGACAATCTGGGCATATAACTCAAGCACTTGGATTCCAGAAAGGCATTCTTTGGGATTACGGCTATCATATGCTACTGATCTGACAGTGATCTCCGACGGAGTGCTACTGATCCTCAGCTGAATGGCTACCAGCACTACCAAGAGCTACCGGTCTCTGGCGGATGGCTACTGATGCTACCACTTACTTGTAGCTTTGGCCTGCAGCTACCAAACAAAATGATGTTTCCTGATAGGCCTGCTGATTGTCAGGATGTAGACAGTAGGATGCCGAGGATGGGTTGTGCTGAGCTAAATATATGTAGATAGAGAGAAAACAATTGTATTTGCCCCAACTTGGATAGTGGGAGCTCCATCTGGAGCACAGGGTGCTGGGAAATATTGACACAGATCGCTGTTTGGTGGACGAGTACATGATGGGGATGGCATGGCACAATGCTGACTCGTAGTGTGTTCCTGGTCAACAGTTGCAGCAGCTGTGATTAAATTTTGCCACGAAATTGTACATCATCAAAATTAATTTTCCCCACATATTGCTATGAAGACCACCTGATTTAATTTTCTTCTCTTTGCATAATATGGCAGCAGCTGTCCCCTCTCAAGAAATAATCTTCTCAGTAGTTAAGATTTAATCTAGAATTTGTCGCAGGACCAGAGATAAGATTAATTTCACATATAAGATTTAATTTTACATCAAGACTAGCAGTGTGCCCGTGCTTCACTACAGAATTTTGGAATTTCTCCCTTGATTGAGACAGCCTTGTTTTTCCCAGGGACTGGCTTATACTTGGACCAGTGCTGTGTGTTGGGGAAAAGGCATCGCAATGGGAAGACATTCTTGGGGTTCTTATTCGCAGAGAGGTACTGCTCCATGTGAACTTCGAAGGTAGAATTGTCGGTGTTGATGTTGTTTGGAAGTCCAGAAACATAGACAAAGGCATGGTGGCACATCCCGAAGTTCTTGGGGGATCCCAAGGACACCAACTAATTTTGACGCATTAGAATTAAAGTGTTTCAAAGAAACTGAGAAAACATACCCAGACTATATCCCCAAAGATGTGGTAGTTGAGAGGAGTGAGTTCCTGGGAGTAGACCTCAATGGTGGCTGAGGTTCAGGTGGGCTGAAAGATAATACTTGTTAACAATGGATGACTTTGAGCACACCAAGATACTCACCTCAAGAATGATGCTGTATACGCCAACATCTGCAAACTCGGTCTTCTCAGTGTTGAAATAATGGACTGACATGATCAGGATGGGCTCGGAAGACCCAAGGTAGATCTGCGCATCAAAGACGATGAACTTGGACTTAGGAATGAGTCTGGGGTTCTCGAGGACAGCAATGGCAGTGAGAGAGGCAGCAGACAACATGGTGGGTGATTATTGTTGACTTCATTAGGTGGTTGAGGGCTGCATTTATAGGGCAAGGGTTATGGTAGACATCATTGGAGATAGATGGAGAGGGGTGGAGACATGTAGTTTGTGTGTAGTTTGTGTAGTTCACTAAACCGGAGGAAATACCTCTTAAGTGCAGGTGTGATAAAATTGGGTCATGTTACTGCTTCGTGTTTAAAGAGATCACCTTACCGTGAAGTGGAGTGGTTAAGCTATGATGCATGAGTGGGGAGGCTCGTCATGGATTATTTCATGAACTCCACAGTGTTGGCACAATAGATCATAGGGTGGGATATGCAACGGTGCGCAAGGTTTTTAAGGTGTCCAGGCCAATGAAGGATGCCCTGTATAACCATCCCAATTACGTGCAAAGACTCGAAGAATATGAGCAGCATCCAGGTATAGAGTCTTCAGCCCTTGAGTTCGACTTGGCTAATGCTTTAGAAGGCATCAAACACTGCAACCACTGGGTTGCAGGCACATTCACGTGTCCTGCAGTCGCCATCAGCTTCCCCACCACAGACAGTGCAATACACTGGCACTGATTCAGCAAAGAAAACTCAGATTCAACCGGTGAGTTTTGATACATAGATATCAGCCTGTTTGCAATGCAGCCATTCAAGCCATCTGATGGCTGTTTGGCGTTGCACAAACTGATGGCTAATGGACAATGGATGGCTGATAAAATAAAGTCAGTGTGTGCTCCTTTTTGCTAGAAAGAGTGTCAATGGGTGTGTTATCACACATGG
Source organism: Mycena olivaceomarginata (assembly GCA_029378375.1). Taxonomy (NCBI): domain Eukaryota; kingdom Fungi; phylum Basidiomycota; class Agaricomycetes; order Agaricales; family Mycenaceae; genus Mycena; species Mycena olivaceomarginata. The sequence goes on from JARKIC010000085.1 coordinate 302,490, forward strand.
ACCTTGAGGAATGCCCCTAGACTGTATGAGACCTCAGAATTCAGCAATATTGATGATTTTGGGCCTACAATCTGGCTGTTGGACTCGTGAGTGGAAATGATCACTCATATATGAGCTGAACAACTCGGGGGCAACTCAATGACTCCAAAAATATGGGCAAGCATCGAAGCCATTCGAGCCATTAGCCATCAATTTGTGCAACATCAAACAGCCATCAGATGGCTTGAATGGCTGCATCACAAACTCTTTATTGCCCTTGTAGTTTCTGACAGATGGGCAGATTGTCAAGTCCCAAGGTAGAGGTTGTGGACATGTTTATATCTTTTGAACCCGAAGAAAGGCTGTATGAGACTGAAGAGCAGATGTATGATAGTGTTAGGCTTCTTGAATGCCATTGAAATGGTGCACTTGATATAGGACTAGAAATAGCTTAGATTCGGGATTGCACAAAACAACCACAAAACCACTACAACAATATATTCCTCCAAAGATGTAAGTGCTTCTCTTTGTGAGTTCGGGTCTGGGCCATAGTATGCAACCAACGGGTTTGGAACAAACACAATTCGACTGCTCAACTTCAACAAAGTCGTTCAACAACATGCTAGCACTATGCAGCTGCCAACAACAATACTGCTAGCACCTGGGATGGTCTGGGGTTTATGGGTTGAATACAAGGTGACTGGATCACTAGATTGAGGGCACCAGGGCAGAGTATGTAGGTTTGTGAAAATCCTCGCAATGGGGTACCCAAAGACTATTGAGGCTAACAACAAGGAACTTCAATCCTCAAGCGACAAGGCAGTCCTTAAGCCGCTGACCTATTCCTTAACCAAGAACAGTAATGTTTCCACTTTGTATTTGCAATACACGCTATAAGTGTCCAGCTAGTGACCCAAAACACTACAACAGTGCTTCCATCAATATTAGGGTGAAGGCAAAGTAACTGACAAGTTATAGTCAGTCTAAAGGTGAGGGCACCTAGTCTGTCTTCTTCTTAGTGGGCTCGAGACAACACACAACTACCTAGCAGGCGATCCAACACACTACGACAATATCGGGGTGAAGGCAAAGCTACTAGCACAACTGCTAGCTGGTTCTCGAAGAGAACACCCTTGGTTTTGTACATGAAGACTCCTCGAGTCAACAACTTAGAACCTCAACTTAAGATCTCGACGTGCCCAGAGTCAACAGTATTGATTCCAATAAAGCTACTACTTGTGAAGTGTGTTACAATCTCCACTAGAAACCTGAGACCACCTGCACCAACTTCATACAAAGTCGGGGTGTAATAATCTGAGGTTCTAGCCTGCTCTGTGCTCCTTTTATACTACTGAGGTCCATGGTACATGTGATAAACAGAATGAATAATATAAATGAGTGATAATGATGTGATGGATACAGCAGCCAATGAAACGACTGCCGTTTGGTTTTATGATGGGTCTATGCCAAGCAGAACAGCCACACTGATCTGCTAGCATCCATTTATGGGTATTGTGAGTGATTCCTCGGCCTGCTATCTGCTGCCGGAACCTCTATCCTGACGAAACAGACTTGAATCCGCTGGAGTCATCTAGCACAGGTCAGAGCACTGGCTAGCAGTCTGTTTATCTGTTGCTGCTTTAGTGGTGACCTGTGCATCCGCACCAATAGCCTGCTAGCTATTCCTCTACTGCCTACTTGTCTCTGTTTGTAACTCACAACCACATCACGACAGTCACGTGCTCGCATCTGTGTTTCAGGTCTCGAGTCAATCACTAGTTGAGTGCTGCATACTACCACCCTTGTTAGAAGGCTGCTAGCACGTGGTTTATCACCCTTCAGATTCCAGACTTGCTGCTCTTGACACTCTGCATGCAAAAGCCGGCACGCTTACTCCATGAGCTCAGCCCGGCTCATCGATCTGTGTCTGGAAAGCTTTCAATGCGGAACACCCAAGGCCGGCCAACTTCTTTCAAGTGTTCACTCTCAACCACCAGTGAATTTGAATGTGCAAAGTCCATGTTGTGGATGTAATGGTTGATTCGTGATACCTTCCTTTCGGCGTCCACGTTAGGCCGTACTCAACCATCTGCCAAATCGAAGTTGAAGTTGAAGTTGAATTCACACTCAAACCACTTCTCCTACCCTACCCTACTCTTCCACCCCCCGCTACCACTCACACCCCCCTCCAATACCGCGTCCCCACAAACGGCATCCCCACCACCTTCGCGCCCCGCACCTTCCCGCGCACCTCCACGCCCAGCTGCGTGCCCTTCTTGTGTGACCCATTGCGCACGTACCCCATGGCGATGTTGGTCCCGAGCGTGGGGGAGGGGATGCCGGATGTCACGGCGCCGAGGACGTCCTTCGTCGCCGGGTCGACGATCTTCGCGCCCTCTGCATCGCGCATAGATAAAAATCAGCTCAGAATGCGCCAGAGGAAAGGAATGGAATGGAATGGAAGGAGAGGAAAAAAGGAAGGAAGGAATCGATTCCAACTTGCAAACTTCCATCGGCTTCAACAGCTCGCTCGACCGTCACCGCGAAAGCCATGTCATCGAACAAGTCCGGCCGCGTCCGCAAAAACTCCACCGAGGCAAAATCAAAATCCATCCCCCCAAAAATCGGCAAAACTCCGCCAAAGCAAAAACCGGTGCGTGCAATGAAAGAAGGAAGGGAGAACACCACTCACCCCTCGCTACAGCCCCCTCCACCACGAGCCCCACCCTCCTCCGCGGCGGGCCCTCTTAAGTTGTTGCCGCACGCCGTCCGCGCCGATGAAGGTGCCCGTCTCGCGGCGGTCCTTGCCTGTAGTGATAAGAGGAACAGGTCAGCATACGGGCGAGGAAGGGGAAGGAAAAAGGAAGAGGAACGAGGAACACGAAAAAACGAATCGGCGGGGCACCGGTGTAGGTGAAGGCGGAGGTGAAGGCGGAGTAGTGAATACAGAGGAACGCAGTGCAACTCACCGACAACCCACGCCAGCCCCGCCTCCACCGGGCCCGTCTCCTCGTCCAGGTCCGTCCCGTACAGACACAGCCCCGCCTCGAGGCGCAGGCTGTCGCGCGCGCCGAGGCCGGTTAGTTCGACCTCGCCGCCGAGGAGCAGGGCGGCGACTTCCTCGGTTTGTGAGGGGGGGGATGGATATCTGCGCCGAGAACGCGTCATGTTAGCGCTCGTGTTCAAAAAAATGTGGAAATGAGGGGAGAACGCAACGCACCTCGAACCCGTCCTCGCCGGTATACCCGCCACGGGCAACATGCACGTTGAACCCCTCGACCGGGACGAAGGCGGACTTGCCGAAGGTGAGCTGCGAGAGGTCGAAGGATGTGAGGAGCTGCAGGTGCGCGGCGGCGGTGGGGCCTGGGCGGACATCACCGTCGTTATCACATTAACACAGCCAAAGGAAAAAGAAGGAACACAAGCGAAGGAACGATGAGATGGAATTGAAGAAAGGAAAGGGTACGCGACATACCTTGATGAGCGAGCAGTCCCCACTCCTTCAGCACCGTCATCTCCACCTTACCCGCCTTTCCCTGTTCCCCCGCGTTCCATTCGTCGAGACGCGCGGCGAACCACGCGAGGTCGCGCTCCCGGCACCCGGCGTTGGTGACGACGTAGTACCTAGATATAGAGGAATAAACATGGCTCGACCAAAAAGAAAAACAAGTACGTACGCGTCCTCCGCGTGCTTGGTGATCATGAGGTCGTCGATGATGCCGCCCTTTTCGTTGAGCAGGACAGAGAGGGTGGAGGAGTAGGGGGCGAGGGGGGCGAGGAGGGCGAGAGAGGGGGTGAGCCATTCGAGGAAGGGGATGACAGTGGGCCCGCGGAACCTGGTGCGCACGGGTGAGTTCGGCGCTGCGATTGCGAAGATGAAGATTACATGGACTGCACCATATGCCCCACGTCGAACAGGCCCGCTTCCGTACGGACATGCTTGTGGCTCGCCACTGTCCTAGGTCCGTAACTCAATCCACGGATAAGACGGAGGGCGGCGACGCGCACGCACCTTGACCGACGTCCCCGTACACGAGAGGCATCGCGTACCACGCGAATGGCATCATCTTCGCGCCGTGCGCGACGTGGAAGTCGTATAGGCCCGTTTTTTTTCAGCTAATCCAGATTAAAACTAGCAGCGGAGCCTGGCGCAAAGCGCGATGGACGGACGCACCTCCGCCGATGGGCTCGGGGTTGCGAAGCCGCGGATCGGGACGCGGGTCCGACGGAGGGCGGGGGCGAACGGGGCGGGCAAACGCAGATGCGACGAGGAGCGCCAGGTGGCCATTTGGGTCGGGAAAGGAAGTGGGAGTGCGACGTGTATGCGCGGTTGGGGCCGCCGCCACTGGTTGCCGTCGCCATCGTGGGGCACGAACGCTGAAGCACGGAAGCTGAGCCCGTTCGTCGTGGTTGACCGTTCGTGCTTAGCGGATCCGGTCGATGGAGCGAGGATAGGCCGAGGGAGGAGGAGGGACGCCACTCACCGGTATCGTCGTTTCAGGGCTTCAGGACGGTGGCGTAGGCAGTGTACGCGGAAGAGAGGGTGGAGGTATGCAGGCGGGGAGCTAGTGTGGAGTTAGATTTGGTCGATCAATGTCAGAAATTAAGACAACGTTATCTACAGTGCGGCCGCCTCGGTTGAAAAGTAAGTTGTCCGCACCTCCTCGTCTCAAGGGTTATACTCCATTTCCAATACGAGTACTCCAGTTCATTGCTTGCATTCCCGATTTTTCTTTTCTTGCTTTGAATAGGAGCCTAATAGCTGTCAGTGCGAGATGAAAGCTGGCTGTCATTGCAGAAGCACTACTGTCAATCCAAGTTTGGCACCCACGTAAGTCCTGCACCCGAACACCGCGGCGACCACGCAACATCCTCCAGTCCTCCCTCTGGGCATCGCAGCCACTACCCTCCAGCTCATCGCCACTGAGCTGCAGAATTGACTGATCTATATTTCGAGCGGGACTGCAGCAGTTCATTCGGGAGCCCGATAATAATATGGAAGCATCGCTGTCAGCTGGCTGTCATTACCGAAGCGCCACATTACTTGGTCTGAGGTCGACACAAGAGGCAGGCAACGGAGTTTGCCGGGATATCAATCTCCGAAGTCCAGGACCCCACCCCCACCCCTACGGTTGTCGGACCGACCTCCTGCGGACCGACGTCCGCTGCGAAAAAGAGAGAGTTAAGTGCAAGTTAAGTGATGACGTACTCTCGTTTACAAGATCAAATTCGCATGTCGGTCCGAACCGACGATTCTTGAATAAACTTAAACTGTACTTCGTAGTTCGCAAAATATTGTGGAAATGCTCTAGGTCGTCCGGGAGCATATAAAAATGGGGGGGCCACCCTTTTCAATTTTATGATTGACTCATTTTTACGCTGCCTAGCTGAAATTTGGTCGAATCGTTGCTTGAACCTAAGCGAGGGCGGACCGCACTCCGATATCTCGGAATCTTCCGGCGCCTGTCTCTTGGGTCGACATTCATGTAACGTACTGGACCACTTCCCCGGATCTCCCGTCACAGCCTTCTATCTAATTTAAAGCGCAACGTGCTCTGTGCATGTTCCTCCAACCCTTCCTCTTATACTTGTCTTTGCCCCAATACATTCTTTGTGTTAGGACCCCAAGTCTACTGCAGCAATTTATTCTCTTTGGTTGGTTTTGTCTCCCATATGACCTTTGGCACTGGCTGACTTGCCTCATACATAAGATACACACTTACTCAGAATGGACATGCCTCTCCCACCTAACGAACTCCACCTTACCATCTATGGTGCGAGATAAATTGATTATTATGTCAACATCAATAATTATTTTGCTCAGGAGGCACAGGAGGTGAAGGTGGACAGGGACAGGCTGGTGGACATGGTGGTCATGGAGGTGTTGGACAGGGTCCCACTGTCAATTTTAATTATGGCAACAAGGAAGAAGAACGCAAAAAAATCATTGACTGGCTTTCACCAATCAATTTCTTTCTACGACAGGCAGATATTTCACAGATGCGGGTGCAGGGAACTGGTGGATGGCTGCTTGAAGATCCTCTCTTTAAAAAGTGGGAATCTGGTTCTAGAAGCACCCTTTGGTGCTGTGGAATCCGTATGTAATTCATCACTCTCATAGCTGTGTCAGACTAACCAAGCTGAAATTTACAGCTGGTGCTGGAAAAACAGTCCTCATGTGCGTCCATTCTCCACATTAAGTGGCTGCTAGTAATTATCACAATTCTAGATCAATGGTTGTGGATTATCTCAGAAACAACAAGGATATTGGTGTAGCTTGCATTTATTTGAACCACAAGGAAGTCAACAACCAAACACCATCTAGGCTTCTTGCAGGTCTCTGGAGACAGCTTGTACTTCACAGGGATATCAGCTCTATTGCAGAGGATTTATACAAGCAGCACCGAGAGAAGGGCACTGCACCATCTCTGGAAGAAGTTGTCAATGTGCTCGGCTCTAGCCTCAAGAAGTATTCACAGGTCTTCATTGTTGTTGATGCTATGGATGAATATCCTGAGTTTCAACGGGAAATTCTACTGCAACAACTAGTAGCAATGGGTAGCAATGTGAACTTGATGATTACTTCACGGCCAAATATTTCTCTAGAGTCCCTCCCCCTTGCCAATCTTGAAACACTAGATATTCGGGCAGCACCAGAGGATATCAAAGCATACATCAATGCACAAATCAAGCTGTCTCCACGCCTGTCCAAGCACATTCGGAAGGAACCTGTATTACAAGAGGAAATTCTTAAAAAAATCATTGACAGTGTGGATGGAATGTAAGTGGTGACAATTTGCTGTTTGAAGCAACTGAAATAAAATTTAACCAGGTTTCTTCTGGCCAAGCTTCACATTGATTCCTTGAGCACAAAGAATACAATCTGGGCAGTTCAAGAAGCTCTGAATACCCTTCCAGAGGATCTTTATGGCAGCTATGATATTTCAATGCAGCGAATTGATGCCCAGAGCAAGGAAGACAGAAAGACAGCTCGATCAACTATTACTTGGGTTGCAAATGCAAAGAGGCTGTTAACAATTGAAGAATTGCAAGTTGCTCTTGCTGTTGAACCAGGCATGCGACAGCTGAATCAAAGGAATCTTATGGACATGGATATTATTCTCTCTGTCTGTGCTGGGCTTGTCATTGTCGACAAGAAATCTTCTGTGGTGCGACTTGTTCACCACACCACACAGGAATACCTGGATAGCATTCAGGCCAAGGAATTCCCAGATGCACAAACTGAAATAACATGCACTCTGCTCACAGTCCTTGCCTTTGATGGATATCCAGATCAATCCTGGAATCATTGGAGGGCCACTCCACCCCCACTTGTTGATTATTCTCAATATTGCCTTGCACATGCTGTGGGGCAGCCTGAAGAACAGCTCAGAGAAAATCTTCTCATGTTTCTTGATCAGGCCCCTCAGTGGAACCAAACAATGAGGTGGATATGGCACTCTCCACCATGGAATTATTCAGATTGGCCATCAGAACCCTCTGCATTGTGGATTGCTGCAGCTGCAAACCTTAGAGAAACTACAAGATTTCTAGTGGAGGGGCCACTTTTGCCCTACTTTCCAGGAACAGAGATCCTTGCAGCATCATACTATGGCCATGTTGATATCATTCAGTTGCTAGTGAAGAATGGTGCAGATGCCAATGCACAGAGTGAGCCATATGTGTCTGCATTTTATGTAGCATTGGTCAAGCACCATCAAAAAGTTGCAGAGCTGCTCCTCAGCAACCTCAACAAGTGCATCTCCAAGCACAGAGACACTGTTAATCTGATTCCAGGTAGTCATCCAGATGAGCTTGCCACCCTGAACAACCATGGAAATTCTGTGGGAACTTCTACCTCACTCAGCAGCCTTGCTTCTGCACTTTTGACACATTTTGAGCAGACAGGTCACCTGGCAGACTTGGAAGAGTCCACTGCTGTTCACCGAAATGCATTGGAGCTGAGACCTGGATCTCACCCCAACCAATCCAGCTCACTCAACAACCTCGCTTCTGCACTTCAGACACAATTTCAGCAGACAGGTCAGCTGGCAGACTTGGAAGAAGCCATTGCTTTTCACCGACAAGCATTGGAGCTTTTCCCTAGATCTCACCCTGACCGATCCAGCTCACGCAACAACCTTGCAAATGCGCTGAAGACACAATTTGAGCAAACAGGTCAGCTGGCAGACTTGGAGGAATCCATTGCTTTTTACCGACAAGCATTGGAGCTGAGACCTGGATCTTACCCTGACCAATCCCAGTCACTCAATAACCTTGCAAATGTGCTGAAGACGCGATTTGAGCAGACAGGTCGGCCAGCAGACTTGGAGGAATCCATTGCTTTTCACCGACAAGCATTGGAGCTTTTCCCTGGATCTCACCCCAACCGATCCATCTCACTCAATAACCTTGCTTCTGTGCTGAAGACGCGATTTGAGCAGACAGGTCAGCCAGCAGACTTAGAGGAATCCATTGCTTTTCACAGACAAGCATTGGAGCTGAGACCTGGATCTCACCCTGACCAATCCCAATCACTCAACAACCTTGCAAATGCGCTTCAGACACGATTTGAGCAGACAGGTCAGTGGGCAGACTTGGAGGAATCCATTGCTTTCCACCAACAAGCATTGGAGCTTTTCCCTGGATCTCACCCCAATCGATCCAGCTCACTCAACAACCTTGCAAATGCTCTGAAGACGCAATTTGAGCAGACAGGCCAGTGGGCAGACTTAGAGGAATCCATTGCTTTTCACCGACAAGCATTGGAGCTGAGACCTGGATCTCATCCTGACCGATCCGGCTCACTCAACAACCTTGCTTCTGCGCTTCAGACACGATTTGAGCAGACAGGTCGGCTGGCATACTTGGAGGAATCCATTGCTTTTCACCGACAAGCATTGGAGCTTTTCCCTGGATCTCACCCCAACCGATCCATCTCACTCAATAACCTTGCTTCTGTGCTGAAGACGCGATTTGAGCAGACAGGTCAGCCAGCAGACTTAGAGGAATCCATTGCTTTTCACAGACAAGCATTGGAGCTGAGACCTGGATCTCACCCTGACCAATCCCAATCACTCAACAACCTTGCAAATGCGCTTCAGACACGATTTGAGCAGACAGGTCAGTGGGCAGACTTGGAGGAATCCATTGCTTTCCACCAACAAGCATTGGAGCTTTTCCCTGGATCTCACCCCAATCGATCCAGCTCACTCAACAACCTTGCAAATGCTCTGAAGACGCAATTTGAGCAGACAGGCCAGTGGGCAGACTTAGAGGAATCCATTGCTTTTCACCGACAAGCATTGGAGCTGAGACCTGGATCTCATCCTGACCGATCCGGCTCACTCAACAACCTTGCTTCTGCGCTTCAGACACGATTTGAGCAGACAGGTCGGCTGGCATACTTGGAGGAATCCATTGCTTTTCACCGACAAGCATTGGAGCTTTTCCCTGGATCTCACCCCAACCGATCCATCTCACTCAATAACCTTGCTTCTGTGCTGAAGACGCGATTTGAGCAGACAGGTCAGCCAGCAGACTTAGAGGAATCCATTGCTTTTCACAGACAAGCATTGGAGCTGAGACCTGGATCTCACCCTGACCAATCCCAATCACTCAACAACCTTGCAAATGCGCTTCAGACACGATTTGAGCAGACAGGTCAGTGGGCAGACTTGGAGGAATCTATTGCTTTCCACCAACAAGCATTGGAGCTTTTCCCTGGATCTCACCCCAATCGATCCAGCTCACTCAACAACCTTGCAAATGCTCTGAAGACGCAATTTGAGCAGACAGGCCAGTGGGCAGACTTAGAGGAATCCATTGCTTTTCACCGACAAGCATTGGAGCTGAGACCTGGATCTCACCCCGACCGATCCATTTCACTCAACAACCTCGCTTCTGCGCTTCAGATGTGATTTGAGCAGACAGGTCAGCCAGCAGATTTGGAGGAATCCATTGCTTTTCACCGACAAGCATTGGAGCTTTTCCCTGGATCTCATCCTGACCGATCCCGCTCACTCAACAACCTTGCTTCTGCACTTCAGAGGCAATTTGAGCAGACAGGTCAGCTGGCAGACTTAGAGGAATCCATTGCTTTTCACCGACAAGCATTGGAGCTGAGACCTGGATCTCACCCTGACCAATCCCAATCACTCAACAACCTCGCTTCTGCACTTCAGATGCGATTTGAGCAGACAGGTCAGCTGGCAGACTTGGAGGAATTCATTGCTTTTCACCAACAAGCATTGGAGCTTTTCCCTGGATCTCACCCCGACCGATCCATCTCACTCAACAACCTCGCTTATGCGCTTCAGATGCGATTTGAGCAGACAGGTCAGCTGGCAGACTTGGAGGAATCCATTGCTTTTCTCCGACAAGCATTGGAGCTTTTCCCTGGATCCCATCCCGACCGATCCGGCTCATTCAACAACCTTGCTTCTGTGCTTCAGATCCGATTTGAGCAGACAGGTCAGCTGGCAGACTTGGAGGAATCCATTGCTTTTCACCGACAAGCATTGGAGCTTTTCCCTGGATCTCACCCCGACCGATCCATCTCACTCAACAACCTCACTTCTGCGCTTCAGACACGATTTGAGCAGACAGGTCAGCTGGCAGACTTAGAGGAATCCCTTGCGTTTCATCAACAAGCATCAGAGCTTACCCTGCTGCCGGTGGAGACCAGTACCCCCCTGCCTGTCCAGACCTCAGGAGCGGCTATCGGGCGGGAGATACATGGCACCGCCAGGCGCGCGCAAGAAGAGCCTGTCAGGCGGGAAACGCGCAGCATGAAGCGCGCACGAGAGGAGGCTCCCGCTGATGGCACCAGGAAGCGCACTCGCAAAGGCATGTGGTTTTGATTGCAAGTTTTTTTTCCTGTCGCTGACGCGTGGTGGCAGTGACAAGATCTTGAGTTCTTCGAACTTGAGTTGGCCATGGGACTCAAGTTTGGCGAGACGGAGCGCAGAACTGGAGTTCGAGCTGGAACTTGGGCTGGCTCTCCTGGAATGTAAGTTCTGGTATCAACTTGAGTTCTTGGGTTATTTACATATGCAGTTGGTACTTGTGGAATCTGAATATCTTGAACTTAAGTTCTCTTTGGCACTCAAGTTCGGTCAGCACTTAGGTTCCACTGGTAGGGTGGTGTGGTAGCATGGTATGCTGTGGTGCAATTGGTATCTCGAACTTAAGTTCTCTGTGGCACTCGAGTGCGGTCGGCACTTAAGTTCCACCGCTAGGGTGGAGTGGTAGCGTGGTATGCTGTGGTGCAATTGGGAACACAGAACTTAAGTTCTGCTGGAACTGCAGATACATTTTTGGTAAAAGCTCTTGGCACTTAAGATATGCTCACTCTATTTCATACCCTGCCACCGGTGGAGACCAGTACCCTGCTGCCGGTAGAGACCAGTACTCCCCCACTTGTCCAGACCAGCACACTGCCACCCGTGCGACCAGCAGATGGTGAAGATGGTGAAGACGGCAAGGGCAAGGGGAAAGGGGAGGGGAAAGGGGAGGACACTGCCCGCACGCTGCTGCCTGTGCCACCTGTGGATGGTGAACATGGTAGAGACACCAAAGATGAGGGGAAAGGTGAGGGCGCTGGGGATGTGGGGGGTGAAGGGGAAGGCAGTGGTGGAAAGAAGAAAAAGGCCACAAAGAAGAAGAGAAACAAGGGAGCGGCTAAACGAGGTGCACTGGTCAACAACCAAGACACCAGCAAGCCGCCAGCCAAACGGTGTCGGAAGGAGCCTGTACCTCCACCACTGCTGTCCCCGTATTGCTTGCGTGGTGCCGTCCCAATGTGCCGCACACAACAGAGCTGAGTTACAGATTAATTGAGCTGTGATTAATCACAGAAGGATAGGTTTAATCACAGGAGGATTAATTGTAGGTCTGACGGGATGGATGCACAGCAGATTAACACACTTGACACTGTAGGATTAATATTATCCATGTACTTAAGATTAAATATTCATGTCTCATGTACTTGGGATTAATATGGGTGACTCAGTCGATAAGATCAATCTTGAGATAAGATCATGCACAGGCACAAATTAGTTGGTTGGTGAGTGAGATTTAATCCTGGCAGCACCAGATTAATCCTATCTGCACTACAGCGGCAACAGAAGAGGATTAATCCTGAAATAGTGGCTTGAAGAATCCAAAACAGGATTAATTAGTGGCTCATGAAAAATCCAAGACAGGATTAATATTTCCAGCTGTGCTTGTTGAATATATAAGGAACCTTGACGGTCTCCTCGGTCAGAAAAGTGGCTGTGGATGGACAGTGAAATACTTGCTTGGTGTCTACAACAGCAGTACTAGTTTAATCAAGATCCAATGAGCAGAATGCGAGTTTGCTTGATTAAGGCAAAAACACAACTACTAACCAAATCCTAACTACTTTCCTCTTGAATGGTTTAGACTGTGCTGCTGAGTACAGATCTTTTGAACACTTGAAAAAGGTTCAAGGAGCGCAGATAGGTGTTTTCATACGTGGTTTTGTACATGCCCTATCAACAGTCTACCTGTCTTGGATAAAGACATGGAACTTGGTCCTTGCATTTAATACCACCAACACACTATCCTCCAATATTGAGCTGGTTTTTAACTACCCAACTTTCCACTCATGCCAGACTACTACTCAAAACCACCAAACTTCAGTTGCCCACAAAGATGGATTTTGTTTCAATGGGTTATTGGTATGCGGGGGTCATCCTTTGTGTTTAGGTAAGGTAGGGGACATCCATTCCCCGCTAATGTCACATGAGTCTTCCAAATATGGGTAGTTTGTAGAGATAGCTGTACCGAAAATCCTGTGGGCAGTTTGGCCCTTATTCCTTCCATGGATATATAGAAATGCATCCTAAGAAGGTCCTAACCAAACCATTAAGGGATCAAGCGAGAACTGAGTGAGGAGTTGTGCTCACAAAACGACACCAACTTCTTACCACTTTTGACATCAAAGGCTGATGGTGATTCCGCCACGACTTGCGAGCACAACTCCTCACTCAATGTTCCCTTGATCCCTTAGCGGTTTGGGAGTGACTTTCTTAGGATGTATGTCTACAGATTCATGGAAGGAATAAGGGCTAAACTTCCCACAGGACCTTTGGTACAGCTATTTCTACAAACTACCCATATTTGGAAGATTCACATGACATTAGTGGGGAATGGATGTCCCCTACCTTATATCTTAATACTTCCCATGGAGGCTTCTATGTCTTACTTTGGGGCTTCATTACACTCCATCACTTGCAAGGTAGGCCATTCCATCTGGACAGCAATCTCACCCATATAGTTGGCTGGAAAGCTAAACAGTTATGGTCCCAATGCAGGTCAGATTTGCAGGTTGAGTGTACTCAATAATGTAGCCCTAACCACTGAATGATTTGGAATGCACTGGGGTGAATAGTATGGATGTGTATGAATGATTTGGCCGGGTGGCCCACTAAACTGTTTATTCTCCTTTTGGGATGTCACTGGAAATAAAATTTGGCAAGCTATGGAATGCAGATTTAAATTCCAAATAAATATCTCAGTTCACACATAGTATGTATACCTTTGTTCCCGAGCCCATATACCTGTATTCCTTTGACTCTCTGCATGGGAAAAAGGACAAAGATGCTAAGGTGGCCCGGTAACCAGTCTCAGATAATATCCAAATTCATGCACATATTGGACCATTGGCTCTTTATTCTGATTCAGTTTTCTTCCTAACATCTCAGTTGACAGCATGAAGGAATCTGGGTTGGAAAAGGGTACACTTGCAAGAACAGTTCACAATAACTTGAGATCACACAGTCTACCTCCAATGAACTCTGGTGCTGGCGCTGATGCAACTTACAAAGTAATAAGTTGATTGCTGGTACTATAGGAGATAAGGACAGTGCCCATGCACGTGGACTGTTGTTGAATCAGGCATTATGGGTCCCTGGACAAGCAGTGCTTGCTCTGATTAGAGCTTCCAGGAGAGGTGTAGCTGTACCTTTCTATCAATGTACCCTGCCGTGGCAGGGGGGTACATAGATATATATCCTATTGCTGGTAGGCCTGCCAGCTGCTGCTATATATATATGTAGGGCTAAGAATATTGGGCTAAAAGAAGGATTATTGGGCCAAAAGGAGGATTGAACAACAGACCTCTCAGTAACCATTAATAAACCAGAGCCTATAACCACTAGACCAAAGAGACCATATATGTGAGACTTTGTTACCCAGCTAGCCTTACCCTACCTGGGATTGCTTATACCCACACCTAGGGCAGGCAAGCTGCCCTAGGTCTTCGAAAAGTGTTTATCATTGTTTATTATGTGTTTTAGAGTGTTTCAAAACCCTAACCAATCCTAACCCCTAACCAAATAAAATAAATATACCTGGGAACAAGGCACTAACATCTAACCCAAACCTCTAACCCAAATCCTAACCACCTTAACCCCTAACCAGGCCCTATGTGGGCCATACAGGGTGATTGCAAGGCTTATTATGTGTTTTCGTGATGAACCTAGCCTCTTGGTACTATTTCTTTGTATAGCTACAGTGGTCTAGTGGTAATCATGATTAGTGATGTCTGGGGCCCGGCCTGAGGCCCTCAGGCCCGCCAGGCCAGGCCCGAGCAGGCCCGAGCCAAGCCAGGCCCTGAGCAGGGCTTGAGTGGGCCCAAGGCTTGGGCTTTGAATTTTTCAGGCCCAAGCCGGGCCCGCAAGCCCGGGCCTCGCTTACCTGAGGTGCACTTTAGTTATGCAGTAGAGAAGGTTGGTTTTGATTGTTTTGAGTATCTTATCTCGCATGGCAGCTTTATTAATTGTTTCTTATTTTCAAGACCCTGTACGCACTGTATAAACCAGGATCAATTGCAGGTCAACCAAGTGTTGGAAGGCAGTAATTGTGTAAATCCTTCACACAAATACCACCGTGGTGCGTTCTCAACTCATTCTGAAGTCAATTACCACTAATATAAGTGCCCGTATACTCTCAATATCCCATATCTCGTGCCAACTTGAACCTTGGTTGAAAATTATATATACGTGACTCAAGCCAGGGCCTGAGCCCAAGCCGAGCCGGGCCGGGCCCTGCCTCAGGGCTTGGGCTTGGGCCTGAGGAAATGGAAGCCCAAGCCCTCCAAAGCCAGGGCCAAGCCCGGGCTTTCAGGCCAGGCCGGGCCCTGGACATCACTAATCATGATTGCTTCTTATATATGGTAAGATCATGTTAAGGCTTTTGGTTTAACCCCTGAAGCCGCCCTTCTTTTCACAGCGGGTAAACATATATATATACGGTACATATCTATATTGCTGTTGTTGGCTGTTCTGCCAACCATTGGATATATATCTATGTACCCCCCTGCCAGGGCAGGGTACATATATATGTGGGTACAACTATGGGTGTCCAGGAAGAGATGACCCCTAGAATCTGGGGGTGTATCTGTTATATCCGGGTCGTGAAGGAAAAGGGACAAAAGGAGAGGAGTAAGGGAGCAGGAGATTCTGAAGGGACAAATGGAATCACAGATATTGAAAACACAACACCACTGAGGTGCAGGGTGAGTGTGGTCTGCCATGGATTTGTGATCAGGGACTTGTTGGAGGACACATAGGCAGCATGTGACCGACTGTTGGACTTGTGCAGTTCCCATGCCACTGATCACATCAAAATATCTCTGCTCCTACCACCATCTCTGCACCCGATGTCTGCTACAAACCACAGAGGGAACAACAACAACAATGTGGGATGTGGAGGAAGCTCCGTGCATGGAAATGACAGAGGCCAGGTGGTGGAAGGGCAGAAGGCAAAGGGAAAGGGAAGGGAGGCACTGGTGGTGAGGCAGGATGACAATGATGATGAGATGCCCAAGCAGGCGGCGAACCAGAGGGCACTCAACACCCAGATCGTGGTACTTGATGAGGAGATGGCGTGGAGGATGAAGGAGTGGGAGGAGTTGGTTGCAGTGTCTGGCATGTGGGACAGCAGCCAACGATAACTCGGACCGGTTCCAAGTCCCGACTCCAGAGGGGAACAAGGGTGGAGGAGGAGAGGATGAGACAAACAATGAGGATGACTCCGACCAGAGGTCAAGAACGGTATGTACACAGTCCACTTTCATCGGACTCATGTGTGATATAGCTTTTCAGCTTGTGATGAGTGTTGTCATTGCGGCGAGACGTCTGTGGTCCGTGGCTTTGGAAAATTCAAAGCCTGCAACTACTGCTCGGGTCGCAAGTGCACGTGCTCGCTGGTCCCAGCGACGCTGAAATGGTGCACTTGATATATGACTAGAAATAGCTTAGATTCGGGCTTGCTGTCAAGTACCGGTTCCCGATCGGGATCCGACGGAGGTCCGAGATACGCCTGAGAGATGAAGTGCGTATAAGCAAGACGAAGGAGTTGAGATGTAGAGGGAAGTATCGGAGTCTGAATGGAATACTGAACCCGTATACTGGAAGTGAAGGGGCTTGGCTTCAGCTCGCGCGCTGCGCCCTTCTCTACACCTGGTGCCTGATTTTGGAGGGAGACTCGGAGGAGGACGAAAGTCCGAGAGGAAGAGTATAGGGCAGACTAAGTCAATATTCAAACTGAAGTCTAACTACTGACATGGCTTGTATTTATACGAGAGTAAAGTATTAGTGGGGATATAATGTAAGTACTGGAGCTTTGGAGTTCCGAGTGGGTCCGTGATGGATCAAGTTGTTATGAGTCAAGTGAAGTCAAGCTGACTCGGATATCATCGGGTCTCCGGTGGCTCCGTGATGGAGAAGCATAAAGTGTAACCTAGGAGTCAGGGAATCATATGTAGTACGAACCAATAGAACAAGGGCTAATGCATAAAGGCAGTGTCGGATATAATTGGGATCGGAGATCGTCAGAGTCCGATGGCATCCGAAAAGGATGTGAAGTCACAGCACGTGACACTTGCACAAAACAACTACCAAGCCACCACTACAACAATCTATTCCTCCAAAGATGTAAGTGCTTCTCTTTGTGAGTTCGGGTCCGGGCCGTAGTATGTGACCAGCAGGTTTGGAACAAACACAATTCAACTGCTAGACTTCAACAAAGCCGTTCAACAACATGCTAGCACTACACAGCTGCCAACAACAATGCTGCTAGCACCTGGGATGGGCTGGGGTTTATGGGTTGGACACAAGGTGGCTGGATTGCTAGATCGAGGGCACCAGTGCAGAGTATGTAGGTTTGTGAAAATCCTCGGAATGTGGTACCCAAAGACTATTGAGGCTAACAACAAGGGACTTCAATCCTCAAGTGACAAGGCAGTCCTTGAGCCGCTGAACTATTCCTTAACCAAGAACAGGAACATTTCCACTTTGTATTGGCAATAGACACTAAGTGTCGAGCTAGCGACCCAACACACTACGACAGCGCTTCCGTCAATATCGGGGTGAAGGCAAAGTAACTGACAAGTTACAGTCGGTCCAGAGGCGGGGGCACCTAGTCCATCTTCTTCTTAGTAGGCTCGAGTCAACACACAATCACCTAGCAGGCAATCCAACACACTACAACAATGTCGGGGTGAAGGCAAAGCTGCTAGTGCAACTGCTAGCTGGTTCTCGAGGAGAACACCCTTGGTTTTATACATGGAGACTCCTCGAGTCAACAACTAGAACCTCGACTTAAGATCTCGACGTGTCCAGAGTCAACAGTATTGATTCCAATAAAGCTACTACTTGTGAAGTGTGCTACAATCTCCACTTGCAACCTGAGACCACCTGCACCAACTTCGTACAAAGTCGGGGTGTAATAATCTGAGGTTCTAGCCTACTCTGTACTCCCTTTATACTACTGAGGTCCATGATACATGTGATAAACAGAATGAATAATATAAATGAGTGAAAATGATGTGATGGATACAACAGCCAATGAAACAACTGCCATTTGGGTTTATGATGGGTCTATGCCAAGCAGAACAGCCACACTGATCCGCTAACATCCATTTATGGGTATCGTGAGTGACTCCTCAGCCTGCCGCCTGCTGCCAGAACCTCTATCCTGACGAAACAGAGTTGAATCCGCTGCCTGGTGTCATCTAGCACAGGTCAGAGCACTGGCTAGCAGTCTGTTTATCCATTACTGCATTTGTGGTGACCCACGCAGCTGCACCAATAGCCTGCTAGCTATTCCTCTGCTGTTTACTTGTCTCTGTTTGTGACTCACGACCACGTCGCGACAGTCACATGCTCACATCTGTGTTTCAGGTCTCGGGTCTATCACTAGTGGGGTACCGCATACTAATGCCCTTGTTAGAAGGCTGCTAGCACATAGTTTATTACCCTTCAGATCCCAGACTCGCTGCTCGCACCGCCTGCTAGTGTATTCACAATACCACTCTCCTGTGTCTCGCTTCCTAGGTGCTAGTTGACTGTTTAGGCTTATGGTTATTTCCCCATGGTTTGTGCCTTCAGACCGTACTAGCGCGTCACACCAGTCATATCTGATGCTACAACTGGCAGCTTGGGCTCACTCCAGTTCTCCTTTATATCACCTAGCCAGAGTCCTGAGTGCTAGTCATAATACTTCAGAAGTGCTAGCGCTTTCCCGTTGTATAAATACTGGTCCTAGGAAATTGCAAAATAGTACTAGATGCCGTGCGCTCTTGTTACATTTTTTCAACGCAATCCCAGAGCAGGAAGCCGAAGTCCGAGGTTTGACAGAGCAGGCAGAACATTGCGGGGCCTTTGTGACTCCGCAGTTCACATTGTGGAGTTGGCAGAAGAGGTCGGAATCACTGCAAGGTGACCCCAATCGGCCTGATTGGTGTTCCAGATGGATGGAACCACCGTGAAGTGCAAGATCATGCCCTCTGGGGTGTGATCTCCAGTCTTGCAACTGCGGAACAGTGGTTGGACCGGGTCATCGTTTGGACGACTGTACTGGCGCATTCCATCCACTCCCTCTGGTTCAACATTATCATGCAGGCATTGATGCCGGAGATGGAGGAGGAGGTGTGACACCAGCTCCTCTTACTTGAGGATGTGGTCACTCCACCTCCAGAGCAACCTCGGAAGAGGTGCCGGACGATGGAGATCCGCCCTCTCATCGTGATGAAGAGGTTGAAGGTGGATGAGCCCATGGAGGATTCAGAGGAGTCAGAGAAGGATGTGGAGGAAGAGGAGGAGGAAGGGACCAGCCCAGGAGTTGGGGAAAGCGATGTGGAAGACACAATTCGTCCCCAGCTGCCCAACGACAGGCTGGTCATGAGGGAGGAGTCCACTGTGCAAGTCACAGCAGTGCTCTTCCCAGAGGGACAGGATGTGGTGATGGGTGCTCCGGAGGAGGAGCAGAGGGAAACAGAGGTGCTGGAGAAGGCTCCAGAGGAGTCCCAGGTGCGGGTGAAGGTAGAGGAAACAGACTCCACCATCAAGAAGGAGCCTTAAGAGCTCTCAATCCATACTTGGAGGAAGACGGTTCCGATCTTGGATTGTTATCCATTCCAATCATCATCGACTCTGACGACAAAATGCTTCCAGCTCCAACGGCAGAGCCACCTGCAGCGCAGCCAGTGGAGTTTGGCAGAGGCGGAGTGGAGGCGTCGGGGTTCGGAAGAGGCGGAGATGCACTGGAGAGGGATGCGAGCCTCTCAGAGGTGGTAACGACTGGGAAGCCCGATGAGAAGATAGACAAGGAAACCGCGGGGGAGGAGACAGTACCAGAGGATGAACTGCGTGAATGAACGGACTGGGCTGACCCAGATAGTTCATAAAAAATGTAAATAGAATACTTTCTTGGAGAATTGTCAAATGTAAATCAACACATATTTTCTTGGTTTAAACATGTGACTTGAGGAATGGGGTGAACTGGAGTAACTTAGAGTAGGACGGAGCTCGGAGTTGAGCAGAAGTCCAAAGTAAGTCCATAGGAGGAAGGGATCACTCCTATCCAAGAGTGTTGGATCTGGAGATGGAATCGGAGAATAGCCAGGTGAGAAAACAAGTCGCGGAGTGTACAGAAGCTCAACAGAACTTACTCCGCAACTCCAGAATGCGAGCAAGAAGGTATCAGACTTCTCCGTAAATCTATCTGAGTTAGATGGAGTTCCAACTGAGTGCTGAAGGAGTTCAGATGGTTGAGCAAGTTGGAATACTCAATCCAGAGAATGAAAATTATGTCCAGAGGAAACCAGAGTTGATGTTGGCCAGAATGATGAAATGGATAGCCAAGATGGATATTGGAGAATCCACATTGTGACGGGACACGTATAATGGACGCGGCCTAGCACCATTAATATCTTGATACTGTACATACGTAAGACTTAGTAGCGTAGTGGCCTATCGGCCCTTGGTTCCGAGATCAGCTACTTACATAATTGATTACTCTTTTGCTGCTCTCTATATGTGAACACAGAAGACCAGGTGCTCAACACCCCCGGACCCGCTGGATAGCTAAGCACCTGTATAATTGCTCTTGCCGCACCACAAGACATCAAGTCAATGGAGCTCTGGCCTCAGGTGACAAGGCTGTTAGCTGAAGTGTTACAATAGCAGGGAGGGCCTGAGTCGGTGCCTCCTGTCTATCTAGCAGCACCAGACTCACAGTCCATGTGTGCTTACCTCCAGCTCGGCAAGGCCCAAAAGACCCACATCACAATGGAGCCACTGTGAGGGCTTCACCAAGCTGGAGGAGGGGGGGTGGGAAGAAGTGCTTAGCTCTATGGAGAGTGAGCTGCTAGCTGTCCCACCCTAGAGGACGGGGAGGCGATAGGACCCTTGCCTTTCCTCAAGCATGCTAGACACGCTGAGGGATGCTGAAGGGTAGCACCTTGCCTGTCAAGGACGAAGCATCTAGGAAGTGCTCAACCGAGTGGTGAGCACTGAGATGTTTCGATCCCCCCCCCCCCATGCATTATGAGGCTCGCCACTGCGCTTGTGGAAGATCCATGGATGGGTCCTGCAGTGGATGAGAGTGTGGCACATGGTATACCAACTTATACTCTTGTGTCAAATTTGCCAATCGGCTCTGAGGGCCGATCACATGCTGGATTCACACTTCATCTTCCCCAAGTCCCATTCCACCCGCTATGGAGTGTGAGGAGTAGGACTTCGATTTCGCTGCACCGTGCACGGGCGCACATGGGATAGCTCGCAGAGTGATACAGATGGGGAGAGCCAATACCAAGGAGACGTAGCCGAGGGTCCCAGGGATGGGAGGATTGAGTGCATGTAGGGCCACTCATCTATTCCCTCTCCTCGCTCGCTTTCTCCCCCTGGAATGTCTCAGAGTTGCAAGACCTCTAGGGGACCATCCAACCCCATCTTCAATCACCAAAACCCGAACCCAGTTATCAACCAGGCTTCGTCCACTCAACAAGTAAGTCGTCTAGAGGGGGCTGCATCGGGGGGCGGTCCTTTGGCTCCTTCCTCTACTTCCAGTTTCTCTCCCCATCATGGCTCATCCGTGACGAACCTGCCAGTCGTCCAAGCGCAAGCTGAACCAAAATGGAACAGGTGAGCGACAAGGGGAGTGGGAGGGATTGTGTGTGCAAGTTGGAACAACGCTGCTCAGCGACTTGGGCCGAACAAGAGTGTGTGAGCGTGGGCGTGGACGTGAGCGTGAGCGTGGCAGCGACAAGGGCCAACACTGAGTGCGATGAGGGACTAATGCAAAGGGGAAACAAATTGTGTTTTTATTCATGTATGCTATGTACATTTTATAGGTGAGTACAACAATAAGGACAATAAAGTCAATATGAAGTATGAATCAATAATAAGACCGGATCATGTAAATGAAATGTGAGCTGTCTGTAAGTTTAAATTAATAGCACATAGCCTCCGGAGGCTTGGGTTCCGTGGTCAGCGTGGGGCAATGCTCGTCATCCGGGAACCCCAAAGCACCCTCGGACAGATCCAAGACTACGGGAGCACCCCCTGCTAAAGCTGGCGCTCCTGCTCGTGCTGCTATTCTGGGCCCCCTAGCAGCTCGCCTTGGTCTACAAACTCCTACTGCAGTGTCCTTAGCTAAGGACATCGTGACCCTGACACCTAAGCCGGCCCCCTTCAGCAGTGTTATCCCCTGTATGCCCTCTCATATGGCCAAAGGAGGAAGATGAGGACCTCTGCAACTTGGTTCCCTACCAGGAACACTGCTCTTCCCGGAATGAGGGCGCCCACTTTGCTGGTATGGTCTCCTGAAGCCCCTCCTCCCGTATCCTCGGCAAAACCCTCTGAGGAATCCGACCTCGGTCCATTTAGCACAGAAAACGCGATGGAAGCGGAAGGAGTTGAGGAGAACGAGAGCATCACGGCTGCTCTTAAATTGAGAGCTTCCTCGGAAGTGCAGATTTTCACTGGGCTAGGGCAGTCCATAGAAGTGTACCAGGAGCCTCTCATGACTTCTGTAGCCTGCTACCATGGGATGTGCTTCCCGGATGACCCTACCAAAGAAGATCCTCTCATGGAGTTTGGCGCAGTTGGTAGGGAACTTCTGAATGTAGACCCAGCCAAGATGGTGGCCTTGAGGGACACTCTAATCCACTATGATAAGCGGCACCGGCAATTTGAATGGGATTATCTAGGGATGCTCGTCAAAGAAGCGGTGAAGTTTGAGGCGAGAATCATCCGTGCTTCCCATTTACCGACTCCACTCTTGCAAAACAATTCTTCTGCCCAGATTTGGAACACCTTAGCCGCACAGCGCATGCCGTAGTCGCCATACAACAGATACTGGAGGCCCTGACTGTGGTCCTCGGAAAGGATCCTCAAACCAGATTTTCGCTAGATCCGGACTTTGGGTTGCTGGGATCACTGGAGTGTAGTGCACTCAAAGTTGAATTGCAGTTCACCCTCTTGTGTCTATAGAGGCGGCTGTTCAATGGGAACAAACACATCCTCACCTACTTCCAACGCATTCGATACACTCTCACCAACAAGGATTGGAGTGACATCGCCAGCTCAGCAGATTCTATGTTGCCCAAAATATGTCACGAGTTCGGGACCCAACACCCTACTCACGAGATGTACTGGCTCTTATTGCAGCCCGACTATGCTCTACGAGCCGCTATGATTGATAACTCTGCCAGATCCAGTATGATTCATCGATTGGGCGAGGAGCCCCGGGAGCAATACTACCAGCTGCGTTGAACTGTCCCCACCATCCCGGAAGAATCAGTCAAGGGCTCGACTGGAGGCGTGAGCGCATCCCAAGATGCGGCTCCACGAACAGAGGTGGAGCCCCATGGTGTTCGATTCGTCACTCTCCCCGCTCCCCCCTACTTCTCTATCCGCAGTTCACTGCCTACCGGGGCAAGGTCTTATCCTGGACACCCGTGCTGCCGCTCCTATTATTGGGGGGCCATCAGTGATGCGAGTCCAGACCAGCTCGGCCCAAGGAATGCCGAACTGGACTAGCTACCAGGGACAGGGAGTGCGCTTCTTGCTACTACCTCTGACTCAAATGCATTGTCACTATCTGAATACAGGAGGGCGTAGCTATTAGGGGATGCGACCGAGGGCGCACCGCTCACTCAGCCGAAGACGGAAAACCCGGGTCCGCATCTTCATCAGCTGGCTCTGCCAGAAGCGAGGCGGAGGTGGCGAGACGAGCGAACAGCTCGCCGAGGAAGTCATCCCCGAGTTGATGAATGACCTCGTTGAGTACGTCCGTATGCTGGACATCGGTCGTAACAGGGCATTCACGGGCGAGGTGTCCGGCCGCTCCACACCGGAAACAGGTGCGTGGGAACGCACGCACTCAGGCCTGGTTGACGTCCATTGGGACGATCGCTGGAAGCACAGGTGCCAGAAGCGGGGTGAACGAGACCGGAGCGTGCACGGGAGCTGGAGCCGGAAGCATGCCCACTGCGCACAGCCATGGGAAGGCAGCCGGAAGTCGAGCCGGAGGATTTCTGGCCGGGGCGCGGGCGAAGGCTTTGTATTGCTGGAAAGTGTGTTCGCACCAGCTGTCGTAGTCGGTGAGGTCGGGGGCAGCTCCAGACGTCGTAATCGCAATGTTGATCTTCGGATTGAAGCCGGAGTGATACTTGGTGACCCGGACGAGAGTGTCTGAGTAACCGGCCATTACGGCCAGTTCCTCGAAGTCGTCCGTGTACCGGTAGATGTCGTGGGGGCCCTGGAAATATGAGCAGACTCAAGCTTGGTGAGGGCTTGGTCCTGCTCATTCTCCTCCACGAACCGGAGGCGGAACTCGGCCTCGAACTTGGTCCAGGTGGGGAACGGAAACGGGTCAGCCGATGTGTGCCGTTCCGCCCATCGAGTGGCTGCACCCTTCGACATGAAGGACATGGCGAACCGGACAAGTTTTTCCTGTGAGATGAACCCGTCCGCCATGAAAGCTTCCGGAACCAGCCGGTAATAAGTGAGGACGGAGTAAAGGAACGTCTGTCCTTGCGTCCGGTCGCCGTCAAAAACGGCCAGAGGGTTCGGTCGGAGGACCGTTTTTGGAGCTGGGTGGGGGGCGAGAAATCTGGACCCGGCACCGGAGCCAGAGCGGCAGGGGCGGGGACAGGCGGCAAATTTTGGTTGCCCAGCAATAGCTGGCGGAGCGCATCTTGGATGGCATCGAGAGAGCCTTTGGCCGCTGCGAGCTGATCCATGACTCCGGAAGCTGGATCCAGAGTGTGAACACTCGGGATCTCGGGTTGCGCAGAGTGGGGAGCGGGTAGCTGGTTCATCGGAACGGAGGAGGGGTCGAGATTTGAAGTGGGAGAGGATGGAGCACTGGAGTAGTGGTCCGAATCCATACCTACACCAAACTTCCCAATCTTGACCGGTGATTGATGTGCTCAGAACCTATATAAGAAACACACAAATAACCCCACTTGACTCAAGAGCGGCACAGAAACAGTCCAGAGACTGTTCCAACAACCAACAAACAAATCAAACGGCAATATATGCACGTTTCCAAAGATCCTGACGAGTTACAGCCCTTAGTACAGGGCCTTGTAAAGGTTGTAGGGAGAGGTTTTGTAGCTCAAAGAGATAATAGAGCAAACTGCGTAGAACGTGTTTCTAGACACAGTGGAAACGTTGTTTCCAAACAAGATAGATTTATAGCTTCGCAGCGTGTGTGTGTGTGTATCCAAGCGACAGAGAAACAAGTTTAAAGTAGTCCCGTAGACTCAAGTAAGGCCCCTAGTTTATAGGCCAAGAACGTTCACAGAGCTTTCCCTAAAGAGGTACTTTCTGAGCAATGCCAGCAGTCACGTTTCCAAAGTTTTCCCTTGACGGTACTCTCTGAAACCCGCTCCGCAAACAACAACAATAATGTTTCTTCAACAGAGTCCCAGTTCCAACAGATTCTCAGAGTTCAGACAGTTTCCAGGCAAAGCCCAAGTGCGTTTCCAGAATATATATAATTCAGAAACAATTAAGATTTCGACTAATAATGCTACTCTATAAGAGTGTGTTCGCCGAGGATCCCAGATCAACCCAATGCGCAAGCGTATAGCCTACTAGTTCGGGGGAAGATGCTGTGTCCATCGTAGAAACACCCTCGGATACTTATACAACCGCCAAGACACTGTTACAAAGCCCAAAACACAATCCCAATGAGTCAAAAGTCCGTTTATCCGTCTCTTTAACCGCGTTTTCCGTCGGTTATTCTTCCGAGCGTCGCCTCCCATTGGTTCCCAACTGTGAGCACACCATGTTCCCTTGCCAATTACGAGGCAGGAACCCGTCAGCAGCACCCCTGTATTATTCAGAGGGTGTGTCGATCACTGATAGATCGGCACTGCATCTCGTTCGACCTGTTTCTGCTTCAACTCAAGTCTCCCCTTGGTTCCAAGCACGGAACTTGATAATACTCCTTTGTAGGCTTCGGTAGATACCCGTTGAAACGGTGCACTTGATATACGACTAGAAATAGCTTAGATTCGTGCTTGCGCAAAACAACCACAAAACCACCATTACAACAATCTATTCCTCCAAAGATGTAAGTGCTTCTCTTTGTGAGTCGGGTCCGGGCCGTAGTATGCGACCAACGGGTTTGGAACAAACACAATTTGACTGCTAGACTTCAACAAAGCTGTTCAACAACACGCTAGCACTACGCAGCTGCCAACAACAATACCGCTAGCACCTGGGATGGGCAGGGGTTTATGGGTTGGATACAAGGTGGCTGGATCGCTAGATCGAGGGCACCAGGGCAGAGTATGTAGGTTTGTGAAAATCCTTGCAATGGGATACCCAAAGACTATTGAGGCTAACAACAAGGGACTTCAATCCTCAAGCGACAAGGCAGTCCTTAAGCCGCTGACCTATTCCTTAACCAAGAACAGGAATGTTTCCACTTTGTATTGGCAATAGACACTATAAGCGTCCAGCTAGCGACCCAACACACTACGACCCGCACTTCCGTCAATATCGGGGTGAAGGCGAAGTAACTGACAAGTTACAGTCGGTCTAGAGGTGGGGGCACCTAGTCCGTCTTCTTCTTAGTGGGCTCGAGTCAACACACAATCACCTAGCAGGCGATCCAACACACTACGAATATATCGGGGTGAAGGCAAAGCTGCTAGCGCAACTGCTAGCTGGTTCTCGAAGAGAACACCCTTGGTTTTATACGTGAAGACTCCGCGAGCCAACAACTTAGAACCTCAACTTAAGATCTCGACGTGTCCAGAGTCAACAGTATTGATTCCAATAAAGCTACTACTTGTGAAGTGTGTGTACAATCTCCACTAGCAACCTGAGACCACCTGCACCAACTTCGCACAAAGTCGGGGTGTAATAATCTGAGGTTCTAGCCTGCTCTGTGCTCCCTTTATACTACTGAGGTCCATGATACATGTGATAAACAGAATGAATAATATAAATGAGTGAAAATGATGTGATAGATACAACAGCCAATGAAACGACTGCCGTTTGGTTTTATGATGGGTCTATGCCAAGCAGAACAGCCACACTGATCCGCTAGCGTCCATTTATGGGTATCGTGAGTGATCCCTCAGCTTGCCATCAGCTGCTGGAATCGCTATCCTGTCAAAGCGGAGTTGAATCCGCCGCCTGGAGTCATCTAGCACGAGTCAGAGCACCGGCTAGCAGTCTGTTTACCCGTCACTGCATATGTGGTGACCCGCGCATCCGCACCAATAGCCTGCTAGCTATTCTTCTACAGCCTGCTTGCCTCTGTTTGTGACTCGCGACCGCATCGCGACCGTCACGTGCTCGCATCTGTGTTTCAGGTCTCGGGTCGATCGCTAGAGGGGTTCCACACACTAACACCCTTGCTAGAAGGCTGCTAGTGTATAGTTTACTACCCTTCAGATCCCAGACTCGCCGCTCGCACCTCCAACTAGCGTGCTCGCAATACCACTCTTCTGTGTCTCGCTTCCTAGGTGCTAGCACCTTGACTGTGTAGGCTTATGGTTATTTCCCCCGTGGTTTGTGCCTTCAGACCGTGCTAGCGCGTCACACTAGTCGTATCTGATGCTACAACCGGCAGCTTGGGCTCACTCCAGTTCTCCTTTATATCACCTAGCCAGAGTCCTGAGTGCTAGTAATAACACTTCAGAAGTGCTAGCGCTTTCCCGTTATATAAATACTGGTCTTAGGAAATCGCAAAATAGCACTAGATGCCGCGCGGTCTTGTTACAGCCTCTCACCGTTTCCCCAGGGTTTCCCAGAAAGGGTTCTTGAGAACGAACCTTAGAACACCTTTTGAGTTGTGATCCGGATCCACGGAATAGCCGACCACCTGTTTCGGTGTATCCACATTCAATGGAAACCGGCAACTCTGGCAACCGAAACACTCGTGACCGAACGCGTCTCCCTTAGCGTCTCAACACAACACAACACATTGCCAACTCCCATTCCTTTGACCCGTTTCCGTTGCTTAAGTGAATGTTGGAAACAAGTCAAAAGAAGTTCCTTGACTTATTATCTGGCTGCACGTTTCCCTTACAGTTTTCAGGGCGAGACTAGCCAATGGATGTTCTAATTCCTTAGAACGTCCACCCGTTTCTCTGTGGTTCGCCCAACAGCTACCAGGAACCAGTACTGTTGCATAGAAACAACAGTTTCAGCAATGAGCACGATCAGAAACACGCAAAATTACGTGTATCTAACCATGGCCCAATTACTGGCTTATCACCGGTTGATCCCTTGGATCCTTTCTTCTGCTGTAAGGGCAACCTTAAGCTCAGCCCAGGGTGAGGAAACTAGCGGGGGAATTCAAAGAATAAATATAGGGACTAGAATACAGGAGTGGAAATACTACGCACCTAGCGGGGGAGTCTCCCACACTAGGTGAAAACCTTATATACTGATTTGTAACTACCCAGTAGCACGTGTCCGGAGGTATCTACAATGATCACGGGCCTGGTCGCATAGCACGTGCCAACGAGAACAGGCAGGCGGAAGGTCGGGGTGTTAGCCAGAGGGATAGCCAGAGCGGAAACCGGAGCGGAAGCCAGAGCGGAAGCCGGAGAAATAGCCGGAGCAGGCGGGAAAGGCCAGGAGAATGTGCGAAGCGGGGGGTTCCCCTGACAGTTGGAGAAACTTTTTTCTTCAAAAATTTAGAATAGCTTCATATTACATGGGTACACACTAGGTAGGTCTAGGATGTATATCCTCAGCGGAATACAGCCATCTCGTGGCAAAAGTGATGCAGAAAACCTAATTTTCGGATTGATCGGCCAACCTGACATGGCCATCACATCAATCTTTCCATCCGGGAGCAGCCAAGATCTATGCATTTCTGCACGTGTCATTGACACCGCACCCACTACCTCCTCGCCCATCATCTGTTGCCCTGTTACAACCATGCACTTTCCGATCTGTTCCGGTCCCTTTCCAGCCATTTTTGGCCTTTCCGGTTACGGCCTACTTTACAGCCGTTGCGTCCTATCCAACTTTCCTGTTGTGTCCGGCTAGTTCCGTTGATGCACAACCCTTGGGCTTTTCGCAATGAAGGTCTTCTGAGTGTTCCCCAAATCAAACATATGACTTATGCAACTATGCTTCTCTCTTATTGTTCTTATTGTCTTTCGCTGTACTTATTGTCTTTACATACTTCTTTCCGCATTAGACTTATCTCCGTATTTAGTATAAATATGTATTATGTTCTACTGTATCTTTAGTTGAAAATTAACGTGCTCTGCCTCCGCATTGCTCTGTGGTCTGACTTCTGCTTCCTTCGTCGTAGAGACAAGTTAGTTGGTGTACCCAATCCTCTACGTGGTATCACTTATGGCCTATCCGTCCTTCCGGCCTTTACGTCTTCTGGTCTTCCGTCCTTCCGGCCTTTTCCGACACGGATATAACACGCCCCCACAACCAAACACCAAACCAAGGCTATTGGCATTTAAACCGGCAACTAAGGGCTGGTTAGTCTGGCGGTAAAAAGAAAAAAGAAAAAGAGAAAATTTAAATTTAGAAAGAAAAAAAAAAGTTTTGGAACAAAGAGGAAAGATGAAAACTACATTTTCCATGCTTAATGTACCAGGAACTTAGCATTTCACCTGCCTTGGTAGAAGACATCTCACCTGTCTTGGTAAAAGACATACACATATAATAACCACCGTTGTCTTGCAGACCTCTATTTGAGAAGGTTGTCGGGTCAGACTCAGGGGCTCTCGGCTGCTCCCAGAGAGGTTGGAAAGATTGACGTGATGGCCATGTCTGTAAGGGCAACCTTAAGCTCGGCACGGGGCGCGGAAACTAGCGGGGGAATCCGAAGTATAAATATAGGTACTATAATACAGGAGCGGGAATACTACGCACCTAGTGGGGGAATCTGAAGAGAAGAAAGGATGAGGATTCCCATGCTAGGTGAAACCTTATATAGAAATTAGTAACTACCCAGTAGCACGTGTCTGGAGGTATCTACAATGATCGCGGGCCTGGTTGCATAGCACGTGCCAACGAGAACAGGCAGGCGGAAGGTCGGGGGCATTAGCCAGAGGGATAGCCGGAGCGGGGGCTGGAGCGGAGGCCGGAGCGGAAGCCAGAGAAATAGCCGGAAAGGCCGGAAAGGCACGCAGAGCGGGGGTTCCCCTGACAATGTCAGGTCAGCCCATCAATCTGAAAATCAGGCTTTTTGCATCACTTCCACCTCAAGATGGTCCTATTCCTCTGAGGATATACATCCTAGACCTACCTACTGTGTACCCATATAATATGAAGCTATTCTAAATTTTTGAAGAAAAAAAAGTTTCTCCAATCCAAAGTTTTTTTCTGAATAATGTGACACTTGAAACATCATATGCATGTTCAAATTCAATTTATTTTAATTACTTCTACTTCCCACGGCCCTGCGTTGCCTGTCTATCTATCTCCAAAAGTCTCCATTCCTTCAACCCGGAATGCGGTTGCGTTACGACTCGCCGAGAGTACCAAATTTCAGGACCAGAGAAATTGCTTGGGGTACAGATATATTTTGTGTTGTACGAACGACTGAAAAATGCTTTGCACTAAATCATCCCAGAGGGCGGATGGCATTTCGAGTGTGCTACCTAATGTGTCAGAGGGCAAGGTGGTAGGCCTCATCAAAGTTGAAAGTTCAATTCCATTGTGATGGTGAGGAAACATCAGCCTGAGTAAGTGAAGGAATGCTCATCGATCTGTGTCTGGAAAGCTTTGCGGCATGCAGGGCCGGCCACCTTCTTTCAAGTGTTCACTCTCAACCATGAATTTGAATGTGCAAAGTCTATGTTGTGGATGTAATGTAGTCTCGGCGAACACAGCCACCTCATGACATCCCATTCTGGGAACCCTGTCATGAGGGTCTGGGTCACAAACTGGTGGTAGCAACTGTACCATTGCGCTATCAAAATTTGATCCCTTTTTCCCACAGTGTCAGGGGAACCCCCGCTCCACGCCTTTCCGGCCTCTCCAGCCTTTCCGGCTATTCCTCTGGCTTCCGCTCCGGTTTCCGTTCCGGCTTTCCCGGCCTTTCTAGCTATTCCTCCAACTAGCGCCCCCGACCTTCCGCCCACCCGTTCTCGCTGGCACGTGCTATGTGATCAGGCCCGGGATCATTGTAGATACCTCCAGACATATGCTACTGGGTAGTTACTAATTAGTATATAAGGTTTCGCCTAGCATGGGAATCCTCATCCTTTCTTCTCTTCAGATTCCCCACTAGTTGCCGCGCCCCGCACCAAGCTTAAGATTGCCCTTACACACAGCCTATGCCTCTTGGCCAGGTTACCGAAGTCAGTTCTCATGGCTGTCATAGCTTTACATGAGGCTTCCGCAAGGCGTCCGCACAGTAGATAGACTTGTTGCCTCCTTCCACCCACCTTCTACAGCCAATAAACCTTCTACAGACACATATCCTCCTCAGCCATCGCATTTTTGGCCCATTTATATTCATAAATGAACCAAAACCCAGGCCGCCAAGGTGACAGGCCCCTATCACTGAACCGGGTACATCAGAGAACTCCATCCGTCTCCACACGTCCTAGCACACTAGGTTTTTGACTCACCAGGAAACCCATTAGACATGGATACTACCTCTGTTGGCCCGAAAGGAAGGCATTTCATTGGTTTATAACGCCATTCACAAGTCTGGGACTTGATGGTGAACTCTTGTATGTTGTACAGTTGCACCTGCTCGTTGTAATTCAATTCTCTGTAGAAACAATTGTGATGGCATCTCATCCTTGTTCATCTACCACGAGCAGAATACCCAAAAGGACTTTGAGCTGGCTGCTCAAGGGGATATGCTTGTGGTTTATGTGTGCCCAGAGATGCTTGAAAGCCCATCATTCGCGAGGCGTGTGCATTCCAAAACATGGCGCGGTCGACTCTCAGCAATTTACATCGATGAAGCACATCTTATCCATCAAACTCATCACTGGCGACCTTCATATTCTCACCTATATCAATTCCGAAAACATTATTGGATCTGAAATTCCTCTGATTTGCCTGTCTGCAACTTGTCCAAAGCTCTACCGGGATTCCTTGATTATTTATGCCGGCCAAAAGCCAGATTATACCCTTGTTAATTTGGGGAAATTTAGGCCAGAGCTTTCAACAATGATTTTGCCAATGAAGCACAGTGTTGAGAGTTTCCTTGACATCACTTTCATTCTTCCATTAGGATCTAGTGCATTCAACCTTGTCAGAACAATCATTTACTGCGATGATCTCGAATCTCACAAAGATGTGTTGGTGGGCATTCCAACGAGTTTCATCGATGGACCTCCCAACCCCTCATGACAGGGGGATGTCATGAGGTGGCTGTGTTCGCCGAGACTAGATGTAATGGTTGATTCGTGATAACTTCCTTTCGGCGTCCCCATTAGGCCGTATTCAACCATCTGCCAAATCGAAGTCGAAGTTGAAGTTGAAGTTGAAGTTGAATTCATACTCAAACCACTTCTCCTACTCTACTCCTACCACAGCGACTCACACCCCCCTCCAATACCGCGTCCCTACAAACGGCATCCCCACCACCTTCGCGCCCCGCACCTTCCCGCGCACCTCCACGCCCAGCTGCGTGCCCTTCCTGTGTGACCCATTGCGCACGTACCCCCATGGCGATGTGGTCCCGAGCGTGGGGGAGGGGATGCCGGATGTCACGCGGCGCGAGGACGTCGTTCGTCGCCGGTCGACGATCTTCGCGCCCTCTGCATCGCGCATAGATAAAAATCAGCTCAGAATGCGCCAGAGGAAAGGAAAGGAATGGAAGGTGAGGAAGAAAGGAAGAAAGGAAGGAATCGATTCCAACGCCAAACTTGCAAACTTCCATCGGCTTCAACAGCTCGCTCGACCTGAACCGCGAAAGCCATGTCATCGATCAAGTCCGGCCGCGTCCGCAAAAACTCCACCCACCGCGGCAAAAATCAAAATCCATCGCCAGAACTCCGCCAAAGCAAAAAAACCGGTGCATGCAATGAAAGAAGGAAGGGAGAAACAACGCCACTCACCCCGCGCCACCGCCCCGTCCACCACGAGCCCCACCCTCCTCCGCGGCGGGCCCTCTTTAAGTTGTTGCCGCACGCCGTCCGCGCCGATGAAGGTGCCCGTCTCGCGGCGGTCTTTGCCTGCAGTGATAAGAGGAACAGGTCAGCATTCGGCGAGGAAGGGGAAAGGAAAAACGAAGAGGAACGATGAACAAGAAAAAACGAATAGGCGGAGCACCGGTGTCGGGGAAGGGAAGGCAAAGAGACACGCAACGCACCGACAACCCACGCCAGCCCCGCCTCCACCGGGCCCGTCTCCTCGTCCAGGTCCGTCCCGTACAGACACAGCCCTGCCTCGAGGCGCAGGCTGTCGCGCGCGCCGAGGCCGGTTAGCTGGACCTCCCCTCCGAGAAGCAGGGCGGCGACTTTCCACGGTTTGTGAGGGGGGGATTGATATCTGCGCGAACGCGTGAGAATGAGAATGTGGAGAAAACGCAACGCAAAGCGCACCTCGAACCCGTCCTCGCCCGTGTACCCTCCACGTGCCACATGCAGGTTGAACCCTTCCACCGGAACGAAGGCGGGACTTGCCGAAGGTGAGCTGCGAGAGGTCGAAGAGGACGTGAGGAGCTGCAGGTGCGCGGCGGCGGTGGGGCCTTTTTGACACATATATCGTTAGAAACGACCATGGCAATGGAAGGGATGAAGGACGGAAGGAACGCACCTTGCAGTGCGGAGCAGCCCCCACTCCTTCAGCACCGTCATCTCCACCTTGCCCGCCTTGCCCTGTTCCCCCGCGTTCCATTCGTCGAGACGCGCGGCGAACCACGCGAGGTCGCGCCTCCCGGCGCCCGGCATTTGTGACGACGTAGTACCTGGAATACATACACAGGAGAATAAACATGGTTTCAGATGAGACAATAAAAAATAAGTACGCACCGCGTCCTCTGCATGCTTGGTGATCATGAGGTCGTCAATGATGCCGCCCTTTTCGTTGAGCAGGACAGAGAGGGTGGAGGAGTAGGGGGCGAGGGAGGCGAGGGAGGAGGGGGGTGAGCCATTCGAGGAAGGGGTGGTAGTGGGCCCGTGGAAGCTGGTGCGCACGGGTCAGTTCGGCGCTGCGATTGCGAGGAATTAAGAGAGATATGATTACAGGGACTGCACCATATGCCCCACGTCGAACAGGCCCGCTTCCGTACGGACATGCTTGTGGCTCGCCACTGTTCCAGTTCCGTAACTCAATCCACGGATAGACGGATGGCGGCGACGCGCACGCACCTTGACCGACCTCCCGTACACGAGAGGCATCGAGTACCCTGCAAACGGCACCATCTTCGCGCCGTGCGCGACGTGGAAGTCGTATAGGCCCGTTTTTTTCAGCTAATCCAGATTAGAACTAGGCAGCATGCGGCGCTTGAAGGACACACCTCCGCCGACGGGGTCGGGGTCGCGAACCCGCGGATCGGGACGCGGGCCCGACGGAGGGCGGGGGCGAGCGGGGGCGCGCAGGCGCAGAAGCGACGAGGAGGAGGCGCCAGGTGACCATTTGGCGGGTCGAGGCGGGAAAGGAAGTGGGAGGTGTCACGTGTTGCGCGGGGCGTGATGACATTCTTGGGTGAGTCATTCATTCAGGCTGCTTCTCTTCTTCTGACGACATCCACAGTAGAACTTTGAAGGAACCCGAACACGGGTCTTTGTAAGGTACTAGTATTTCGGGGTTCACGGAACACGCATATCGCAATCGGGTCAGCTTTAGGCCAGGGATCACCGTTGATTTCTTGTTTGAAACGGCGAAAACTGCGCCGAAACCGAGTCCCCGCGTGGATATCCACGCCAATTTGCACTCCGTAACCGGCCGATACGCGGTGCTTATGCATGAGGGGATCCTCGTATAAATAGTGCCACGGTTCACAGGCACCCTAACCCTGCTTCCCCACATCCCACAACTTGAATACGACCGGATGTCGCTCCTCCCCCCCTTCACCCGCAGCCTCCGCCCTCCAAAAAGTCAAGCTCGCGCAGGCCCCTCTGGAACACGCGCGCCCCCGCCCAAAGTCGCACTCGCCTACACCCCCGACACCATCTGGCGCAATCGCACCTCGTCCTGACGGGAAGGGACGAGGTCGTGCGCTTCCCTCGAGGCGAAGTGGAATAAGGAGCACCATTACGTGTGAGTGCGCGCCTTGTTTATCTTCTTGCGTGCTAGATACACACACGGGTGATTGCGTGCTGACACGGTGGGCGAGGCAGACTGCGGAAAGACCTCTTCTCGTTCACGGACGACAAGATCGCGGTGCAGTTCTTCTATGAGTGGAACGACGCCCCCGATGGCAAGGGGCAGTGGTATCGCACCTATGGGCTCGAGGGTGCGTTTTTCACTTCCGTTTATCCCATGTGCCTCGCTCCCTCCTCCCTCCATTTTCCCCCATTTTCTCTCCTCCCTTACCTCCTCCTCCTCCCCCCGATTTCGAGTGTGGGGTTGAACTGACCTACGATGCGAATATACGTAGGACTGGACATTCGCCCCCTCAGGCCTCATGCGCAGCGCATGATGTCGGGCAACGATTTGCCCATCGTGCCGGAGGAGCGGTGGTTCACGGAGGGCGTGGAACGTCGATAAGGTCGATATCAGCGAGCGGCACCTCTGAGTCGACATCTGCGGGGAGTGATTCAAGAAAACCAAGCATAACACAACATGTAAAAATCGAATTCGATTCAACTCAGCGGCGCCAATAGACCATACTGCTGCAGGCCACCCACGTCTGGGCTTCCTTCTCCCGGACATAGTAAATTTACTGTGGCACCTGTTCTATCCTGCCTTCATAATCTTCAATCGCATCTGCTCATCAGCCTGGGCCTCTCGTCTCGGCGATTCAACTTGAAAGTTCGTCCTCCCTCGCAAACACCCCAGGACCGGTATGGTACGCATTATACGGATGATTTATTTCAATTTCCATTCCGCCCGCCGGGTGAATCGAACGTGACTCGAACTCAGCAACACGGGGGGAAACCAAAACCACGTCCGACTCGAGCTTGCCACCGCGTTTCGTGTTCCAGATATCGGCAATCGCAGGCACAATCCGGATCCGAAGCAGCCACAGATCAGACGCTCGAACATCTGCGGCTCTCCGTACGCTTGGTTCGCATGCGCTCTGAACCTGCGTTAGGATCAGCTGCGGTTTCATCGCGATTCGCACAGAGCACGGGTAAAATTGCCTGTGGGCGGACTCACTCCGGAAATTTTGTAGTTTCGGAGTCGCTGAAATGTTTCCTGAAATCTGAAATTCCAGCAACAGAATAAGCACTGCATAAGCTAGACATTTCAGGGTTAGTCTCTACCTCACTGAAAACAATGAGTATCCAACTTCGTAATTCCGTGGCCGATACACACAGCGTACCCAGTCGCCGGTCCAGGCGGCCCGCCCCCGGCCCGGGTGATCCGGTAGTATCAGCAGTATCAGTCGCTCCGATTTGCAAAGTATCGGGCAGGCACCTGATACTTCCAATTTCAGTTGGTCCAAAACTACAGCTGATTCCCTCAGTCTTGGTAGCTCTTATATTGTGGCTGAAACATGAGATAGCTGGAACATCTTCAGGCCTGCCAGTACAACCGATTTGGCGGAGTGACTCGGGAACCTCGCAATATATCTTGGTGTTCTGTCCTTCTGGACTCCCGGCCCAGCGGAGCCCCGAAATTAAACCCGCACGGCACAAGTGTCTTTCTGTAGATCCATTGGTTGACTTTTGTGTGCATTTTGTTACAGTTGGTTTGATTTGCGACTCTCTTGCCCTGGTCCATACTCCAAGTGCCCACTTGGGTGTAAGTTACTTGCTGTTTTTAAAAAGTTACCAGCTAATACATGTACTTACTTGTCTTCCCATGTTTCCCTCCATGTCTGTGTGTATGCACCATCGTTGTCGCTCTCCACCTTGTCATGATCATCAGCAGAGAACTCCATCTCAAGGTCCACGAGCACCTGCAAGATCTCTGTCGCAATGTAGTTGCACGTCCCACAGTACTGCATCCAGTTTCAGTGATCATTTGACTTGAACCAACTGTCACTGAACAAGCACCCCACAGTCCAGAGTCCTATTCTGTTCATTTATGCCCTTGTTAATCACTCTAGGTGCACTCAGACTTAGATATTTGCCTGTCAAAGGCAGCAAAGTGCAATGAATGAACTTGAGATGGCCCCTTCGCCAGCAAACTCATATATTGTACAATTTCATTCAATTTGGTGGTCACACATCACGCACCCCTGTGCCGCGATGAATTTTGGTCTCGGTCATGGGTCACGGTTGCCCAGTGCCAAATGTAAAATGTGTGACATTAGGGCCCCCTTGGAGGTGCAAAAAAGGCAGAATTTTCGAAATTTTTCATCTTGAAATGCCGAATTTTTGAAGGTGTCACACCAAAATTTGTTGGTTGCTGAATCAGTATTTGGGTCATGGGTCACAACCCATGCCAAATTGAATGAAATTGTACAGTAGATTGAGATTTCGATGTTCGAACCAGCCCATGCCTTGTTAATGGAGGAGTTGTGACCTCTAAGAGTTGGGTTAGCTGCCCCCTGCATAGAGGGGGTGGGGGGGGGATCTGGATGAAGCGAAACTTGCACAAAATCTCTATCTCACGCAAGGCTCCAATCCTTGTGCATGAATATTAAGACCTGTAGATATACCACTCTGGGGGGGTGTTTCTGCAGTGTCCATGTGTTGTACTCTGCCCATGCAGACTGGCAATGGCTGCCGATCACTTGTCAAGCATTTTTCCAACATGTTTTCACATGGCCATTCAAGTTCAACATATCTATGTATACGTTGAAACAGCGTAACATAAATGCACGGCATCTAGGGCTAATTTTGCGATTCCTATGACCAGTATTTATACAACGGGGAGCAACTAGCACTTCTGTTGTTACTAGCATATCAGCTAGTACGCAGACCACTTGTTAGGTGATATAAAGGAGAGTCAGAGCGAGCCCTAACTGCTGACTGTAGCGCAAGGCTGCACTAGTGTGACGCGTTAGCTGCTAGCTGAGTGTACAAACAACCAGGGATTAACCACTGCCTATACATTCATGAGACATGACCTAGGAGACTCTAGTAGTCCAGAGATGACTTGGGACGGAGCTAGCGAGGGTCTAGCAGACGGATATCTACGATGGAAGTACAGCTAAGGAGCTACGCCTTGAGCTAGGAAGCTCGCGCAGTAACCGGTGGTACTATCTAATCTCTAGATAAGCGACTAAACGGCGCTAGGCGGAATAACCCTACTAGCGACCGGCTAGGGCTTTGACAAAGACCTACCACGACATACGAGATGAGGCAGCACGCGGCTAGCACCCGATCTGGGCAGCTAGGGCGAAGGGGAATAGCCAGTCGGCTATTGGAACGGAGCTAGGGACGATCGTACAGCCTGTACCGATGACCGGAGGGTGGATTGATGTTCTCACCAATGAGCTATGACCATTTGATGTCGGTTGCAACACTGCGTCGCCTAGATGTAATAGATCGACGCTCTAAACAGAGTAGAGATGACCTAGATCACCGGCTACATCGCCAGTTGGTCCGGAGAGGGTACTCGGCATAGACGGAGGGCTGAGGATCCATTGATATACCCACGGTTGAACACTAGCCGGTCAGCGAGGCTGACCTGGCCTATACCAAACCAGTCCCAAAACCAAATGGCAGTCATCTCATTGGCTGACCGTATTTCTTATCATCTAATATTGCTTATTGTATATTCAGCTTGCTTCACGTGTAACTCACATCTAGTAGTATAAAAGGGAGCGCAGGACAGACTAGGGTCTAAGAAACATTACGCTCCAGACTTTGGACGAAGCTGGTGCTAGTGGACTCAGGCTGCTAGTGGAGGTTGACACTGGGGACAATGTACAATATAACTGGCCCGGATATTGCCCGGATATTATTAATATCCGGGCTATATCCGGGCTATATCCGGGCTATATCCGGGCAATATCCGGGGTCCGGATATTTATAATATCCGGGCAATATCCGGGCTATATCCGGACCCCATATATAGTAATGACACTTACTATATATGGGGTCCGGATATAGCCCAGATATTGCAGCCAAACAATCCTGAAAAGGAAACATAACACCTTCCTATCTTGGTAATTTCTGGATTGCTTGGAAAGGAACAACTATCCCATGATCATGATTGGTTCAGGTAGATAAAGCATAGAGATCATTACCCCTGGTCTCTGATCAAATTTGCTGCTTGTTTCAACTTTCATCTAACATTATGGACACAAATGAGCTGTACACTGTTATTGGTGGTGGCTCTCCTGGCATATTTCACAAAACCATAGGTTCTGCTTTCAGTCTGGACAATGCTAAGTCATGGGAATGGAGGACAGGCCGTTTTTGAGTAGTAGCAATCAAGCACCAATATTGCTAATTGTCATCAAATGTACAAGTATGAATGAAGCTTCAACTATCCTAGTCATCTAGATGTAGAGCCTTAGGTTCATGGCTATCCATATGCAAAATTCCATCGTTTCAAAACACTGAAGGATGCATTTGTGTATATGGTACCTGAAGGTGATATCACAACAAGGGTTTGTTCCCTCTGAATCCCCACAGGGCAAACTAAAGTCAGCATGTTGATTAAATCTAAGGCATAACTGAGAGATCTCAAAAGTACAACTACAAGAACAGAGCCAGCATTGGGCCCTGTCATTTACTCTGATATATAGGATATTAGTGGTATCATCAATACAATTTATGGCACAACAACTGGTCATCCTGAGTTCAAAGCCCAGGATCTGGAGGCTATGCCCACTATTATCTACAGGAAACTATTGATGAAATCACAGAAGTTTGGTTGCAGAGCCATGGTGTTGAAGAATTTGTGGAAGCCCTTAATCCACAAGGAATGCCAGCAATGGAGCTATGTTGGCTCTGGGATCTTATTGATTGTAATGATGACTGCAGTGAATAATTATTATAAGTGATGATATGAGCTGCAGTGTATCTAACCATTTTCAATCCCAACTATGTCTGAACATACTTTGACTTGTATTGGGCCTCCTCAATGAGGAGAATTGAATGCTATGGAAGCATTGCATATTGGCGATACTCCAAGACAACAAACTTGAATGTTACATCCATGCTTCGAGGTTTTCCTGACAGTCACTGATCCTGCAAAGCTAACTACAGATGAGCAGAAGTCAATTGCAGTATGGAAAAAGGGAGATGGAAAGGCAAGGAGCAAGATTGAACTTGCCTTGGGAACTCCCAGATGGTTCATATTGCAGGAGCTGACCCTGCACTCAAGATGTGGATGCAGTTGTGCACTGTGAAAGAAGCGAGAGGTCAGTTGGGGATCATGCTGTATCAGCGGACTTTACTGTACAATTGCCGAAGAAGGCAGTGACATTGCAGCCCACATCGTGGAGCTGTGCTCTATCCAAGAGAAACTTGTCACCATGAAGCAGCCTGGCATCGGACCAGGAATTTCTCATTGCATTGATCACCTCACTCCCTGGAATCCTGGGATCAATTCACAAGTGCATACCTGGCTGCCAATAACAGTAGGTTGACCACAATGGTAGCTACCAACAGCAGCAGTGTACCTTCATCCTCCTCAGAGACAGCTAGCTCCATTCACTGCTGACTCACATGAGCTAGTGGTCCTCATTCTTGAGGAGTACCGACGTCGGAAGGAGAAAGCCAGAGAATCAATGGGATCATCAGCATTGTTTCGGTAAGAGTCAGAGTACTTACCAGCACAGTAATTTGTCAAAGGATTATGGATGCTTCAATTGTGGAGGTCCTGGGCACATGGCCAAAGATTGCTGGGCTAAGGGTGGCAGCAAAGCAGGTCAGCACCTGCGGAACTACAAAGGAAGTAGCCACAAAGGGAAGTGGAATGGTAAAAAAAAGAATTCAGCTAACCTAGATAACAATTCTGAGGATGAGCTGCAGGCTGCATTTAGTATGGCCATTTCGACGGACCCCAATTCAATCCCCGTCTTTCAAGGGATACATGGCTTACAGACTCTGGGTGTTCAGTTCATATTGCGAACAAACATCAAATATTTACCAATTACACACCTCTGTCTGGGGAGACCATCAATGGCTTAGGCAACAACATTGTTAAGCCTTACGGTTGATGTTGAAGAATATGGTTGTCCAGAGGTGGACCGAGGTCGTGTCTAGGTCATGCAGGCTGGGTGCTGAGGCTGTAAAATAGCAATGTTGATGAGGAAATAGTAGCTGTAAGTGTAGAATGCTCAGTAAGAAGGATATAAATGGAAACTTAGCTCAGAAAGGATCAAACAAGTGGTGGATTTGTGCGAAGTGGCTCAAACAAACAAGTAAACATCAAAATGCTGTAATTATGAGAGTCCGTGGTTGAAAAGCTGCAGCTAAAGTCAAACCAACCCAGCGATCTGGGAACTATGCAAAGACGAAATAGGGAGACTCACTGCCCCGCAACAGCATTGAGGATGGGTGCCCAATTCACCTCAAGGTCAATCCCCTGCATAGTCCGAGATGCCCAAAGTGGTTGAACCTGTTGTGTTGGCAGTACGTAGTGCAAAGAAATAATTGTCTGTGTGATATGAGAGGGTAGTGAGTGTACAAATATAGAGCAAGGTAGGAGACATGATAGCGGAATATTCTTGTGGTAAATGAAAACTTGTCCTTCAACTGTCGGATTAATTGGTTCACATGTAAAATGCACAAAGTCTTCATCACTGTAACTGGAAAGCGAATCTGAGTGGAAAATATAGAAATAACATGAGACTGGCTCAGGGAGTAGAAGGCGACGTGTGAGGCAGGTCACACTTCCACAGAGGGGGGTACTTTGGATTTCGCCCTCAAAATCACTGCAACACAAGGAAATTAACTGGGGAATAAAAGGAGAGATAGGGATAGCAGATGTATGAGGTGATATAAAATGTGACAGGCTTATCTGGTGCATGCAGCTTGGAAAGTATTGAGTTTCAACGTTCAGTGGAGTCAAAACCTAACTTGTGGACACCCTTAAAAGGCGAATTCACCGCAGAGCTTGAACTTGGATTGCAGCTCGCTATAGTCTCGAAATTATGGTCAGAATGGAGCTCAGATGG
Source organism: Mycena olivaceomarginata (assembly GCA_029378375.1). Lineage (NCBI taxonomy): Eukaryota > Fungi > Basidiomycota > Agaricomycetes > Agaricales > Mycenaceae > Mycena > Mycena olivaceomarginata. Next base: position 344,391 of record JARKIC010000085.1, read on the forward strand.
GAAGGAAGCAAATATGGAGTAGAAGTGTCGCAGAATCACAAGCAGAACACATGCAGCAATGGACAGAGGATGGAGGAAGAATTGTGAAAGAGACTCAGCTTTGATCCTCGGACACACATATGCGAAGTTTTTCTCGAGAGCAGGGATTGACAGTAGGACCACAAATGAAGTCAGAAGAGAACTCTATAGACTCAAAATTATGATCAGCATGCAGTGCAGATAGAAACAACACAATCAATGGATGAAAGCAACAGAGCCAGGCGACGAATAGCACAAAACATGATAGAGAATGAATGGAGAAGGAGTTTTAGTAGGAACTCAGCTCTGATCCTCGGACATGTGAATGCGAAAACTTAACTCGGGTGTAAGAACTGAGTCTTGATAGCTCTGTGAATTAACCGGTATCTCGTGGTATCCATGACTTGAAATCGAATCCTGTTTGGGTATAGTCTCGAAATTATGGTCAGCTTGCAAGTTGGAAAAGAACGGTGTGGTCAAGGAACCAAAACATTGAAGTAGGACGAGAAGGATGCTCAACGCAATGGAGAATGGGTAGAGAAGTAAGTGCAGCTCTGATTCGAGGGTGCACATACACAAAACTGAGCTTGAATGAAAGTACTGGCTCTTGATAGCTGGGGGGATTGTCCATTGGCTCGATTCGAGTATGTGCATGCAACTTGGTGCATAATTGAAGTAACTCTAGGACGAAATCCTGAACGTAAGATGTGCACAAAGAGAAAGGCTGGGACTCAGCTCATTTGAAAGACTCAGTTTTGCTCGGATTCTCGGTTTACTCTGGTGTAAAACTCAATAATGGTGCACAGATCTTCGTCAAAATGTGCGTGTATGGAGGAACTTGAATAGTGCTCAGTTCACAGATGCGATGATCTCGAAATTGGATGGCTTGGGATGTCTCCTGGCTCAAAATCAGCTCGATAAACATGTCAGTAATCGACACGGGTTCAGAATTGGAGGTAGAATGAATGGATGTAAAGTGGTTCAGCTCGGGAATATCTGCATTGAAGTACAGCTCGTAGACGAGGTCCAGATTGCGCTCGTTGTCGCCAGGTGTATCGCGGGAATCAGGGAATTTCTGCTTGGTGTAAAACAGCTCTATGAATAAATGAATGGTAGACTCGGGCTCGGGATGCACAGATAAATGAGTAGAATGAGAAATGCTACTCAGCTCAGCCGTTTCTTGAGTAAAGTACGATTCGTAATCGACCTGCATATCCTTTTCTTTGTTGACAAAACACGGCGCTGAGGTTGGAGGAAATTTTTCTTGGAATAAAACAACTCCAGAAATAAATCAGTCGTGGATTCGAACTCAGAATGTGTGGAGGAATGAACGACACAACTCAGCTCAGGAATATCTGCAGGCACATAAATGGTAAATAGATCCGGCTCGATGTTGGGAAACGGTGCACTGAGGTTGGAGGCATTTTTCTCATCGTTAAACAACTCTAGGAACAAGTCAGTGACTAAATCGGGCTCGGAACACGGATCAAAGCAGGTAATCGGAGATAGAATACTCAGCTGGGAAGGCTCAACAAATGTGTACAACTCCAAAATGGCCTCTAGACCGAACTTGGGCGCATCGAGCTGCTGGTGTGCTCAAGGAAAGCTCCATCTGGGCGACGCTGACCCAAAGCCCGACAAGCTGTAACCAGAGAGCGTGCCTGAGTAACCGGGTCATTCCGGAGGGCCGTCCAGTACTGAACATTATCCCTCAGTGATTGAGGGATTATGTTGCCGTTCTTGTTGAGAAAAATATCCGGCTGATATGCAGGGAGGTCGGAAAGCTCTTTCAATCCAGTTTTAACCGCAATATTGACAACATGTGGAAAACACCTTCAATAAATGAGCGAAGAGTTACAGATATACATCAGGACTCACCGGATGCGATTACCCTCATTGTCGAAAGGGATACCAGTAAGCGTCAACTCATCTTCAATCTCTGTTCTTCCAGTGTCATTGCTACTGGCATTGTCGCAGGTGATCATAACCATCTGCACCAACATTAATTTATATGCAAGTGTACACTGAATGAGAACTTACTTTGTGCACCAATCCCTTTCCTGGCCTGGACAAAAACCTGGCCGATATTTTGACCACTGTGACTTCCCTCCAGACGACGAAAGGCCACCAATTGTGTTTTGAGCACCAGATGCCCTCTGCGTTCCGGACGATGTAGTGCATCATAATTGCAAGGTGAGAGTCTAGGTTAACTCGGCTCCAGATATTGTGAGTAAAGGATATACAGCCTAGAGAGGCCTACGATGACATTTGGATGCAGAATACAATGGGATACTATAGAACGAACCTGGATTTCTTAAACCATTTTGTTGTATTCAATTTGAAACCAAGTAGCGATCAATTGCGACATTTTGGTATAATGAGGGATGTCCTCGTCTTCCAACTGGACGCTGATGAAGAGCAGCAAGTCCCGGAGTTCCGGGCACTCGACAACATCAACGGACTGAGGAACATTAAACACACATTAGGAAACAGACAAAAAGACGTGCCTGATCATCAACGGTGATCCACTTTACCAGCCGGTTATAAAACCCTGGAATTGAGAACTCTTCGCGTTCCCCAGGAGCTGTCTCAGTCAAAGCCCCAATTGTCTTCCAGCCCTTGATCTGTTTGAGAAGAACGAGGACCCTCCAAATTTTGCCGTGTTCCGCTTTCAGATGATTTTGAATGGCTGTGGTTTGGCCGTCAACATTCTTCCAGGTACTCCATCTTTCGAGCCTAATACAAGATAAATACATCAAAGAACAGAGGATGCGGAGAAAATGGAATACGCACGAGCAGAAGCGACATGCCAAGTGCGAAAATTCCATCCTGTCTGGCCGTTTGATCGACATCTCTGACGGTTCTGGCGGTGAGGTCGGCACAGCGTCTGAATTAACGCCGCGAACAAAAAACCAAACATCTGTCACTGAAGCGGACGAAACTGTATTATTATCCAGAACAGATCCGAAGTTGACGTTTGGTATATTTATTAAGGAGGGATGAAAAACCGACTGTGAGGCGGCAGCGGCAGCACCAGCGGTCGCACTGGATGGACCAACACCGAAGACGGCAGGAGTGTCTGCATCAGTTGCATTTATGTGTCTTCGCTTGCGAGAACCGTTCTGATTGCCACTCCTCTTCCTCTTCCCGCGTGCATCTAAATTCGCCATGTTGGTGGCGTCCCCAAGTGGTGCACGCATGGTCGAAGCCGAGGCCGCAGCAGGCGCAGAGCCATTGAATGTGGCCTGGAAGGTGTTGTGGAAGGAAAAGTCCGGTTGGAAAGGTGGGGGAGCAGAGAAACCAGACGTCTGTGTGAAAGCCTGAGGCGGCATGGGCAACTGTCGGCATTCGTGTATGATAGAACACGTTCTGATTTGATTTCCAAAGGGGTCTGAGGGGCGGGTATTGCATGTTGGTGGGTGTAGTAGAAGCTCAGCCCGCTTGGAGATTGCCCAGAGCAAGTGCAGGCTTGCGGATTTCCGCAGTGACAGACAGAGGATATGGGCGCTCACAGCAGGGTTGGACAGAAGAGAAAGATGTATTGGGAGGAGCGTACTTATAGCATTAAACTGGCATACCTGGACTGACCCTGACCGTTGCGCAAGCCCCAACCTTGCTCCAACCTGCAGCGCTGAGGATGACGTTCACTTGATGCAATTGGGGCGGGGCGATACGCGATGGACTTGGAAGTGGTGGAGGGCGTTGAGAACGACGATGAAGAGGAGGCACTAGACATGGGCGACAGTCACGAAGGGTTATATGACTGTTATAATAGTGTACGAGAAGTGTTGCGTCGGATTCGGAGGCAGCTCGGAGGTAGCTTGAGCCGAGCTGAGTTGCCATCAGCTCAAGGTGTCAGATATAGTACGGTTTGTAACGGTCCGAGGTGAGCTGAAACTCGGCTCGAGCCAACTCCACCTCACGGCAATACTATCTTCTGCAGTCGCGATGGCTCTTTCGATCTCGAGCTATCACACAGGTAAGCAATCATTAAGAAAAATGAATTGCATGGCTAACATACCTGCTCAAGTCCGCGTGCAGCAATTTTTTGAAGACTGAGATCGTGCTCCAGATTGCATGCCCGGATGATTTGGCGGTACAATAATGTGCGGTAGCAGGGCGGGGTAATCCGTACGTCCCAGTTGGAAATCATCGGCTTTGAGGCGGGCTGTGGCAACATGGATAGGCGATGAAGTAAGGCGATCAGGATCTGCAGGAGGAATGTTGTTAACACGGCGTCAGAGACTCGCGACGGTCGGCAAACATACATCCTTCCAGAGCACGGAGCTTTGCTGCAAGGCGATCTCCTCACTATTAATGTGTAGTTAGAAAGGCGATGCGGACACCGATGCTGAAAACAAAACCAACTTGTTCGCTGCATTGAAAGTGCCGAGAACACTTTCGTGGATACTGGCGTCGGTGCATCCACTGATTTTTCTGCAGGCCCCGACTGCTGATCCTCTTCTGCTGCAGCTACCCCGGGCGTTTTTGGCTTTGTTTTTAAGACTTGAGCAGGCTCCATGGTCACAGGGCTTTGTACTGTTTGACGAGGTGCTCAGTAGACGTCGAGAACGAGACGAGGGTGTGTCGGTGCAGCAGCGCTCTGTTGCTTCCTGGTCAGGCGAGGCGCTGTGTGCGCGGTGTCCCGGTGCTTGTTGAGAGTGAGCAACGGGCCTGGGGACGCGCCTGAGGACCTAGAGGACGATGCTGAGTCGTCCGTATGCATGGTGCGCTGACTACACAGAGGTGAACTCTGCGTAGTTGTCCTGGACGCAGGTGAGGGGGCGAGGAGGCGCGTTGCAGCGATCGCGCGCGCGACCAGCATCGCACCGAGAAAGCTGAGGCAGAGGATCTGCCGGACAGTATCCCGCGGCGCGTGCTTGGTGGGGTCCAAGCCTAGCGGCAGCACGGCTTTAGAGGAGGCTCGAGAGCCGGTAAACCACAACGAGATCTACGCAGAGAACAGGTGCCGTCAACATGAAAGTGCCAAGTTGTGCAGATTAATAGATGCTGAGTGTAGCCCAAAGGTGTCGGACTCGACAAACGAGGTTGTAGTGTCGACAATCGAGGTATGGAAACATTGCTCAGAGTCCATTTGCTTGGTCGCAGGAGTGGAGCGTCACAGAATGATGGGCATGTAACATTTCCATAAAACCAAGTCGGCATCCCAAGGTAACAAAGGTACAACACGGTAAGCAACGTTAGAACATACTATAGGAACCCACATCCCTCCTGTATCCCTTCCCTGGACACCTATGAAAAGAACGAAAAAAAAATCGTCAGCAAACGGCATGGCGTCGTTGGCTCGAAATTAACGCGAAAGGAGGGGACGGGGCGGTGTAGACGAAGATGGTGGGCGGTGTAATCGGGGACAGCATCGATGCGTGGGCGAACATTGCGAATTGCGTCCTCGATGTCTTCGTAATGTCATAGTGGGGGAGGCCAAGGGTATTCAAAAGAGGCAATTTTGTGCGTGACCTTGGACTGAGGGGCCAAGGTCACGCACGAGGGTGGCGTTCCCACGCAAAAAAAAAAAAAACAAGAAATATTGGTCTCGCGGAGGGCGGGGAGGCATCGAGCAGCGTGGATCAGTCAGCCGAGCATCTGCTACGGCGCAGTGGAGGCCTCGCGCGCGACGCCGCCACAGAGATCATTATTACCGCGCTGTGCCGCTGAGGATGCTGAGGCATCACCCACGGCAAAGCGGTTCTGGATAAAGAACTCACCTTCCACAATCATGTCGAGCCAGCCCAGAGCCGAGGCACCAAGCCCGTACTTGCCCGCATCTCTTCCCCTTCCTTCCGCCTCCCACACTCCTACGTCCGGCAACTCTTCCTGGCTGTCGTCTTCCCGTACAGCGTAGTCCTTCGTGTCGTCGAGCTGGCGCGCGGTCTCGCACGTCGCCTGCGCTGTGGGTGCAGTGCTCGCGGAGAAGCTCAACGCGGCGCTTCTTGGCAATGGAGGAGAGAAGAAAGGAGAGAAATGGAGTACTCTGTGCGTGACCTTGGACTCCGGTGTCCATGGTCATGTGATGTGATCTCGGTTTCCATCGTCTCTTTCCACTCACCGCTCACCACTGTGACCACACCTCGCTCCTCTCGCTGGGGGCAACGTTTTCGGCCGTGAAGGTAAGGTGGCGAGGTGGTGGATTCGGCGCGGGAACTGGGCTGACTTTCCGCTGTTTTAGGTGGGATTTTCGGCGCGCTCTCCGTGCTAGGAGAGGTACTGGATGGATTGAATGTCACTTGGATCTCCTCGCGCGTTTTCTTCCCGAACACCGTGCCGTCACCCGCACCCACACCTTTGTCCCGAATGGCCGTGCGCGTCGCAGGTCGGGTTTATTGCCCGTCAGGCGCTCGTACGGCGATATGGGCGCGGTCTTCTTCGTGGGTGTGCGGTTACGCAGCCAAATGGCGTACAAGACGGCGAGCCCCCAGAACTGCTTCGGGAGGCCGCTGGCGATCAACATGTAGCCACCGAGCGTGCCCTCGGCGGCTCTCACGGTGCTTGAGCTCGCGTCTCGTCCGCTGTGCCGCCAAGTGCCTGTCGAATAGGCCGCCAGTGTACTCCCGCCCGCGGTCGCTCCCGAAGCATTTGATGTCGACGCCGTGCGCGCTGTACGCATCAACTCAAGCAGCTCTGCGTGCTGCTTCGAACCCTGCTCCCCCGCGAGCTCGCAGCACAATTCAGCGAGCACGCAACCTTGGCATCGACACCTCCCTGTTCACACCTCCCTCCTCGACGTCGTCTCCCCCGAACCCGTTAGGTTTAATTACAGACTCCAATGTAGACCGTGGCGACGGACACGGACACGGATGGGGACGGGGACGTTGCTATGGCCGCGCCAGCACCTGCGCCGGCTGCACCGATACATCACGCAGGGCGCGGGCGGGTTGGCGACAGCAGCGCGATCGCGAGGCCCAGCCCGCCGCCGCTGAATGCGCACCTCAATATGAATGTCTCCGCTGCTCCTCCGCGCTCTTGCCGACGCCCACGCCCGTTCACTCGACGCCCACGCTCGCGGACTCAACGCTGCGCTGGATTCGACGTCCCACCTGCGCCCAATCAACGGCACCCTCGCCCCGCGCGTCTCACCGTGCGCCCGCCCACGGTACACCCTTACGCCCGTGCTTCTGCCACATCACGCGCCGGCAGCACTTGAGCTTGGCGTTACCGGCCCTGGCCTTCCGACTCCGAGCCCGTGTGCACATCCGCACGACCACCCGCGCCCAAGTGCCGGCTGGCCTCGCTGGCGCGGCGCGCCCACTGCGCCTCGACGTCCCGCGCCTGACTAGCCCGCCCCGAATCGACGCTCGAGGCGTCGATGTTCGCGCTGCACCCGCCCGACTCATGGAGTCCACGCAACTGGCCGCCAGCGCCCCCTCTGCCGGCGCTACCGAGTGGGGGCGCCATTTTCAGCGCGCCGTCGCCTCGAACAGTCTAGACGAGCGCCTCGCGCCCATTCGCGAATGCCCCGCACTGCCAGCGTGCGCGCAGGCCCATTCTCCGCCGCGCCATCCTTTACCTGTCTGATGTGTGCGTGGGGTGGGCTCGCCGTCGCATCTTGTCTGCAACGCACGACATCCGCGCGACAGCGCGACCGCGCATCTACGTGGTGCACGTCCGCCTGCAGCAGGGGCGGAACCTGCCCCCTTTCCGAACTTGGGGCGCCGCTTCTCAGCAGCTAGGGCCGACATCGGCGTAACTCACCACTGCCGCGACGCAAGTGCCCTCGTCGCTCTCCGTGCTGCCGCGACGCGCCTCCTCGTGTCCTCGCCTGCGTCCAGGACGACTACGCGGAGTTCACCTCTGCGTAGTCATCGCACCGTGCATACCGACGAGGAGATCTTGCACGTGCAAGATCTCCGCCACACGCCCTTTCTTCCTACTACCCCGTCCTCTGAACTCGTGCGTGTTCACTGACGCCGCCCCAATTGCGCCCAAATGCCGCTGGACTCGCGCACCGCGTGTCGACGTCCCGCTCCAACCCGGCTCGCTCGACGTCCCACCCACGCCGTCTACCTAGCCCATTGGCTCGTGTTGGGGGCGCTATTCCGCCGCTGCGCTCCGCCCGTACGCAATCGTCCCTGCACACGGGAGTGCTATTCACTCTCTCATGTGCGGCGAATCTCACGTCCCGGATCTTGCTGTACGCCTGCAGCTTCAGCTGCATGTGGTCCCCGAGGCGCCGTAGTCTCAGTCTGTCTGGAGAGATTGAGATAACAGGGTATGCTATGATTTCGGGTTACTTATCTGTTGCTGACGTTGTTCTCGCAGCGCCGCGCTGGGCTCGACTGCTCGCCGATGTCCTGCGCCTGACTCGCCCGCCACGACTCGCCGACTCGACGCCGGTGGCATCGACGACCCGCCGCTCGTCAACGTCCCGCTCGACTCGACGCCCGTCTCAGCGCCCGTGGCGCCGCCTCGCGCAGCTGCACGCACCGCTGCTCCTCCCCGCCTCACTGTACCACCATCCCCGTCGCAGAGGGAAGCAGCCCATCACGCTACATCCAGCTCTCATCACGGAAGCCGATGTTGTCCGCACCAGTAACCGGATGGTGTAAGTGCTCCTCCCCGTCGCGGAGGGACGCAGCGTGCACCCTCCCCATCCCGCTACGTCCAGCTCGCCGCGGCGCTCCTCCCCGCTTCTCTACACACGAGTGCATGTCCTCGCCGCGTCTCTTCTCCCTCTCTCCCGACGCCGCACAATCCCCTCCAGGCCCGCGTTCAGTCGAGGGCACCGCACACGGCCGAGAATGGGCGGCGACAATCTGGACCAGCTCCTCCCTGCCATCCAGCACAATACCTCGACTCGGGACGAAGAAAGCGACCGCGCCCCCGTCCACCCTTCCCGTTCGCACAGCCCGTCGCACATCCTCGCCTGGGCTTTCTCCAGCAGATTCCGGCGGACGACATCAACGCGAGCGGCGCGCGCGGTGGGCGACAACGTCTCCGCGGGCCCATGGCACTCGTTCTTCGTTCTTGATTCTTCAGAGAGGATCACAGCGAGGCGGTGTGCAGCATGGGCTCCTCCGCGCTCTTGCCGACACCGCTCGCGGACTCTACGTCAAAGCTGCGCTGGATTCGACGTCCCACCTGCGCCCAATCAACGGCACCCTCGCCCCGCGCGTCTCACCGTGCGCCCGCCCACGGTACACCCTTACGCCCGCGCTTCTGCCACATCGCGCGCCGGCGCGCTTGAGCTTGGCGCTACCGGCCCTGGCCTTCCGACTCCGAGCCCGTGTGCACATCCGCACGACCACCCGCGCCCAAGTACCGGCTGGCCTCGCTGGCGCGGCGCGCCCACTGCGCCTCGACGTCCCGCGCCTAACTAGTCCGCCCCGAATCGACTCTCAAGGCGTCGATGTTCGCGCTGCACCCGCCCGACTCATGGAGTCCACGCAACTGGCCGCCAGCGCCCCCTCTACCGGCCCGCATGCACTGCCCACTCCGCTGGCGCGCTTCCGCACTACGAGCTTGCCCACATGCACCCTGCCCTCCGTGCGCGTCTCTTGCTTGCGCCTACATTCCGTCCCACACACCTATTCCCCCGCCATCATAGCACAGCATCGCGCTCATATGTCCCCCACCCGCCACGCACCCGGGCACGCCGCGCTGGGACGATGTGGCGATCCACATGCACTGGATGTTGTCGAGCCACTTGTTGCCCGGCGATGACTCGGCTGCCGCACTCCACTTACTCCCGTATGCGCTTCTCGAGCGCTCACTCCACCCGCACTCCTCTTAGACTGTGCTTACAAACCACACCACCACGCTTTCCCTCCTGCGCATATGTGCAATCGGTCGAAATAGGGCACAACGGGGTGGAGGATCGATGGAATTGAATGTGGATAGTTGAGGGATCAATACTTGCATAGATTACATGGTTCTACGCCATGGATTTGCGATGATTTTTGAAGCTGGCGCCTAAATTCCGAGTGCAAGCGCCCGGTTTGATCGCACGATCTCATTGTTGCGGCGCCCCGGACCGTATTCGGAAATGCCCGAAACAAACGAAACTTTTGTATTTCCAGCTGATCGCTGCTTCCGGCCAGTGGAAAGTAAGGGTCCACGTTCGGGAGTGGAATTCTCACTAACATGCACACAGGCCTTACGATGATGTCTCCTACGTGGCCATGCACCTTGTACCTGCTCTATTCGTGACTATCCCACTTTCCTATTGCGCAGCGCCACCCCTCCTCCTCCTCCCACCCTTCTTCCTCGCACGCAGCAGGTGCAGGTGCGCGCCACGTCCGCGGCTCGAGCCTCGCGCCGGGACGGCTGGACGAGATCAACATAGGGATGGTTGTCGAGTCGAGTGCGCGTAAGAGCGTGCCTACCAGCCCCAAGGCGAGTCCGAAGGTGTCGCCCAATTTGGGAGCGCCGAAGCTGGGGCCGACGACGGTGCTGGGGGGGATGCAGGGGAGCGCCGGTGTGGGAGAGCGGGGAGGTGTTGGGGGCGGCTTTGGCGCCGTGGAAGCGGGAGCGGAGGTGAAGAACGAGGCGACAGATGGAGGGTGTGCTGCCGCACTCTGAAGAGAAAGAGAAGGAGGGTGTGCAGGAGTGGAAGGACATCGAGATGGGTATGCTCGCTTTTTTCTGCTGGAGCCACCCACAGCACTGACCTTTTGGTTGTAAGTAGAACAAGAAGTGCAGCACCAGGGGGGAGACGCCGTGTCGCTGAGTACGACACAATCATCTACACTTGCCGCACCCACCATCCTGAATACGAATACGAGGAGCCCCGCCCTGAGCCCCACCATCGTGCACACCACACCCTCCTCCTTATCCTCCTTGGCTGCCCCTCCCCTCTTGCACACATAACCATGACGACACGATGAGCATGAGTACAAGCCGACCTTGTTCCGGACGCGCCCTCTCCCCGGAGGACCTCGCGCTGTCGCCGTTCGTGCCCCCCGTGCTCCCTGTCCTGCTCCCTCTCCCTCCGTCCGCATCCGCCGAAGAGCTCAGCTCCCTTGCGCTCGCGCGCCCGCCTGCGCCGTTCACGCCTGGACTCGGACAAGCGCTTGCACACGCACCAGAGCTCGACTTGGGGCTACCTCTGGGCTTGGGCCTGGGTGCGCCCAACGGGTTGGTGGGAGTGGGAGTGGGGGCGGGCGGCATCGCGCCAGGCCCGCCCGTGTCACCAGACTGGCCGCTACTGTATGCACTGTTTGTCCTTGTAATGGGAGCACGGCCCCACGCGGGGGTGCCGCACTTCTTCCATGCGGGGACTCCTCTTCATCTCTTCCTACCCTTACCACCCCGCTGGCGCCGAAGCCTGCTCCGCCGCCTCTCGCTAAAATTGACACCACCCCGCCGCCTCTCGCTCCCCAAGGCGCTGGCCCACGAGTCCCATGACGCTCGGGAACCCGCCGCCCCTGGCGAAGGTGCAGCCCATATCCCTCCCTCCTCGCCAGCGCCATCCCCGCGGCTTTCAGTGGCGTGCTGAACGAGCCTTGAGGGTGTGTAGGATGAATTGGAGTGGTGTGTGTGTATCTGGGGTGTTGTACCCCATCTTATCTTCCTGCAGCAAATACCGCGTTCTCGACGATTGCTCTCGATTGCGCGACATCATCAAGGTGCTCGGTGAGAGGCGGCACTTTGTCCCCTCCCTTTTATTATTTGTTTGGGTGGCAGATGAGCCCAAGTCGGCTTCTGATTTGGCACTACTGCCTGGGGATTTTTTGGATATGGTAGGCGCGTCTTGGTGATCCTCGTGTCTTGTTTCTAATGCTGGGCTGGCTAGGTGAAGAAATTGGTCGCGGACTCTGTCATTGCCAGCTTCTGTGCCTTTTCTCTCACAGCCACCATCACGGATCTGGATCGCAAGTTTGGCGAAGTGCTCAACCTCTTGCAGCTCGATGTTGAGGTCCGACTGGTTCAATCCGCTGTCACGTACCCCATTCCAGTCCGGTCAAAACACGAGTAAAATAAGCTCGTCCAGTTCCACCCCTACCAGACTCATTGAAAGGCCGCCGCCGCATTCAGAATTGCGACAGCAGGGTTGAGTAACCCGCAATATAGCATCCAGTCCACTGGGATAGGAATCAGAACCAGAATTCGGCAGCAGATGAGAGGACCCACAGTGTCCGCTGAAATTACAGCTTTCCGTCCATTCCGAGATGAAAAAATTAAATACGGGATCGAATAGTTTGAATACATCTGAGGAGGGGTCAACACGATACCACCCATTGGTTATGGTTGTCGCTTACCTGGTAAAGTCGCGGGTAAGTCTTTGTCGGTACTTGTTCTTGTCCATTGTTCTAATATCAACTGTCTAGATTCACCTTGAGACTGTAGGGTCCTGGCTCGCCAATTCCCAGCTCAACCTCACTGCTGGAATTGTCGTGACAGATTTACAATCACATTGAGAGATTGGTTGTGACTTCTCGATTTCTGCATTTGTCGACTATGTCCAGCGGTCTTGTGCTGTACCAAGCTGGGATCGGCCTGGAGAAGGGACAGATGTTCTTTGTTGCTACCAAGGATGTCGGATCCACACTCAACACGATGAAGAAGTCCAGCTTCGTCGGAGTGCCCTCACCCATGCTCAGTGAATGAGCATCCGCTGCTCCCCGAGGCACCATAGTTGCAGTCTGTCTGGAGAGACTGAGATAACAGGGTATGCTATGATTTCGGGTTAATTCTGTTGCTGATGTTGTTCTCGCAGCTTGTTGTACCTCAAATGACGTCGGATTTTTTCAAATTCGACACATCCACTCAGTCCAGCTCTTTGTTGAGCTCTCTGCATGCGAACAGGTGGTCAACACTGTCTCCCAGTAACAGGACGGTGTTGTTGGGCGCCGACAGATTTGTTGTCTGCGCTGCGGGTCACCATTGTGATGCTGTGTGCATTGATGAAGGATGTGAAGAGTAAATATGGAATAGCAAAACAGTAGATAGTGTATTTTATTGTACTATAGCTGCATCAATTTGAATTGCTGTCGATTTTGTGAAACTGCTTTCGAGGATTGATTATGTGAGCAAGCACGTGCCTCTACATCTTTTCGTCCTCCAAAGTTGTGCAAAGACCAGGACATGCCCCGCTCCCTCTCTGCCTGCTGCCTTCACCTCAACATCTTTTCTCTTCCCCCAGTGCCATCCCAGCCCGCTTCGCGTCCCTTGCCAGGTATTTTGCTCTCTACCACAAAAATTCCACAATGACCTTGAAGTTTCAGCTGCATGACAGTATTCCTATACCACCTTCAAAACATGGTCTCCATCCATCTGACTGAGAGTATCCTAGGCGTCAAGTGAACTCTAATTCAGCTCTCCATGGACCGGGTATACAGTTATAGCAGGAGGAATCTTGGGGACATTCACAAAAACCTCGGGAACCAAAGCTGCCTAAGGAAACAATATGAAGATGAAGGCGGCTTACAGAAGAGAGGGAGGCATGCAGATGTTGGGGCACACGAGCATAACCAGAGGGGAGAGGGCAGCAGCACTCTGGCTCCTTCCAATCCCCGAAGGCACTTGCACAATCAAATCAGATTGCAAATTTTACTACTAGTGTTCTACTACACTTGCACATTCAACAGGAGATCAAACCAGAGAGAACCATTGTGAAGGTCCTCTGGACTGGAGACTAGCTTTTTTTTATATGTTTTAGGAACTCACTGAATGCCTGAAGAGAAGCTACAAAAGTTTGGAATTCATTCCATCTGAGCTCATGATCAGGACCAAGAAGTGATCAACAGTCTTTGATAATCATACACTGGGTGGCAGATCCAATTTTTCCAGCACAATTTTCAGTGAAAAATGTTGGTTGTTTTTCACACATTTTCCACTAATTTTGAAAGCTTTTTCACCCCTTTTCAACTTTCTTTTGAGCTTGTCACCTCAAACTGAAAAAGTGGTGAAAATGTGTTGGGTTTTCCGCAGTTTTCCACCTAGTTTCTAGCAGAAAATCAGAAAACAGATGAATTTTTTTGGCTGAGAATTCAGCAAAAAAATTTGATTTTTCCAACCAGTGATAGTTGCTCTTCATGATCATGTCATTGTGTACAGTGCAAACAGCCATATAAGTAGCTGCATGGCTGTTACCTGTTAAGGAAGTTGTTGTGTGCCTGGTGCAATTACCTTGTATAGAAGGTGTTGTTACCTATTTTTACTCTGTTTGGTTTCAATATCCGGGCAATATCCGGACCCCATGTGACTTACCATATATGGGGTCCGGATATTGCCCAGATATTACCCGGATATTATTAATATCCGGGCTATATCCGGGCAATATCCGGGCCAGTTATATTGTACATTGTCCCCAGTGTGATACCGAACTCCACTTGTAGTAGTCTTTATATTGGAATCAGTAACTGTGGACTCTGGAAACATCGAGTGACTAAGTTGAGGATTTCGTGTTGTTGGTCCTAGACCTCCACATATAAAACAAGGGTGTTCTCTTTGAGACCCAACTGCAGTTTGCGCTAGTGACTTTGCCTTCACCCCGACACGACGGAAGCTCTGTTGTAGTGTGTTGGGTCGCTAGCTGGACGCTTGTAGTGAGCTAGTGCCGATAAAAGCGGAAAGGTTCCTATTCTTGGTTAAGGAATAGGTCGGTGGTCAAGGAGAGTCTTGCCGTTTGAGGATTGAAGTCCATTTGTTAGCCTCAGTAGTCTTTGGGATTGCCCTTAGCGAGGATTTTCACAAACCTACATACTCTGCCCTGGTGTTCTCGACCTAGCAGTCCAGCCATCTTGTATCCACCCCATATAAACACACCCCCGGACCATCCCTAGGTTCCTAGCAGTGTTGTTGTTGGCAGTTGCATATTGCTAGTACGTTGTAGAGTGTGTTGTTGGAAGCCTATAAATCAAACTTGTGTTTGTTCAAACCTGCTGGTCGCATACTACGGCCCGGACCCGAACTCACAAAGAGAAGCACTTAGATCTTTGGAGGTAGATTGGTTGTGGTTGGTTGTTTTGGGTGTTTGTTCGCAATACCTATCAATTAGCTATTCCTAGTCATATAAGAAGTGCACCGTTTCAACGTACCATCACTGCGGAAAGTAAAGTTACTTCATGTGAGTACCTAGGTACTCAAAGCGGAAAATAGGTACTTCATATGATGGCATTATTTTGCAGTGCTTTTTGGGGGTACTTCAAACCAGTACCTGTGACAGCATTACTTAATGGGGTACTTCATATGAGTACTTGCCAAAGCACTACTCCGTTACATACTTCAGGTCAGTACTTGCAAAGGTACTGCAATTGAAGATACTTTATTGAAGTGCTCCTGAGGTACTCAGTTGGAGGACTGTCCACATTATATTCTAGGACTAGGTATAGGGTTATTGGTCTGTCTTGCAGGCTGTGGAATTGATGATGCCGTTTTCAATACAGCATTGTGATCAACTTATGGTGCTGTAGTCATACATGTTCAGCTCCATTTGGCATGCACATGTAGAGCTCTGCCTACTGTACATCCAAGGAAAAATAAATACATGTTTTTAGACCCATAGTTCTTGTGGATTGTGGAGTGGCGGTGTCCTGAACCAACTGCCGGAAAATGCCGCAATGTGGGAGTACCGGCTGGCTTTTGAGATTGGTCCCCATACATCAAACCTGATATGGGCACATCAAAACGTGACTTCTGGGGCTCCAAAAGTTGTAGCAAGCTGTTTGGCCGTCACATTTCCTTCTTTCTTCTATACCACCACACTCCCCACCACCGTGCCACCCTTGAATGTAATAAAGATCCTGCATCTCTTAGCATGCTGCCTGCTCCCCCCCCCTCCTCGCCGCTTATTATTGTGTCTTAGCACGATGCACGCATCGTTCATACATGTATTACCAACATGTCATACTATTCAGGTGGCATTCCAGCTACTACGGCTGTACCCTACAGTATGTACACACCCACCTCTTTCATATATCCCCATGCCCTACTGGCGCATCTTGTCACATCTTGACACGTCTGTTTCCTACTTCGCTACCTATTTGTACCGTACCATGACACATGTACCTGTTATAAATTATTTTATACATATTCTTCGTTCATAAGTATTGGAATATTTCTTTGGGCTGGTCTTAGTTACTCTGACCCTTTTCTCTGATTACTTTGCCACTTGTGCCTATGTGCGAAGAAATATTTTGGAAGTTTTGCATTGTCCTCCGGAGCCCCGGGAGATCACATGAATCATTTGCCATATACAGAATGATCTGTGGTGACAAATCTTGCAATCTGTACCGGCTATTTGCTGTTATTTATGACGGGATCAACTTCTAAAAGTGTCCAAACCATTCAACAAGTTGATCAACTTGTTCAAAGCCTTGATGACAGCCTCTAGGAACCTTGTCTTTCTATTCCCGTAACTAGTTCCATTTGCTTATATGTGTGAAAAGTTCAAAAACTTTCATCCTCAACGATCCTGGCATGTGTCGGCAATCTGGAAGTATTTGGCAAGGGGTTTCTCGGGAAACTGGGTTTCCCATTAGCATTATCCCGTACTTCCAGTGATTTCTTGAGAAAATACTGAATGTTGGGAGTTGCTGGGGGAGCTGAGTATAGTTAGGGTCATAAAAAGTGGCACAAATGGTATGCTTCGGTCTCAGAAGGAACAGAAAAGAAATATGAATTTTTGGTGGTGCTATGACAATGGGAAGGTAGAAAAACCAGATTTTTCAAGGTCACTGGAAAAATATTTTCTGTGCCTTCAAGGGGGGGTGTCAGGGGCTGACCTAGGTAGTCAGCTCGACTCAAAACTGACAGGAAGAATGTGTTTTTTCAGCAGCAAGGCCAGGTGGTTTGGGTGGAAAAAGCTTGTATGTCCCAAAATGCCATCATTTTTTTCAGCATCGAATTTTGGGATGGGGGAGAGAGGTTGGGCCAAAATATTTTGAGGGTAGATGGAGATTCCTAAACTGAGTGGGATGTACACTTTTCAGCATTAACTTCCTAATGAAAATGGTTTTGTATGCCTTGTATACGACAAAGAGTGCTTTGGGCGGCAGAATAACCTAGGTTGAAGGAGACTTCCTTTTGAAGGTGGTTGAGCAGCTGATCGGTGAGGCCGAGAGCGTCCAGCTCTCTGGATTGAAGCTAATTTCTGATGCACAGGTTAGCACAAGAACCCCGAAAATGAAACCGGGTAATGGGATGCATATACGGGAGCTTCCGGGAGGGAGTAGGAAAAATGGATGAACATCTCTTACGAATGGCCATTAAAGGCTGATTTGGAGAGTCAGATTAATTAAGCACCGGAGCGTCTAATCTAATTTGAGACAGAGGACAGTCAGCTGCCGGAAACGATAGGCAAACTGGATAATGTCGGGCATACAAACAGATGCACTCTGATTTGAGGCATCTGCTTAAGATACGAGTAATAATAAGACAGTGTCAAAACCCGGATTGGAAAAAAAGAAATTGACCCAGTATTATAGAAGCACTGGAGCGAATTTGGTTAATGCAAATACACTTTAATGAATTGCATACCTTCAGATGTATGTACAAATATTTTCAGTTTTTTCTGGCCCCGTTGTTGTTGTACAGCACCATCACTTATTTGGCTGGTTTTGGGGTTTGACCCAGATCCAAAAATCTCGGTGATGTGAGATCACAGACATCATTTCACTCACTCTATTGTAGCCATGCTCTCGTACATGCCTCCCACAGGCAACCCTCTGGACTGTCCTTGTGGGACAAATGCCCAGAGAGCCCAATGGGCCGAACAACTTGAATCCACTTTGAACACGCTAAAGAAGCTGTGCATTGCTGCCAGCGGGATCTCCTCATTGCCCACCCCACCCGAGCATTGTCAGAAATGTCCAAATAGTACCCCACGATACAATAGCGATTCTGTAAAAGGTCATAGATATGATTAGGCTATTGTCTTCATAATATACAATTCTTGGCCGCCAACAATGAAATTTAGCCATTTTTGGCAATGGTTTGATTTTTTGCTTGTGCCCAACTGGCCCCATGCTGATTTTCTTTGCATAAAATTACTCGCTGGCCTTATAATTATTCCACAAAAAATAATCAAGCTGGAAACCCCAGAAGTTCCAGCTCAAAATTCATTTTTTTTGGATCTGGGTTCGACACTGTAATAATAATAATAATAATAATAATAACAAGCAGCTGCTCGGCCTCGCATCCCATCCCAGAGGTCATGAGGTGTGAATAAATAAGTATTTGAGGCCTACTTTCCGGAATGTCCGGCAAGGAGCTGCCAGAATGATAAATTAAAAGCAGAGTTTAAAAAGGCTTCGGACAGACACACATAATTTATGAAGTGAAAGTGACACTGCAGGCAAGTGCCATGACCATGGGTTCATGGCATTTGATTGGCAGAGCACCAACACTTGCCAGAGCATTGGCCAGGCATTGCACAAAACCCTTTGTTCCTTTGTCAGTGTGGGAAAGTCCGGTGTTCAAGTTTGAACGCAATGAGAAGTTCTCCCCTTGGCTCACTCATCACTCGCTGGCCGTTGTCTCATTCCAAACTGGATCAGGGAAACTTGGAGAGCCCAAAGCAGAACTTGCCGGTACATCTTGTGGCCTTTGTCTGCACCAACCCCTGCAGTGCAATGAATTTGTTTTGCGTGCGGTTTGAAACCCAGTGCCCATGCAAAATTGGCTACATGTTGAGAAGTCTTCGGGAAAGCGACAAACAAGAAAAAGCTTTTGTAGAACTAACTTATGGGAAGAACAATATATTTTCTGGACTCAGGAGTGGTCGAGAAAATTAGAAAGCCTCAAGGTTACAAGGTGGAAGTGATTGCCGAATGATCGCCGATCGCAAGCCACGGAAGGCAGACCGACTTCCCACGCCGACACAGGAACAAAGGGATTTGTGCAATGCCTGGCCAACGCCATGGCAAGTGTCGGTGCTCTGCCAATCAAATGCCATGAACCCACGGTCATGGCACTTGCCGGCAGTGTCATGAAGTGATAGTTCGCTCAAAATTGCAACCGAGTTTTCACGTCGCTGATGTAGCTAGCGGTCACAGAGATAGTCACCGTCCAAGGCCACATACGGTCCTGGCGGCTTAACCACCGACGCGCCATAGCCCCTTGAAGCATGCATGCACCTACACAAAGGTGCGGCCTGATACATTGCTCAACTTATCTCCGGGGTTCATCGTTTTGGCGCTCGCACACCGGGAGGGGTATAGGCACCCGAGAGAGCCCGAATAGCAGCCGCAGATCAAGCCTTAGCCCAGGCGTCGACGATGATTTCGGCATCCAATCTATCCTGGGATTCAGGCGCAGGTAAATCTAAAAAACTCCCACTCTTTCTCCCTCTTTCTCCCTCTTTTCTCAACAACAGGCATCAACCAAGCCAATACCCTCCCTCCCCGTGTTTATAAGATTAAACCTGTCTGAAACCTTTTCGAGCTCTGCTGATTTCATCGTTCAGCTGACCTGTCCACTTTCGTCGATGTTCGTTCTTTTACTCCATAACTTACTGCATGCCGCGATCCGCCGCGATCCCAATCACACTTCCTATTCAGATATGCCTTATCATGAGAAGAGCCTTCCCTGCTATAGAGAATCGTCAGCCAATACCTCTCAACATCGATCGGTTCAACCTGAAATTTCAGAGCATGAAAAGCCTTGGCGCCCCAGCAGCCACTTGTTATGTTGCACATTGCTCCGCCACCACTGGAAACCAAAGGGAAAGCAGATATGCGTGGCCGGAATCAATATCCTAGCACTTCTCTGAGTATATTCTCCGCTGTGATCGCCGCACATTTTGCCCGGGAAGTCTGTCTCCAGAATCCTTCTTGGCGTGATGGCGGCCGATCGGGAGCGGAGAAGACGCGTCTAGGAACTGATCATCGCGGCACATTGGTAGCTTTTAAATACTCCACTATGTTACGTTGTGGGCTGCTGGCAAATGTCCTTCCCCACCCACATCCGAAACCCAGGGAAAGGAGCCAATATCCTGAAGTATGCGACCGTCGCCGCCTCAACCTTACACGACATCGCACAGTCCGCCCCAATACCGTTTTCTGCGGACCATTGCGGCTGTCAGCTTATCTATTCTGACTATTGCTGAGGTAGTCTCATACCTTTCCTCGTCTCTCGCGATAGCTGAAAATTTTCTAGTCCGTCAAATCCAATAGAGAACAATGTATCCGCATGGTCTCGCAAATTGACGAACTTCTCTCGGTCATTATACATCTATGTGTCCAGTCGGACTCCGCTGAAGACACTCTTTCACCGGTAACCCTTCATAATATTGGCAAATTTGCAGAGTCAGTTGCCTCTTTTTGTTTTTTTTCCGCCGCAACTTTGTTAATACAGAGTTCAGCACGCTTCAAAAGGTTCATTCATTCATCGAAGCCCAGCAGAACAACAGTAAATTTCGACGATTCTTTCGCCGGAGTGAGAACACCGCTCAGCTTGAAGTTTGCAATGCGGAATTGAGACATGCTCTCGATGTGTTTGGGGTGCGTTCATGACGCATTACTAAAGAGTGTCCGAGCTCTCATCATTTCCAGGTTCGAAATTCGCTCGTCGCAACAGCTGAACTCGCGGACATTCGCGAGCAATCCGAAAGGCGACACGAAGAGCTTGTCCAACTCTTCACCGGAAAGTCCGAAGTGATGGTATCGGATGCTGTTTCTGAGGTTTGAATTCAACTTGGCATGCATAAGTGCAACAAGCATGAAATTAATGTCCGTTCACAGATG
Organism: Mycena olivaceomarginata; assembly: GCA_029378375.1. Lineage (NCBI taxonomy): Eukaryota > Fungi > Basidiomycota > Agaricomycetes > Agaricales > Mycenaceae > Mycena > Mycena olivaceomarginata. Next base: position 365,051 of record JARKIC010000085.1, read on the forward strand.
AGCAAAAGTTTGTTCAGCTTAGGAAATAGGTCAGCTTTTTGCGTTTTGCATAGAATTGGAGTTGATCATTAAATCAGCACCACATCTCTCGTGCTCTTACCCGCAAGCCCCAAAATATTCCACGGTCGAAATGACGAATTGAAACAATTGGTACATCTGCTCGTCCAAGATCCCGCGAGAGCCGCTATTCTTGGCCCCGGCGGAATTGGAAAGACCAGCCTAGCGACGGCCGCGCTCCATCATCCAGACGTCAGCGTTAAATATACCAGCCGCCACTTCGTATCTTGCGAATCGGTTGCGAACCGTGATGATCTTGTGTCCATGATCGTCTCTAGCGTCGGGCTTGAACCCTCGAGAAACGCCTCAAAGCATCTCTTGCGCTATTTTTCTCAGTCCCCGGAGGCCATTCTGGTGCTCGACAATCTCGAGACCTGCTGGGAACCGCTTGACTCGCGGAATAACGTCGAGGAGTTACTATCGTTGCTCACGGATATTCCGCATCTTGCTCTTTTAGTTCGTATATGAGTCCAGTCCTATGCATCTCACTTATTGAATGGAATAGATTACCATGCGTGGTGCGGAACGGCCGTCGAAGGTCCGATGGACGCGGCCGTTCATGTCTCCACTCGAACCATTGAGCGATGTCGCTGCAATGCAAACTTTTGCGGACATCGCAGACTACCTGGACGATGATAAACACACTATTCAGGAGATCCTTGGGCTCACTGATAATTTGCCGCTCGCGATAAACCTTGTCGCCAACATCACGGCATTTGAGGGCCATGACACTGTTTTATCGCGCTGGAGGGAGGAAAAAACGACACTTTTCTCCGAGGGTCGGGACAAGTGCTCGAATCTCGACTTGTCGATCCAGCTGTCGCTTTCCAGTCCGCGCATGGTTGATTCACCGGGGGCGCACCAGCTTCTCACCCTCCTTTCACTTTTACCCGACGGCATATTGGAGACTGAATTACTCCAGTGCGACGTGCTGATTCCGGATATGAGACGGAGCAAGACCACTCTAATTCGTACGTCTCTCGCCTACGTCGACCACGGAAAGCGTTTGCGAGTCCTTGTCCCGATCCGCGAATACATCCAGAAATATAGTCCGCCGTCCCGCACATTATGTCGCCCTTTAAGAAGGCACTTTCATAACCTCATCCTCCTGTGGAAGGATTATCAGCATCTTTCGAGCACAGGTGTAGCTCACCGAATAGCGGCGAATGTGGGAAACTTCCAGGCTGTCCTTGCCCATGGATTGAATTGGGACGAACCCGATCTCACCCAAACCCTGCATAGCATTATAATATTCGACTCCTTCTTCCGCATTTCTGGGCGAAGGTTCTCGGGGATGCTGGAACTTGTGCCCTCGTATCTGGAGCGCCTGGATGACCATCACCTACATGGGGCCTACGTCATAGAGTTCGTAGCGACGTGGCAATATCATCCTGTGCCAGAACCCAGAACCCTGGAGGAGACTGCTCTCGCACATTTCAGGGCTGTCGGAGATGTTGCAGGAGAAGGTGAATATTTTTGAACTGAGAATTCGAATCTAATCTTTCATTACCAGCCCGATTATTTTGCGTGTTTGGTTCATACTACCGCCGTCACGACAATGACATTCCCAAAGGACTGAAATATTGGGAAACAGCGCAGGATCTGGCAAAGCAAATAAATGATCCCCAAATCCAATGTATCGCCCTGAGGGAGGCGGCCGAGGCCATTTGGCAGCTCGGAAAATATCGGGAAGCACAGGCTATGGCCGGCGACATGCGACAACTGGCGCGGATACATGGACTCTTTGTCGCCGAAGCGCAAGCTATCAGGATTGAGCTTCTGTGCCGCGTCTCTCGCGGTGATTTAGCGCCATGTCTCCAGCTCTCCACCGAAGCGAGAGCAATTCTCGCGTTCTGCGGCTTACAGGGTGGTTACCTAGAACAAGCACTGCTTGCTTCCGATGCCGATGTCCACTTCCAGAAAACGGAATACGTCGAAGCGAGAACATTGTATTCGCAGACAGTCGCCAAAGAAGCGCCTTTGGCGCAGGCGTATGATCGGTTGAGTATGGCCGGTATCGACATTGAAACTGGCGTCGAAACGAAACAAATTCGTCAGAATCTCGAGACAACTAAATCAATCTTTAAATCGATCATGAATCCTCCTGGAATCACGCTCTGTGAAGTCTACCTGGCATACGTGGACATTCGCGAGGGGCTCCTTGTAAAAGCGAAACTTTCTTTGGAGAGAGCGTTCGCTCTTACACGAGGAAATGATCAGGAAATTTCGATTCTCTGTTTGAACAAACTAGGAGACCCCACCTCCAAGCTGTCGGATACACACACCACTTTCGGTTGGACACTGGTGCTATTGGCCTTTGGGCAGACTGGGGGAAATACCATTGCTGTTTATCATGGCCTTCGTTGTCTGGGCGATATATTCCTCGCACAGGATGACGACGGAACAGCACTCAGTCTTTTTCAAGTTGCTTTCGATGGATTCACCGCCATGGATATTCATCGTAGTAGAGCGGTCTGCGCTGTCCGGATGGGAGACATCTTTCATCGCCTGGGAAATGAACAGAAGGCGGTGGAGCTATGGAAGACAGCGCGTCCACTTTTTGTCCGTTCTTCACAGTTCCAGGATGCGGCGCAGATGAACGAGAGGATAGAAGACCATTCATCTTTCACGGCCGATAAATAATGAGTCTGGGTCATCGGTGATACTATGAATTCATCTGGAACAGACTGACAACGACCACCTTGAGTAGTTTCCCACCAGTATGCATTCAGTTTTTGCCTGCACAGTTCAACCTCATCATTCTTTACAGCCGATAATCCAGAAGACTAAGGCCTCTGAGGCGGTTGGATTTTTTCTCCCGTTTGCATTGAACTAAAGACTGAACTCGATGGATGGAACAGCTCGCTATAACAACTGCCAAATCGTCCAAAAAATCTGCAGCTGCAGCCAACACTGAGTCTGTACACTGAAACCCTCCTCGTGCAACCCGTTAGCGCTTACTCAATGTATGTTTTGCCCTCATCATGTCAGAAGTTGCAGACTAACAACATGAATATATTCCTCAGACTCAAGTTTCAAACATAGTCCATGTATTATCAGCTTATTATCAGCTGTAACCAATTGTCTCATATGTTGTCAGCAACGGCCTCTGGGTTGGCTAAACAGCGAGTAACCCGAAGAGAACCCCAACCAGGATAAACCCGATAGACGCTAGTAGCTCATGTGTTCCCCGAGCAGTAGGACCAGTCGTACGGCGTCCTCCCTAGGAGGCCGTATGTCATAGGTCGGGATGCGAGGTGGAACCCGGAACGAGTTGAAGAGGGTGTGATATCCACTCAGGTACACAACCCGGGGCATGGATATAACCCGTAGTACGGTGCGAAGGAAGCGGGGCAGGGTGGAGACAATGCCTATGTCAAGCCAAGGTAGAAGCCTGAGACTAGACGAGGTAGAATCTACTGTACATGGAGATTCTACCGTGCTTATATAGGCTTCTAATAAATTAAAGCGATCACGGTCAATCGCGATCAGTTCCTGCACCGTAGCATTAAGGAGCATTAATGCTGATGCTCCTGGACTCCTCTGTGTTGCTTTCCGTGGTGTCGGTGGACCTAGGAGACCCGACGTTCGGGTTTCCTAGTCCTAAGTGTCATCGTATCCAGTGGTTCAAACCCCGATCGGGTTTGCAACCACTGCTGTACTTTGTGTACGCTTCTATGTCATCCCTTGGTGCGTCCGGGGACTAGAGTCCATCTGTACGGGTTCCTAGTCCCTAACGTCTTCTGTATCCTGTGGCGCAGACTCCCCGAGTCTGCGGCTTTAGAATCCGAGGCCAGGTTTTCAACCGTGAGAAGGTCACGTGGTGGCGTCATGAGAGTCCCGTGCCGCTAAGACGCGTCTGTATCCATACGGACGTGTCGCGCGAAAAAGTAGAACCCGGGCGATTCATGACATATGTGCCTGTCGCATTAGCATGTGTAGTTGTGTTTTTACCTGGAATCATCTCCGAGCTTTGCTGTATTCTCATTGTAATCTGAATGTATTGTGCTTGCTGAACCGCCTGTCACTGATCTAAAAGAAATCTAAAAGTATCAGGAGGGTCTGAGATTATCTTTACCTACTGCCGGAATATTCTTGGAACGCATGCGTGACAAATGTTCAAGTTTTTTGGCCTTGGTTTCGTTCTGATGGCTAGTACATAATCACGTGTCTTGCCTTCTGCCCCATCTTCTCGTGCGCTGTACTCCCATCCTGCCTCTTTTATCCTCTTGGGACCACCTCAAGCCACTGTTAGGACCTCAAGACACACTCTCAAGTTATTTCTGGCACCATTCTGTTCAGCTGCAACCACTTTGGGCAAAAATACGTGATTTTCGGGTTTTTCACCAACAAGGACGTGCCCCGGCACCATTTGCCTTTGGGTCTCTTCAAAACATCTCCATGGTGTAGCAAGACATCCTACCCTCCCTTTCTGGTCCCTCTCCATGCACGCACATCATGCATGACTCAGACCTGGGACACGGATGTGCAGCTGACCAGATGGGCCATCTGCCTGATGTTGTGTGGTCAATTCTATTGCTGACGACCCCCACAGCTACTCCAAGCAAGTCCTTCTGTCAAACCGTACAACCCCTCTTTCTTTTTCTCTGTTCGGGAGAGCTTGGGAGTGAGGCAGCTCCCTGTCCCTGGCTTTACATGTGGTACCTGTCATCCCTCAATCTTCTTGACTCATCTTTCTTTCTTTCGTTTTCTTCTCTTTTTTTTCTCCCTGCGGTGACAGCCAGATCTCCCTGCGCCCCCACACACATGCACATAACAGCACCTACACATTAAGCTTTCTCTTGTGCTTCTCAAGCTCACCAAAAGACTGTGAGTCATCGTTTCCATTGACCCTAGATCATAGCACGTGTGTTCAGTGTGTTGACCTTCATTCACATATAACACAATACCTAAGCCCACCATAAACCATCCACATTCCTGACAAGACGGTATCCTTACTGCAACTCAACAACTGGTAAGTGTATGTGTACATGCCTTGTTTCTTACATGTTTAACCTGAATGAGTTTGAATGTTGCAGGCAGCTGGTGGGTCAATATATGATGGCAATGGTGTGAAATTGCTGCTGAGGAGGGGAAGTTGCAGACTGCCGGTATGGATGCTGACCTCTTTTGTGTCAAGATTTGTCCTGATCTCATTTAATTTCATCCTGGCTGGGTTGAGGTAAGTTTCATCCAACACCTCTATCATCATTCTAATGTGTATTATGTATGCCTCCCTTCCCACATTCTTGACTGTGTATCATGTGCGCACTGCCAATTCTGTAGGTGCCTAAATGCCTCTGTTGGTTCTCTGCATGTTGTCTCAAGCAATACTGATATAACTCCAGTCCAATCTTGAGGCCAACATTATAATCGGTGAGGCTGTGTTCAAAGCACCTTGACTTGCCCAACATCTAACACCCCAGCAAAGTGAAACTGGCCATCATGTGCCGTCCTGTGCTGTACACTTTCCATCCATTCTCGTCTTGAGCCCGAAGCTCACCGATTTGGAACTTTAGTGCTGGGTGAGTTGGTTTGTCATCTAGGTTTGTCATCTGAGTTTGATTATTTATCACCGAGTCTCAGACTAAATTTCGGTGCGGGAGTGAATTCTTGCTTTTCATTTCATTTGCGGATTATTCAATGACTTCTTAATCGGCACCGTGCCTCGCCCATCTGCCAAGAAATGCGAGTTACATTCTGATTCCAGACTATGCATATTCTAACACTGCTTTCTCAATGAACAGACTCCAAATCACTGTTCTAGAGTTTCATTTATCGCCGGTGAGTTGACTTTTGAACCACTTGTGGATTTCCTCTAGAGCCCACCCACCAGTGTTGTAGCCGGCACAGTACCTATATAATGAATATATGTTTTTATTGCAACTATGTGGCGACATTTAAGAGGAGTGCTCCAGTGCTCTACTCGAGTTCCTTGCAGCACTTGTTGTGAGTACTTGAAGAAACTCCAACTGAGTACGATGAAGCGCTCAAACAGAGTACCTCGGAGCACTCACGGCGAGTTCCCCAAAGCACTGCCATAGAGTACTGTGGGTACTCCATACGAGCCGGTATTCTCACCAGGGGCAAAAGCCAACACACCTGGAAACCAGGTGCCTCTGAGGCATGTGCCCCGCAGGCTGTGATACACCAGACAAACAACCCACAAAGGCCATTGAATGGACAAAGATGAGATAAAGGTGCCACAAAGGACAGGCAGGATTTCACTGCCCAGGCAAATTCTGCCTGGCCTTTGTCCCTCCTTTTTCAATTCTTTGTCTGACAAACAACTATTGTAGGTTTTCTGTTACCTGCCTTCCCACCTGCGGGGCACATGCCTCAGAGGCACCTGGAAACCAGGTGCGTCGGCTTTTGCCCCTGGTGTCTGCTGTTTTGTGCCTACCTCTGAGTACCTCGGGTACTCCAGCGGAGTATGCAACAGCACTTCTTCCGAGTGCTTTTGGGGTACTTGGGTGAAGTTCTATTCCTTTCCCCAGTGCCATGCTCCATGGTTGATGAGATCAGGATCAGTGCAGCCACCTCCCGCAGCTTGTCCTTAGCTTGTCCTCTTTCCTCTTTCTCACATATTGCACCCATATACTCCCAAAAAACATTTTGGCCCGATAAATTGTCTCTTGCACCTGTTCGCCTCGGAATGCCAGCCAGAAGATACAAAATCCCATGGCCATTCAGCTCAGCTTGATTCAGCCTCAGATACTGTCAGCTTGAATGAAGTCCAAGGTTTGGCCCATCTTCAAGGGCTTCTGCAAGTGGACACAGTGGAGGCAGGAATGTCTAACCCCAGCACCGGAGGAGACACGAGAGGAGGTGAAATCTAAGATGAAGAGGATGGAAATGGGGTGCTCAAATTGAACTTGAACTTGGATTCAGTGCCCTACCTGGCCATACCTGTAGATACATATTTTTGTTCTAGCAAATTACAATTTCTCACTGTTCACTGTCATAAATTGCCTGGGTTCCTCTTTTTTCGCTCAAAGCCAAAAACTGCTACTTCTCCCAAACTTGAAGCATTGGAAATGGTGCATAGATTTTTCAACCTGCCATCAAATTCTTATTTCTGACCTCCAATCTTCCTGGGATGCCAGGGAACTCTGGAGATATATTACTGTACTGACTTGTATGGTAGCAACTGTCCAAGGAGCGTTATGCAAAATTCAGCTTATGATGTAGCAACAGATTGCCTTATTTGGCACTGTACCTGCCTAAAATGGTAATTACAGCCCTGCAGGGCCGAAAAAATTCCAAATTCCATCCGGAAAAGTTGAAATTTTGGCATTACGCTCGAATTTAGGCAACATTTTCGCCCCCGCGTTATGTGTTACATTGCTACCATACAAGTCGGTACAGTACTGATGCTGCAGTCCATGATGCCTTGCAACAAGTGCGACAAAGTCATAATTTTAGAGAGGTACAAGTGGTGCCTGTCAGCTGACCACAGATGTGTGAGACAGGTTTACAAACGGAGATACAGCTTCAGACAGACAGACAGGCTTAATTTTATAAGAGGGTGATGTTGACTTCTTGCCAAGTTCCTTTACAGGTGGCGCTGAAAAGATGGGTTTATTTTGTTCAAAGTGTCCAAGGCCATATGGGTGACCCCATGGATACTCCCTACTGTTGGATTCTGAAGTTCAACCAATACTGGTAAAAATGGTTAGGAGTGGTGTCATTCCGCTCATTGCCGGGCAACGTGTTTGGCAGAGCCAAAATCAATATCCCAGGTTCTTTTAGTCAGTATCAGGGCTATCATCCATTAATCAGACATTTATCATCATAGAACAACGGTATAGACCACAAGATGATCCTCCAGAGCTCTCCTAGGTTGAATATCAGGGCTTCTTCCATCTTCGGGCATCTCGGAGATCCGAGTAAATTCATTTCTGCAAGTGTGCTTGGTACAGTATTGGCTGAAGACATTTTCTTCGTTAATATAGAGATTCTACTCCCAATCATCATTGGAAAAACCAAGCTACTTCAAGGCTCTGACCTATAATCTTGGAAATTGGACAGCGAGGTTGTTATTTCAACGGTTTCCTGGTTCTGAAAGTGAGGTGCTTGGAGACCAGCATTGCGTAGACATACATTGGCACTGTTCCGATGGTCTCCCGACCAACACCAACCAGAATCTGCTCCACCCAGGTGCTCCGGGTTTCCATATGGGACTTTGTGATTACTTAAGCTGAAACGGAGCTTGGACAAATGGCTTCCTTCGACAGTGGTTCAAGTTGGACAATGACCTCCCAGTTTGACAGTCTTACTCTCGCATTTTGCTGTCCGTGGACATTCGTGGTCTCGACTCTTGCGCCCGATCTCATTCGTCTCTGTGTTGACTGACCGAATCGGTCCAAGCGAGAAATATCATTACGTCACAAGTTCAGAAACAGTCCAACGGTAGGGAATCACAGCCATGGCACAGACTCCTGGCAAACTAGATTTTCCCGATCCATAGATTCTTTCCCATCTCCCTCAGCGTGATCTTGGCAGTCTGATACAGCGTCAAAAAATCAAGGGTCGATGTGAGCCCATCCGCAAGACCAAACGGCGCCATCAAAGGGATCCAGCCTGCGTTGCATTCGTTCATGATCAGCATGTGCTGTACACAACCTAGGCTTAGAATCTCACCTCGAGCATACTCGAAGGCCCAGCAACCCTCGTGCATTTTATACTGTTTCACCATCCCCCGGGGAAGGTAATGCACCATTCCCGGTGTATACCGCTCCATCTCCAAAACGCCCGGGTCGAACGCCCATTGCTCCCCAACCAGAACATTAAAATAATCGTCCGCAGGATGCACCCCGCTGTGGCCCTCTGTCCCCAGTGGCGTGCCAAAGATGAACAGGTACTCCGTGACGCTCGCGTGGATGATGTACAGCGCGCCCATCGCGCCGCCGGCGTTGTTGAACAGCCACTCGTTCGAGTCGGTGTTGATGTGGACGGCGGTGAGGTTGGTGACGATGTGCTGGATCATGCCGGCGTGGAGGCAGCGATGGCGGCTTGCGCGAGGGCGTTTAATTCAGTTGGGTTGAAGACGTACCAGTGGTCCTAGCAGAAGAATTAAAGTTGTTGGCAAGAATTCACTGGGGACGAGAAATTGCTCGTACTTTGATACGGTCTAGCCAAGCACCGAGGCCGATCAAGAGCAGCAGGACGAAGGAGCGCCGAGCCCATTTTAAGAGAAGAGCCTAGGGCTCGGAACTGTACTTTTTAGGCGCGGATTGAGGAGGGGGCATTAGGTTTAAGTTGCAGCGGCGTTTGGAGATTGAGGATCAGGAAATTACTAGAAATGTGTATCGTACCACATTTTGTGGTGTGTTTTTCTTCCTGGCCATCAAAAGCAACGGATAACGACACAACAACGGACAACGGATGCTCTTCCCAAGAACGACTTGCTGGCAGTTCCTCCAGCAGGCTCCAGATAGTACTGAGAAACGAGGATGAAGACAACTTGAAAGACACGTCCGATGGTAAAACCATTGAGTCCAGAACCAGGACGAGACAATCGCCATAGATCATGATGTGCACCAAAACCGAATCTATTCCAACTCACTCGACTACTCACTGTGCCTTCGCCAACTTCTTCAACGCCCGCCTCCGGATATCCCGATGCGGCGCGTGCGTGTACCAGATATACACCCCCGGCAGCCCCACCGCATTGAGCACGTACTCCACCGCCGCGTGGCTCCAGTACGGCGTGCTAGTGCCCGGGCGCGCGCCGCCCGCCGCGCCACACGCGAGCCCGATTTTAGAGAGGACGGAGCGCACATATGCGCGGGGCGTGGGAATGAGGAGGGAGGGCCGGCGGATTTTGGAGAGTTTGGAAACCTGCCATGCGGTGGAAAAAAGAGAGGAAGGAGGGAAAAACATCAGTGAGAAGAGGACCGAGAAGGAAAGGGGAGGGACATACGACAAAGTACGTATTGACGTGCTCGACGACGATGTTGTGCGCGCGGACCTCTTCGGCGCGCGCGCTCGTGAAGGTCGCGAGGAAGGCCTTGGTGCCGGAGTAGGTCGCGAGCATGGGGGACGGCACGGCGCCCGCGAAGGAGCCGATGTTGAGCACCAGCCCGCGTTTCCCGTGCGCGGTCATCAGCGAAGTAGACGATACGACTACATATTTTTGACGCACCGCCGAATCATGCCGGGGAGCGCAGCGTACGTTACGCGCAGCGTCGCGCCGACGTTGATCTTGACGATATCCTCTATCTCGGTGATGGGGGTGTCGATGAGGTACGCGGGCATCGCATGCGACTTGCCGACGTTGTTTACTGTATGCACCGTCAATTCTTCATCTTGGATGAAATGAAATGCGCGGCATACCGAAGACCCCGATATCAAACGCGTCCAACTCAGTCGTCAAGGCATCGTACGCGCGGTCGTCGGCGGCGGTAAAGTCGATCGTGTGTACCGCCGTCTACGTCCCGGGATATTTTGCCTCTACATGGCCGTCACGTCAAACAGGAACAAAATGGGCATAAGTGCTGCCAACGCACGAATCTCCTCGCCCACAGCACCGAGAAGCGCGGCGTTCCGTGGGACAAGTATTACATTAAACCTGCGCCCCGCGAGCTGCAACGCGAACTCTTTGCCGATCCCGTCCGACGCGCCCGTCACCACGGCCCACGCGCCCTTTTTCGCGCCAAAGCGCTTTAACTACACAAATGATCGGTTATAGCAACTTTTTGAAAGCTTCTGAACACACGCTAGTCCCAGGTAGGATGAACGTCTGGAGGACGGAGAAGGTTTGGTATGCAAAACGGCCTGCACCGAAGGACCCAGCGCGAGCAAGGCGGAAAGCCACCATGGACAGATTTTCAATGGACTACATGAGCTTTTATGCACCGAGACGGATAATTGGCCCACAGAAATCTTGGATTTTGTTTATAAGTAGACGGCTGCAGAGCATCCATGACGGCAATGGTGGCAAGACGCAAGGGGATACAAATTTTGGATCACTGATCACATCACCCTTGTTACCCTTGTCCACTTCCGCGAAAAGGAGAAAGAATTCAACCAATCGTCAACTACATTCTCCCCAATTCGGTCAATATGCCCACGATTCACAACAATGTATATTCAAAACAGGTTTCCGAACTGGGAGATCTTCATGGACCAATATCACACGTCGAATATCTGGGTGAAATAGTGCTCCAAACCCGCCGGACCCCGAACAACCGCCCCAATTATCCCGTCGGGTCTCACAACCACGATATCACATCCGCCTTCGAAACGTGCACAGTAGCCAGCGTGCACGCCGTGTCCTTTTGTATCCTCCAAAATCATGATTCCGGTACCGATGCGACCGATCTCCGCACCTGAAGTGCTAACGCCTGCAGGGAGGACTGCAGCGCAGCGCAGGAACAGGCCCGCTTCCGTACGGACGTGTTTGTGGCTCGCCACTGTTCTCCTATTCAGATCAATAACCAAATCCACCGATGAGTGGGTGACGCGCACGTACCTTGACCGACGTCCCCGTACACGAGGGGCATGGCGTACCCCGCGAATAGCACCATCTTCGCGCCGTGCGCTACGTGGAAGTCGTATAGGCCCGTTTTTTCAGCTAATCCAGATTAGAACTAGCAGGGAAGCCTGGCGCGAAACGCGATGGACGGACGCACCTGGTCCTCCGCCGATGGGGTCGGGGTTGCGAAGCCGCGGATCGGGACGCGGGCCCGACGGAGGGCGGGGGTGATTAGGGCGCGCAGACGCAAGAGCGGCAAGGACGAGGAGAAGCGCCAGGTGGCCATTTGCGCAGGTCGAGAGAGGTGTATGCGCGTGTTGCGTAGGGGCGTCTGGGGTGAGTCTTGAAAGAACCCGTGTTCGTGGGGGCGTGATGACATTATTGGGTGAGTCATCTTTGAACAAAAGTCCTTGGAGGGTACTAGTATTTCGGGGTTCACAGGCGCAAGCTCCATCAAGTCACTGATTCGAACGGCAAAAGGTCTCCGCGAGTCTCCGCGTGGATATCCACGCCCTCCGTAACCGGCCGGGACGCGGTGCTTATGCACGAGAATCCTCCGTATAAATAGTACCACGGGTTCACAGGTGCCCCAACCCTTGTAGCTTGAATACGACCGGATGTCGCTCCCCCCCTTCACCCGCGCCTCTGCCCTCCAAAAAGTCAAGCTCGCGCAGGCCCTCTGGAACACGCGCGCCCCCGCCAAAGTCGCACTCGCCTACACCCCCGACACCATCTGGCGCAATCGCACCTCGTTCCTGACAGGAAGGGCGGAGGTCGAGCGGTTCCTTGAGGCGAAGTGGAGGAAGGAGCACCATTACGTGTGAGTGCGCGCCAATTGTTATCTTCTTGCGTGCTAGATACACACACGGGTGATTTTGCGCTGACGCCGAGGGCGAGGCAGACTGCGGAAAGACCTCTTCGCGTTCACGGACGACAAGATCGCGGTGCAGTTCTTCTCCGAGTGGAACGACGCCCCCGACGGCAAGGGGCAGTGGTATCGCGCCTATGGGCTCGAGGTGCGCCTTTCCTTTTCGCTCTCACTTACTCCCCCTCCCCTCCCCTTCTCCATCCCTCCCCGCTTTCCTCCATCCCTCTCTCTTCCGTTCTTTCTTCTCTTTTCTCCCCCTGTTCCTCCATTTTCTCGATACACCAATTTCGATTGTGGGTTAAACTGACCTACGATGCGAATATGAATATACAGGACTGGACATTCGCCCCCTCGGGCCTCATGCGCAAGCGCATGATGTCGGGCAACGACCTGCCCATCGCGCCGGAGGAGAGGTGGTTCACGGAGGGCGTGGACGTCGATAAGGTCGATATCAGCGAGCGGCACCTCTGAGTCGACATGTGGGAAGGGGAGAGGAGGGGGTGATTCAAGAAAACCAAGCATAACACAACATGTAAAATTCGAATTCGATTCAACTCAGCGGCTTCAATAGACTATACTTCTGCAGGCCACCCACATCTGGACTTCCTTCTCTCGGACATACTTTACTATAGCACCTGTTCTATCCTGCCTCCATCATCTTCAAATCACATCTGCTCATCACATCTGCTCATCACCTCGGCCTCTCGTCTCGGCGATTCAACTTGAAAGTTCGTCCTCCCTCGCAAACACACCAGGACCGGTATGGTACGCATTATACGCATGATTATTTCAATTTCCAACCCGCCCGCCGGGTGAATCGAACGTGACTCGAACTCACTCACATGTAGTTCGCTGCGATCATTCAATTCACTCAGCCAATGTGTACATATTTTAACGGGCTGGGCCCACAGAGTTCGCGGGCGCTCATCAGGTCGAATGAATACCCTGCAATCATTATTATCGAAGGCAGCGGCAGTCACAGCAAACAATCTAAATAGCCACTTTCCACGGAAGCATATATTTTAACCGTACTGGGTGACCCAAAGCTCGTTCGATCACCGCTGTGCGTTGACCAGCTCTCATTGGGTCGAGGGAATACACTGCAAACGGTCTCAATAGCAGCACAATCAAGTCCTGGCTCACCCGGGCCCTCGCCCGAGCTCGCGCAGTAAATGAGGTGCCTGCACCTCCAGCTCATTGATATATAGCCCAGGAAAGAGACGCAGCAGCGACGAAGGGCCAACAGTGTAATAGATAAAGCCAGGAGGGACTCGCTCGAGGAATGGTAGGTAGTTAGGTAGATTACACGGCACGGTCCGGCTTAGGAACGCCGGGGCCCAGGAATTATCCGAGTGTACAGGCATTATTGTACACTACGGTCCCTGGACCCCTCCATAAAGCCAAACCAGTGGCCGTACCTGCCGAAAAAGTACCTGGCTATCAGGGATAATGATGATAACAATACCTGGCGGAGCAGCAGGGGACTGGCTGGTAGAAAGTGGGGGGGAAAAACCGTGGCTCTTGCAGCAAGCCCAGCGGCAAGCTCGAAGTCAATACGGGTGTGTGAAGAGCCCAAATTGCAAAAGAAAAATAAGGAGTAAGTAGTACAGCAGGGAGAGGTCATCAAAGCTCAGGATGAGCTAAGGGAATCGTGCAATAAAGGCTGGAGGTCCGGCTGCCATCCATAGAGCTCTACATCGAAGGTGCTACGGCTCGGGACAGGTGTGCGGAGAAGGAGCACAGCGACCCGAAGTTCTGTTCGCCCATGCCCGGGAAAGCTGCATATTGCACCCAACTTAAATGGTTTGTAACGACAGTGAGTTTGCGCCGCAATAGCACATACTTAGTACGGAATGACAGTACCAGTGGATTTAATCGTTATTTTATTGGTTACCCCTGGCGTTCCTTTGCAGAAGCTACACAAGCTGGAATAAGAAAGAAGTAGAACTCAACCGTTCGTCACTGGGATCGTTTCACGGGTTGAACATGTCTTTTCCCAATTTAGCAAATCTTGCCCACGGTTCAGAGATACCATAAACAAATTTCAGAAGTGCTGGTCGAGAGTGAACACTTGAAAGAACTTGGCCGGCCTCGATCGATGAGCCCTGCTTCACTTAAAGGCTGACGTTTCCTCACCATCACAATGGAATTGAACTTCCAACTTTGATGAGGCCAACCTTCTCTAAATTAGGTTGAGATTGGGTTTAGTTTAGAGAAAAGTGGTGAAGTATGTATGACGCAAAAGAAGTGCATCTTTTATATGCCCGGTCAGGGCTCCCCGGAGAATCAAAGTCTTCCTGGAATGTATTGAATTGAAATGCGAATAAGGGATGAGGTGATAAGCCACCAACAAGACAATATGTAGCAAAAATACTCTCCGCCGTCGCCGAATTCTCCTTTTATATCGCCTTGGGCGTGCGTTTCATTCGGCATTACTATAATTGCATTTTTTCTTATTCTCAGCGTGGGTGTCCGCTGGTCGCGTATTAATTGGCTCCAAACGGGGTCCATATATATCACCGGGTCGCCCTGAATTAGCCGATGCCGAGGGATGGTTCAGGTTGGTTCCTGTACTGGTTTCGAAAATACACTTTTCTTAGCTTTATGTTGACTACGCCTCTTGGTGCCGTGGCCGTATACGGCCGTAATTGGCACGTACCGTACCGTTTGGCGATCAGGTCATCTTTGAATTATTGTACCGTAGGCGCACCGTGGCCGTAACATGGGACAAAACCTCCGTACCGTATACGATATGTACGGTGAAAAGCCCTACTGGTTTGACTTGAATACCACAATTCAGAGCCCTTGGCTTTACATATTTCCCACTTCTCATGCTTCCTGCAGGGCCTTGCCCTCGGTTCCCATCCCCTGAATATCTCAGACGTGCCCATGTCTCTTCCGCATTGTATGTAACACCAGCATCTGCTCCCGAGTCAGTACAAGTCGGAGCAAGAGAACCTCCGCGAGATAAATCAAGAGGGTAAGAATCCGAAGCTAACATGCTATTTGCGTTAATTCCGAGTTCGGTGAACCATTACAACCCCACATATTACTTAAAGCACCCGGGGACAATCACCATTTGGTCCAGACAGTGTCCTTTACATCGACTGAGAATGTTTCTGAAGACAACACAGGACAGTCTAAGTAAGGCCGGAAATTAACGAGGGTAAAGGCCTGGAGCATCAGCGTTGAATTCGAACGCAGTGCGTGGATCGGGAATAGTCTCGGTGTTCTAAGTTATTCTGGCCATATTTCTGAAAATAGCCATGGAAAAGGGCGCTGCGGGATAGTGTCGTGGCAGGAAAGGACGTGTCAATTGGAAACTAGAGATCCGAAATAAGCCGCAGCATGTGCGTGAAAAATAACTACGTATATACGAGTCTGTGTCTTTGCCGCGCGCAATGCTGATCAAAGGGACGTCCTGGCATCCCTATCAAACATCTTCCAATATCCCCGTGTCCTCCCTCCTCAGAAGATTATTCCGCCGTTAGACGCATGAGCAATTACCTTCGGATTCCGACCGCGTACCTTCTCGCCCGAAATTCAGCCAGACCAACCCATGGAGTGGCTTCAACAGCCAGTTACGAAAGCAGTAATTGCGTAAAGTTAGGATGCGGCCAGGATCGGTATGGCCTTCAGCCAAATGACCAAGCACGACATACATAGATATAGTTCAACTTCTGGGACAGACGTGGAAGGCTAGCTGGAAAAAATGCGGCCAAGTTTAGTTTGGTGAGAGAGCAAATGACCAAGCACGGCATAAATATAGTTTAAGCACGCGTAAATATAGTCGAATCTCCCATCGATAATTTTAACCAGGTCAGAATCGGCTCCTAACGCCGCACATCCCAAGGATATAAATCTGAGTCCCCTGCATTCCGCATTCCAAGTCCCAAACTGAATTCGATGGCAGGTGAGTTCGATGGCGACCTCACCGGTTCCCTACTCAAGACCTGCGACACCAGATAACGCGGTTCCCATCCAGATAGGATATGTTGGCCTGGGCGGGATGGGCGGTACAATGGCCAGAAATCTAGCCAGGTATCGTGCAACCCATGTGCACAACTCGCCTCCGATGTTGGTCTGGAATCGCTCCTCTGTGAAGGGTGAGAAGCTCCTCGCTGAGCTCGGCCAGGACAAGATCCGTGTCGCAAGGTCGTTGGATCAGGTCGCGACCGAATGCGACATGATCTTCACATCTCTCGCTAATGACGAGGCCGTGAAGAGCGTCTATCAGCAGTTCGCGGAAACGCTCAAGGTACGTTAATGCCCGATTGCGAGACATTTACCGGGCTAAACATAGACTCTAGAATGTGCCGCCCCAGAGGAACAAGATTTTTGTCGAGTCAAGCACGGTGGGGCTTTGTTAGGGATTATGACTTTTCTAATACAACCGCAGACCTTCCCAACCCTCGCGGGAGAGCTGGAAATGTTGATCTCATCCGCTCCGCATTGCAGGCTAATAACGTGTCCAGTCTTTGGAACGCCTCCGGTAGCTGAGGCCGCTCAGCTAATCGTAGTCATGTCCGGAGACCACCAGTCAGTGGAATTAGATAGAAGTGGTGCAGATCATAAATGTGCAACACAGGTCCAAGAAGGAGGTGGCGCCCATGTTCGTTCCAGCCGTGGGCAGGAAGATAATTGATCTCGGCGAAAGCCTCGAGAAAGGTGAGAGTCGTATACTCATTTCCGTATCGCACACTCACGGACATTTCAGCGCCCACATTCAAGCTCATTGGCAACTCGATGGTTCTTGGTACCCTTGAGATCCTCGCAGAGTCGTATACACTCGCCGAAAAGGCGGGCGTCGCTGCGTCGGACGTCCACGGTTTCGTGCAAGGTATTCCAGCGTCTCAACTGCCATGATTGTCTCTCATCGTTCTGCAGAGATGTTCCCAGCACCTGGGTACGCTTCGCACCGCCCACAATTCCTAAATCTGATCTTTCCATCCCAGAATAATCCGCTACTCGGAGCGCATATCGCAAAACGACTTCGACGCCTCGGCCGGCTTTTCAATCGACGGCGGGATCAAGGACGCGTCGTGCGTCCTCCCTTCGACCCTTGTGCTCCATCTGATTTGCTCGCAGACACATACGCCGTCTTACCGCACTACACAACTCGCCCATGCCGTGCACCGACATCGCCCACCAGCACCTCATCACCGCGCGCGCGGTCCACAAGAGCAAGGTCCAATCAGGGAAAGAGACAGTCGATGTGTTCGACTGGAGTAGCCTCGTGACTGGCGCGCGGGCCGCCGCCGGATTGGATGTTTTCGCCAGCGCAAGGGTGCGTCTCTTGCCTCTCGCAGCCTGCGGCTGACGCGATGTAGTACAGGACGCTTGAGTGACATCAATAATGAAGCGTAATGTGTGATTCTCGAATCCCTGTCGAAAGCATACTATACTTGTCTCGTTTCTGCTCCTTTCGTTAGTATATGTATCCATGATCATTCCCAGGTCTTTCTCAGCTGAAATTGGACTACCGTCGAACGAGAGTTTTTGAAGCTTCTGAAGGGATGAATTGGCGGGAACTGACGCGTGGTGGTGGTTCAGGGTAAAGAGATCGTTGGCCGATGACAGGCCGATCAATGTTTGGGGATGCGTGAATGTACCCGGCACCGCCACAGCTGTCAGTATTTTTCTTCCACCCACATCGTCCTTCCGAGTGTTTCTATTCACACTCGCACTCGCACGTCCCAGTCGCTACCATCTTCCGTAGCGGCTGCAGTGCGTGACGACTCCCGCGCTGCAACGCTTGTTGTCACGCAATGCAGCCTCACCGCGAATCGGAAAACGTGGCTATCAGGGATGATGGTGATAACAACTAGCGGAGCAGCAGGGGACTGGCTGGTAGAAAATGGGGAAAAAAAACCGTGGCTCTTGCAGCGATCCCAGCGGCAAGCTCGACGTCAATACGGGCGTGTAAAGAGCCCAAATTGCAAGGGAGAAATAGGGAGTAGTACAGCAGGGAGAAGTTATCAAAGCTCAGGATGAACTAAAGGAATCGTGTAATAAAGGCCGGAAGTCCGGCTGCCGTCCATAGAGCTCTACATCGAAGGTGCTACGGCTCGGGACAGGTGTGCGGAGGAGGAGCACAGCGACCCGAAGTTCTGTTCGCCCATGCCCGGGAAAGCTGCATATTGCACACAACTTGAATGGTTTGTAGCGACAGTGAGTTTGCGCCGCAGTACCACATACTTAGCACGCAATGGCCTCTCAATCGCCTGATGCGGCCGCTCATGTGCATCAAACGCCAAACAGTACCAGTGTATTTTAATCGTTATTTTACTGGTTGCCGCTGGTGTTCCCTTTGCAGAAGCTACACACTCTGGAATAGCAAAGAAGTAGAGTTCAACCGCTCGTCACTGGGATCGTTTCACGGGTTGAACATGTTCTTTCCCAATTTAGTAAATCTTGCTCACGGTTCAAAAATACCATAAACAAGTTTCAGGTGGATCTAATTTCAGGCGAATATCTGAGCGAAATACTGCTCCAGAGCCTCGGGCCTGTGAACAACCGCCCCAATGATCCCGTCTGGTCTCACGGCCACGATATCGCATCCGCCTTCGAAACGGTCATGGTAGCCAGCGTGCGCATGTCCTTTCGTATCCTCCAGAACCATGACTCCGGTACCGACGTGAGCGATTTTTTCTCCTGGGGTTCCTGCCCCTGCAGGGAGAACCGCAACACAGCACACCAGGCCTCGGGGATAGCGCGCAAGTTGCGTGAGAAGCACCTCGTATCGCTCCGGATCCGTTGCGGCAGAGAACACGAGGACCGTGTGGCGCGAGAAATCAAACACGTCATTGAACAGGCCCACAGACCCTCGGGAAATGTCCTTGAGCTCCGATGCGTCAGGGGCGCGATCGCCTGCTTTCAGGCCACGGGTGTGAGTACCGTACGGGTCTTTCGGTGGTTTTGCTGTCGTCGTCTCATTGTTGTCTTCGTCCTGCTCGTCGACGACGATGGAGCTCCAGCGGTAGTTGATGTCGAACATGAGCAGCGCTCCGTCGCGCTCCCAGCGCGAGGTATCCCCTGTAGTGTTGGTGTTGCCGACAGCTCGATCGAGGAGGCCGGTGCTTTTGTGCAGCATCTCTGCGATGACTGGGAGACGCTCGTCGTTGTACGAATTAAGGAGAGCCTTTGACGCTTGGGATTGAACCACAAGGGCAAGCTTCCATGCAAGGTTGAAGGAATCTTGGACGCTTGAATTGAGGCCCTGCACGGATTGGTCAGAAAGAAAGCAATCAATGGAAGGTGAAGAGTTTATGCACCTGGCCGCCGGTCGGACTAGTAAAAAAAGATGTTTGCTTCGTCGTGTATCACGCACGTCGGGTGGGACACTTACCTGTTAATATGAGCTGCATCTAGTAATGTGTTGGCTTTTTCTGACTACCGCAGACCACGCCAGTAAAATACTTACCTCCAACCAGGAAGCACCGATCTACCGAGAACGTGTCCGTCATTCTGATATTGGGCCTTTAGAACATTAGCGCACAGGTGAATACTACGTTAGGATCAGAGAATGAAGACTTACGTCCACTGTGTAATCCAGACCACTTCAGTAATGTTCAAATCTTTGCGCCCTGTGATAGTGCTGATGGTATTTTGAAGGACGGTGTGGTCTTTCATGATGGCATCGTAGTCGATATCCGAGCCGGTCAGTATCATCACCAGTCCAAAAAGTCCCGGTTTTCCTGTAGGTCGCAGCAGGACACTGCACAACGTTGAACTGGTGCAACGATAGTGAAGACAGAATTTTGGATTACCTGTCGGCGTTAGACTCGGAGTCTCCCCATATATGCCAATGCTACAAAAAGCGGGCACAGTCAGTTGGACAAGCTAAAATCGATAACGATGATAACTCGCATCCTCGTCTATCCCTTGGACGCGGAGGTCCGCTATAATGAATTTTACAGAGGGCCGTGATTCCCCGAGGAAGTCGAGCCCCAGCTGCTTGCGCACGATCCCGCGCGCGCCGTCGGCACCCACGAGGAAATCGAACCGCTGCGTCAGCGTCTCCTCTTGTCCTGCAGCTCCTTTGACAAAGACCACGTCGACTCCGCCCGCATCCTGCGTGAACGAAACCAGCCGCGTGCCGAATTCCACCTCGCAGGAATACGTCTCCTTCAAGATAGCGCGGAGGACACCCTCGAGAACGTCCTGGCCCAGAGTCATGGGGTGCGCCTGAATATCTTCAGGAACAGTGCGCCCTAGTTTAAATTGAAGTTGGGGCTTACGATAGGGCGATCCGGCGTCGGGTTTCCAGCCGAACCCATGCGGAAGGTTTTGAGCGGGATGATGCCCTCTGGCGGGACGTAGGACCGCAAGGGCGGCCACGAAATCGCATGTCGTCTGATATCATCGAGGACACCGAGCGCTTGGAAGAGCTCTAGTGTGCGCGGCTGTACATATCCAAACAAAAAGGTCAGTTTACAGCGCACCCGAGAACGTGAGTTCAAAGCTGAAACGCCGCCAGACTGACCTGAATACCAGGTCCGCGTTGGCCTATACTGGGTGTCGACGCCTTCTCAATAATCTTGACCGAAATTCCAAGTCGGCGCAGCGCCAGCGCGAGGACGAGGCCGGACGGACCTGCTCCGGCCTACAAAGACATTATTCTCTCCAAGCTACGCAACGAGCTCGCGGTTTGACTTGCGATGAGAATCTTGGGGTTCAGGTTAGTGCTCGTGTCCATTGTGCGAGAACTGAAACTCACTGAAACCAGAGCAACCTTTTATGTTACCGAAAAGTCGAAGATGATGGTTTGTAACAAGTTCCAAGTTGAGTAAGATTGATTATTGTACGAGCTGACTTTTCATCGAATTCCCGCTACCTTTAGGTAAGGGTTTTACGGTGTTCTAAATTTCACGTCCTGCAGTAAATCACATTTTTGTCATCACTTTTCTTGTAAGCAGCTTTCCTCTCCGCCAAAACATTAGTCAGGCTCCCTCTCCCACGTAATTCTCGCCATGTAATTTATCCGCCATCGCCATCTTGACGTGACACACGCGGCTACTAGTTTCCTTCCTTCCTCTGCTACCTTCCGCAATGGACCCCTCTCCACGGGCTTCAACTCTAAACTAGAGAACTCTGCGCTATCTTTGGAATGGCTTCCATCCTCTGGAATCCCTTCCTCTGGATCCTCTTCTTGCGGTCTGTTGTCCTTACCCTGCGACGACGGTTCCTTTCGTTCTATGAATGTCCAACTCGGTATCTCGGCTTCTTTACCTTCTAACAAGACATTCTTGCGCTCTGCTCCGGCGTGCGGGGCGTAAACCAAAAGCAATGTACAGATGTTGCATTTGGTTATACAACTGTTGATTTGAGAGTCACACAGTGCGGCACCAGCTTGAGCTCAAGATCTTGATGACCACTTGCAGCGCATGGAAGAGGGGAGCAATAAGTAGATCGGGATGCATTTTCATATGCGGAGGCCGTTTCTTGGTCTCCGCGCAGCGGAACGGATGGATGGATGCCGCGCCGGCAGAGAAACCTTCTCAGCAGTGTCCAGTTTCGCCATCTCGGCGACACCTTATCCATCTCAGCAATAGCGGGCTCATTCGCCGTTCGGTTCAATGGGTCAGCCAATATTTTATGTTATTTAATATGCTCATTCTCACAGAACTGCCCGGCAACGCGTAATGACTGGTCCTCACCGGGAGCTGGATGTGAGAAACGCTTTGGGAAACCACGCCGGAACCTCCCACCCCCTGCCCGAGATGTCCGACGCCACCATAGACGCGACAATTGCCGCGCAAGAAAAGGCGCGGGGCATCCCATGGCCTGAGTAGCCTGCGGAGATGTACTGGCCCTCGAAGAGGCTCTGGGCGTCCGGGTTTGATATGTCGATTACGGGTCCGACCTGTAGGTGTGGTGAGCAAGACGTTGATATTCGAAAACAAGGACGAACGAAGGGGTCTCGGGATTTGGTGAACCCCATGATCCCAGTCTGTGCGGAAATAATTAATGCAGGATCGAATTAGAAAGGCACAACTCCATACCCATTCCATCTCCGGTTCTCCTCCCTCCGCAAACTTCCCTGGAAACGCGGCAGGAAGGAACTTCCTCAGCGCCACTCCAGCCCCCCGATGCACGACCGAATCGTCTGTTTCATTGTACCCATAATCAGGCACCTCGACCTCCCGCCCGCCGCCCAGAATAACCAGGGGCTTCTCCTCGCCTTCGGCCGAGGTGGGGCGCGGAAACCAGTACTCGAACCCCTCGTTTGCGTCCCAAGAGCATTTACTGCCGAGCTCCGATGCGGGCACAGTAGCGCGCAGGGCGACGACCTGCCCGCGGGTGGGGATGATCCCGGCGGGGCCAGCGAAGGAGGGGAGGAGATGGCTGGCGTAAGCGTTGGCGGCGTGGATGATGTGCGAGCAGGTCAGGACGCCGCGGGGGGTGGTTATAGCCCAGCGGCGGGAAGAAGATGTCGACGAGGACAAACGAGATATCGACGTGGCCGGGGTCCGCGTGTGGATGTTGAGTTCTAAACTGTGCTTGTGGCCTTTACTTTTTGCAAGCCGGTATAAATGGGTAACGAATTTGAGGGGCCATAGGTTGAAGCCCCCGAATTCGACTGCGGGATAATCGGCGCCGTATTTCTGGGCGCACCAATTAATAACAAGGTTGCGTTCAAAGTAGGATCGACTTACCCTGTGCGCCTCCTCCTTGCTCAGCCAATTTACTTCTGCCAGGTTCATCCCCGCTGCCTTGGCCGCGTTGAAATCAGCTTCCACACCCGCAAGCTCGCTCGACGTGAACAAAAGCGTCGTGTGTCCGTTTTCCACAAGATCAACAGCATCGGTCCAGCCCTCGTCGCTGATTAGTTTCACGATTTCTGACGCGGTGTGGTTCTCTAGCTCAAAGGACCGTACAGCCTGCTCTGTGCCGTATTTCGACACATACCCGCAAAAGTCGACAAAAACGGCGGGCGTCAGATGCCCACCGTTGCGTCCTGCATCATCGAGGTCATTATTATAAGAAAGGAACCTGGAGGGATAAAATCCGAACCTGTGGCGCCTGAGCCTAGCATTCATTTGAACGAATGAATACAGGTACACGATTCAATAGAATGGGAACGCCTCACAGAAGTCCCGCGCTTCTAAGATCACCACGCGCAAGGGCCCCGAGTTATCAGCGCGCGGGAGGTCGCCTCGTTCAGCAGCAAGAGCGAGGTGGTAAGCCGCAGAGACGCCGGTGATCCCTGAACCAATTATACAGATGTCGGCGTCTCCAGTAAAAGGACCGTCGCTTCCTTCCGCGGCCAATGGGTTTGCGTCGGGGCTGTCGATCCAGAAGGATCGCGTGGGGTTTGGCACAGGGAAAGAGGAAGGTTTGAGCGATGCGGCTTCGAATGCGTTCTGGCTGGCCTCGAGCTGCTCGAGCGGGATTGCCGCAGAAACCGACATGGTGGATGTGAAGCTTCGAGTCCTTTCGGAGGGAAGCACAATCAATCAAGAACTCAGATGATGGGAACAAAGAGAACGGAGGTAAGTGCTCCTTGTTCAAGAGGAAGTATTGTACAGTGGCCTATTTCTATAATACGTGCGTTTAAATAGCTACGGGGTGAGTCAGAACTGGACTACGGAATGAACTCAAGGGTGCACCGGAATTAAAATTTTTAACATGTGGTCGAAATGTGATAGGCAGCAACCCCAAAACACTGAAAAACCACACCTACGAATATTTGGAACAGTGACTGGGCCAGTAAGTGAAAAATCAATTGCACCTTTTATGGTAACTCCGCTACCATATAAGGCAAGTCACGTGATAGTTAGTCCATCCTCAGCCAATTTTTTTTCTGAAAGTTGTCCAGAATTGCCGAATGTGTTCGAAAAAAAATTCAGAAAAAAACTTAATATTTCTGGGTAAAGAATGCCTCATATCTCAAGAACGGCAAGACTTCTGAACTTTTGGTGTTCAGATTTGGATTCCTGGGGGAATTTAGAGCCAAAATCAACCCTGGGTCAAAAATTTTAATTCCGGTGCACCCTTGAATGAACTACGCAAATACGACGTAAACTGCGGGACTACGGCATAAAGCTACGGACCACGGCGTAAGTAGAGACTGCGGCGGTCCGAGTAAGCCGGAACCTCATGACAGTGATGAAGTGATGGCACGTGCACTTCGTGGCTTGCCCTCTGCCACCACTGCATGCGTTTCCGTATTTTCTCAACTTCACGGTGTATACGCCTCTGAAGACCTGAACTTAGTTATTTCTCGAAATTCCGCAACTCGGGATGCCAGCGAAAGCCCTCAAGTTCAAGGTCGATCCACACATCTTGACTTGGTTCCGGTGGACCTGAACTCGCTGAATGTCTAGACTTACCGTATTCCAGAAGGTCGACATTACCTGATTATTCAGAATCCGTGGCCTTTCGATGAGTCTGTGTCCAACGCCCGCAAACCTCAAGCATATATCAACGCGGTTGTTGGCTGGATCTCCATTATGATCCAGGACCTATGCTCAGTCGACATCCATCATAACGACATACAAATATTCTACCAATCTACGGTCTGTATTTTACCGGAAATATTCTTCGAGATATCCTCTAAACCCGGGCCAGCATCGGCACTTGATCGTCGAGATCCAATCAACCGCTCTCGGCTCAGTCGATGCACTTCTCGGTGCACACCACTCCTCTGCATTTTTAACAGCACAGTACGCTGGACTTGGAAATCTCACTAGTGTGATCTATGAATACAACTACATGCGATTCAATTCACCTGAAAAAACAAGTACGTTCCGCCACAGTACATCGCATCTCCAGACCTCGAGTGCTCATGCATATAATATTCAGATTGGACCAACCATACAGCGTCGTACTCCTCGCTCCCTCCCGAATTTCCCGTAAAGCGTGAGGATATAGGGTATTCCTACCCCACTCCATTGCCGACCGATAGCCCAAAGCACGCGCTGGCCAAGCCTCTGCCTGGGCGTCTGATCGTGGGACATCCGGATTCCATTCAGCAGACTCCCGCCCCAGCGGCGGATCCACCACCGCCTGCCAACCAGTCTGGGGGTCTAGCTGTCGATCCGCATGAAGGATCGTCCAACACCGTCATCCGAGAACAAATGACTCCGTTGTCTGAACGCTCGCCTCCACCACCGCCAGAGGCCAATCCACCTTCCGAGGTACTATCCCTCTTCGTATTTCGTTACCACATATTCGCTCACCCACACGCACACACAGTTCGCGTTCACACCGTATGAGCGCCCGCTGAATTTTCCCGGCAGACAAACCGCAACCAATCCGAGTTCATCTGCTCCACAGCAGCCCGAACCGGCGCACACCAAACGGGATCCATATGAAGAAGGTCGGTGGCGGCATTCACCTCCAGGAGTTTTTCTTGGCTAATGTCCCTTCTTTTTCAGAGGCCGACGCTCTCGAACGTCTTCGGGACACCACCGAAATCCCTGTTGCAGCCGCGAGCACGCCTCATATCAAATCCGAAACGGTCAAAACAGAAGAGTACCGGCCGTCTGTGAAGATGGAAGAGATGTTCCCGGACGTCAACGCGGCGATGCGTGCGCGCGCGGCTGAAACTATCTACGGGGGACGCAACAAGGAGGAGGGCCTTGGGGGTGTTCGTGTCAAGACTGAGGAGGACTGGCCGATCAAGGCCGAGTACATCCCGACTTCGGAGCTCGTGGATATCCTCGCGCAAGGTCGGCAAGCGCTGAGAGAGCGGGAGCGGAGGGGTGTGAAGCGCGAGGAGACGGACGAATCAGAAATCAAAGCTGAGCACAGCACGCTAGGCGTCAAGCCCGAGCCAGGCGATGTGCCTATGCCAAGGGCGAGGCCATCTAACAAGCGCTTCGATCCGTTTGACGGGTACGAACCAGAGTGTCAGTCTTCTTCTCGTCGTCAATATCAAGCTGACATCCATGAGCCTACCATAGTGAATAGCCGTCAAACACCCTCTGTTCGCGGTTATTCGGCATCCACCACCTATTCACGCCCACCTCCGGCGAGGGTGAAGCAGGAGGAAGAATCCATGTCGCGGCCGCATGCTCCGAGTGTGAAGCAGGACGATAGATCGGGTCGTGGAGGTAGAGGTATGTCGACCAGAATCCGTTCCTTGGTTCAGACACTGACGCTTGTGATGCAGAGTCGCATACGTACTCTCCCGGCGTCAAGCGCGAATACGATGATGGAGGATACAGTCCCGGACGTTCGTTCATCTGACGTGAATATCTGGAAGTTTCATTTGACTTGCTGTCCTGTGTAGAAGGATATCGGGAACCCCCGCCGCCTTCCGCCTTTTCCAACGGATATTCTAACAACTCTCAGAGAAGTTATTCGAGGGGTCCTGACGGTGAGCATGGCTTCTCCTTCAGTCGACTCTTTAAGGACAACGCTACTGAACGCACATCCAGAATACAGCACCGGCCTCGCGCGGGAGGCGAGCCGGACACTCAACATGGTGCTTCCCTCTCTGTCTGAATTGACGCGACGACACTGATGTACTCGCGTCACAGTCTCCGCACCGAGTTAAGCGAGAGCGAGACGAATGGGACGGTATGTGTCAGGTCTGTTCGATGCGCCGATATTGACCCTTCTTCAGATCGTCCTTCGTATGCCGCACCGAACACACCGCCCATCAAGCGCGAGAGAACGGATTTCGACGGTTCCCACTCTCGGAAGAATCCATTGTCGAGTAGTCAAGATCCAAGGTTGCGGGCCAGGGCTGGTGGGTATTAATTCTACATCTTCCAGCGATGCTTTCACGAAGTGACATCGATTTGAATCAGAACGTGAGGAGAAGGAGCGAGATGTGTGGAGCAGTCCCCTTGAGCACAATACATGTTGAACTCTTGTTCGATTCTGTATAGATGCAACAAAGCCGAGAATGGGATAGAAGTCATGGAACTCACTGCCAGATCGATGACTATCGACTAGTATTTTCACAGACGTAATCGTCTGGGCGAATGTGAATCGAACAAACTTATTCAGACAAAGGATAGCTTCCACTGGCAACTTCAGATGCTGTTTGTCGTTCGCGATGTACATGGTGCTAACTGAAAACCGAACATGAGAGCTCAGGCCGACAGCCAGTCAATCTTGGGCATTCTATCTGACAATTGAACGAAATTTGGTCTTTCAAGGGCCGTATATCGTTCCAAATCGATGAGCCACGCAATTCAATGAATTTGAGCTCTGATCACGGTTTTTGTAAGGTTCAACTTGGATTTTAAGTTGAATAGGATTATTATGTACTACCGGCAGAATAATGAATGAAAATTCCATCAGAGGTGGCCATGGGCGGACATCGTCTACTTCCTTCTCTTCCAAGTCCTTCCACCGATTTTGCGCCAAGTTAACTGGATTTAGGTTCACCGTTCAGGATCTTGATGGCATGTGATTGTGGCAGAGGCTACTTATACTCTATTTGGACCGGAAGCTTGCCGGAAGCTTTCGCCTGCTCAGCGCCACCACTCACACCGAGGTGTTTTCGCCCGACAGCTCTAGCTCTCGCTGACATTTGTCAATCTTGAACTCGTCATTATTCAAAAGCTTTTCTAGGTCTCCTCTAGACCGTGTCTCGGCGTCACCCTGGTCCCCAGCCAAGAGTTCAAGCCAAACGCCATGGAAGGTTGAGTCTGTGCGACGAGTCACCACCGCGGCCCAGCACAGATACGAAACCTCCGGGAGAACAGGCTTGGAAATCCTCAGATAGGCTCGTATTCCTCTATATCAGGTCCCGCCCTGCTAATTCGTGCTCGATCGTTATCAACTTTTTCATCTGATTCTTATGCGACAGCCCCAGTCCATGCGGTTGCCAGTGAACCCGGCGATACCGTTGCCTCCTTCACATTGTCTTTTATCAATCGATTTATTACTTTCTGAATGTCTAGTCAGACAAGAGTTTCTGACTAGGCTGAATCCGCTGTACCAACAAATTGATATCTGTCCTCTAGTTTTCTCCGGGTGGCTCTTCGATAAATTGGAGATTTCATTTGCATCAGTTTGATGTTTCATCGTGATTAGGCTGAGCAGCGCTAGACAGAACTGGCCGACTTTCTAGGCTCGTCTTCAGGCTCGCGCAAGCGATACGTGTCTAGCCGACTGATCCACAAAATAACACGGAATTCGACCGACTTGGACGGGTCCTCGGCAGCTGAAACGGAAAGATTGTTACCGCAACTCTGGCACCGTAACGGGACCGCGCCGGAATATACCTACCTACCTACCGTAGGCTTCGGTAGGTAAAACAAACTGGTATCACTTATCGACTCCCTCTTGTTCTTGCTCAACCACCCCAGAAATCAACGGGAATATGGATCCAAGGCTAATCCAATTCCCTCACAATAAGGGGAACAGACTGTAACAATCCGGCGCTCTATCGCCGTGTCCGATGTTGCGCACTTATTTTCTTGATTGAAGTTTCTGGACTTCGCAGACATCGGCCTTCGCATTCACACGTCATCCATGTTCAGCGCTCGTGAACGGAGTTAAGGTACTTACCTGGTATATTGTGATGCGAAAGCTAAATTATTTTCATCTACGCAGCTTGGCATCATGGAATGAGCGAGCCTCGGAAGCAGTTTAAACATATAGTACCGGACATGCAGGTATGCTTGGCCCAAGATTCAATAGGGGGGATGATGCGCTGTTTGACATTCACAATGTTGTAACGACACAACTGTGTCAGAAGCCAGGCACGTCTCGAATAAACGGTATGTATCAAATACAATCCAATTGAAGCTCACTTGTAGTGCCGCCACAATTTATGACCACGTTTCTTCCAA
Organism: Mycena olivaceomarginata; assembly: GCA_029378375.1. Lineage (NCBI taxonomy): Eukaryota > Fungi > Basidiomycota > Agaricomycetes > Agaricales > Mycenaceae > Mycena > Mycena olivaceomarginata. The sequence goes on from JARKIC010000085.1 coordinate 394,215, forward strand.
GCGACACCATGAAATTCTCTGAATGCGCGTTCTTCGGAGGGATTTTGGTGCGTGTTTCATTCAGCGAGAAATAGAACAAAGTGGATTAATCGTCGAGCCTTCCTGGCCTTGTTCAAGTCGTCACCCTCTCCTCCTTGATGAAAAATCAAACTGTCAACAAATTGTCAAAAGGAGTTTAAGCGGTTCATCAATTTCCAAATGGGGACAGCATCCAAAACATCCATTTCTTCGCATTACTGACGTCCGGGGTTTCAGAGCCCAGTTTCAGGAACTGTACATTTCCCGCCAGATCCATATCCAACTGCCAATTATCAACCCGGAAACGTGTTGCGCGGCTCGACATCAGCGGCATATAACTGTTCTGTGGGTGTCAACCTGAGCCATATAAAAGACGGCGGTCTCTTCTCTTCTTCTCATCGGTTTTCTCAACCGTCCCTTCTCTCGCGTTCCACCACCATGCATCTTCACTCTATCCTCGCCCTCTCGCTGCCTCTGTCTTTTCTTCCAGGCGCCGTCGCAAACTCGATTGGACCCATTGCCAACCTGCCGATCGTGAACAAGCGTATCGCCCCAGATGGATTCACTCGCTCGTATGTGTCTCGACATTCATTCTATGTCTCCGATATTCATCACTGTGTTCCTGCAGCACCGTCCTGGCGGGCGGGACATTTCCTGGACCGCTCATCAAGGGCTTCAAGGGAAGCCGGTTTATCCTCAACGTAGAGGTAATTGCTTTCGCACCCGGCATGCGCTTGGAATGACTTTAACCAACAGGACAAACTCACGGACAACACTATGTTGCGGTCGACGAGCATCCACTGGCACGGATTCTTCCAGAAAAACACGAGTTGGGCAGATGGGCCCTCTTTTGTCACACGCAAGTGCCGTTCGACTGTTCATCCTTCAGATTCTAACCCGTTTTCCGATCCAGAGTGTCCCATAGCCGCGAATCATTCGTTTTTGTACGACTTCCAGGCCCCTGGACAAGCCGGAACGTACTGGTACCATAGCCATCTCTGTTCGTGTCTTGCAGGTGCAATTTCTTTGCATACTGACACCATAAACAGCTACGCAGTACTGTGATGGATTGAGGCAAGATTTTTTTCTTTCATTCAATTCGAAATTAATCGTACCTGGTGATGCACTTAGAGGGCCTATGGTGAGACCTCTCTTCTTTCATTCAATTTGTAATTAATCGTTGTACTAGGTGGTGTACGATTTGTTTGACCCCCAACGCCATCGTGAGTCCACACAGTCGGATTTTTTCGGCTGTTATTTAACAAGTGCATTCCCAATAGTCTACGATGTCGACGACGACTCCACGGTGATCACGCTAGCCGACTGGTATCACTTTGTCGCCCCAAGGTATGTTGTTTCTTCTGTTGCTGTTACAGCACTCTCAGTACCAGAACAGTGCACCTGCCATTCCTGTTGCGAATTCAACCCTGATCAATGGTCTCGGAAGATACGCCGGCGGAGTGCGTCCCGATACCTTTACGGTCTTTCGTTAATCCCGCTGACAAAATCAACCAGCCTGCTTCTCCACTTGCTGTTATTAGTGTCAGGAAGAACACTCGCTATCGGTTCAGATTGGTGGCGATGAGCTGCGACCCTAATTATATCTTTAGGTGAGAATTTCTTCCCTCACGCAACCATCAGAACTGACCTCTTTCCTTCTCAGCATCGATGGCCACAGCATGACAATCATCGAGGTACGCAGGCGTTCCCTTTCCATATAACTCGAACTCATCTCTTTTAGGTGGATGGTGTCAACCACAAACCTCTAACCGTCGATTCGCTTCAAATATTCGGTCAGCATCGTGTGCACTCTTGTCCTGAAAAACTACTGATACAGTTCCCACAGCTGGACAACGCTACTCATTTGTTCTCAATGCAAACCAAAAAGTCGACAATTACTGGGTTCGGGCGAATCCCAATCTCGGTTTGGTTGGGTTCGACGGTGGAATTAACTCCGCTATTCTTCGCTATGTTGGGGCTCCCAAAGTCGAACCGAAAACCAATTCCACCGGAACGACAGCTCTAGTCGAGACGGCATTGCACCCCCTCGTCAAGACACCGGTGCCGGGAAAACCTTTCCCTGGTGGCGCAGACATCAACCTTAACCTGAATATCGCCTTGGATTTCGCGACATTTAAATTCACCATTAACGGCGCCGTACGTTCATCCATACCTCGCGATGATCCATGAGTTAACTGACATGGAACCCAAGACATTCGTTCCTCCCACTCTGCCTGTGATGCTCCAGGTGCTCAGCGGGGCCCAAGCCGCCCAAGATCTTCTGCCTGCAGGCAGCGTTTACTCTTTGCCCCCCAACAAGGTGATCGAAATCAGCATACCAGGTGGCGCGCCCGGTGCTCCTGTACGTGGTTCAATACCTTACAAAATGCTAAATGCTAACATGAACTACAGCACCCATTCCATCTTCACGGGGTATGTCGAGGCACGTTGTTTGAATGTTCACCAACTAACTCCACCCAGCACAATTTCCATGTTATCCGCAGTGCAGGAAATGATACCTACAACTTCAACGACCCCGTTATTCGCGACGTCGTGTCGACAGGCCCTTTGACTACGGACAACACCACTTTCCGGTTCGTCACCGACAACGCCGGCCCATGGTTCTTGCATTGCCATATCGACTGGCATTTGGAAATGTGAGTGTCCCTCGAAGGGTTTCTGCGATTATTTACAGTCTTGCAGTGGCTTGGCTGTTGTATTCAGCGAGGTAAATTTTCAGTCAACACCTATACGTACGATGCACTGCTAATTCTTTCCCAGGATGCCCCGACTCTGAAAAAAGAGAAGGTCCCTGTGGCCTGGAATAAGCTATGCCCGATTTACGACGCCCTCACGCCCGACCAGCTATAAGTGTACTCTACACAATGCACCTAATCCCCACACACTCTCCTATAGAGAAGAAGAGGCTCGCACCCTCACCCAACGTATCCTACAGCTCGCGACAGTGGACTTTTTCTTTGGCCGCTTCGGTAATTCAATTCGGGACAATGTAATTTGGTTTGTACTTCGAGGTGAAAGAAATACAGGGATAACTAGATCAAGGGCTATTTTATTTTGCGAGCTTGAACTTGTACAGTTTCGAAAAACAATCGATTTCCAGTAAACAATTCGAGTCGGAGGATGAGTCGGTAATACAGAGTGGACTATGACAGTCGGACTCGGTGTAACAAGAAAAAGCGTGCCTTCATCCATTAGCAGCGAAAGCCTATCTGGAGGAATAATGAGTGCCTAGTAAGGTTGAACAAACTTTCAAATGTTCGCTTACCAGAACGATTACTGTGTGAGCCTACGACAGCCTATCCGCCTCTGAACCAACGTGAATCCGCATTCCCTTTCCTTTCATATTCAAAACGCAGCCGGAAATCTGCGCGTCTAATTTCGCCACGGGATGGCACAGGAACTGGAAATCCACGAGCCGAGTGGTTCCAGGTTTGGCCTCCGACCTCGAACCAAGAGCGTCAATGAGGATTGGAGTAAAGCTATTTTCCCATGCCATGCTCTGAATTACGGAAAAAAGGAGTTTCTGAACGCGGGGGAGGAAGGTGGTAGAGTCGTTGAGTAGACGGAGTATATCGAAGACGATAGTAGCGGAGTAAAGCAGTCGTAATTCAAAGGAAATGAGAGTCGGCATCGCGTCCAGGATTGTGGTGAGAAATCCGTAATCGGGAGATCCGCGGGATTGAACGCTGAACGTTTGGATGGCGGGAGATCTTTGTAGGAAGGAAAGAAACGGATTCTCGGGGAAGAGGTAAAATGTGCAAACGAGGCGCAAAGCTCGGAGCTTGGGTACAGCGAGCGAGTCGAGGAGCGACGGCAACAAACAGGTGGAAGACCCGTCGGTGGTGAGGATGAGGTCTTCTAGGTCGTTAAGTAGAATGTGTGTGGCGGGAGGAGGGGGAAGATAACCGAAAATGGATACGAGTTCGCACCGAATAAGCCTCGGAGCGTGAACGAATAAGGCGAGACAGTCGGTATAAGTGAAATACTCGCCGCGGAACGAGGTCAAGCGTCCCCCAATTATCGGAAAGCAGACAAGAGGACGGGTGGAAGTTGTTGAAGAACGGCCAGTGACTATAGGGAAGCACCAAGCTGAGGGCCAATGGTACGCTTCCGGCGCGGCGGAGCCAATCCTGTACCCCGAATTCGAGGCCCTTCCGGCCCCAGATGTGGAGTCCCAGAGAAGCCCACAACTTGGGATCGGTGTATGCTATATTCCTCCACAGGCGACAAACTTTTCGACCCAAAAGCAGCGGCGCCAATCTCGCGTTCGGTTGAGCCGGATTGACCGAAAGACAGTGAAGAAAGATCTCGGATGTGATTTCCACGGGAATTGTAAGGATGGAATAGACGATGAGATGCAGCGACTGTTGAATGGTTGTCTTCTCTTCCATCAACCGGCGCTGTCGCTCATCCTTTAGTCGAGGCCTAAATCGCCAATTTGAGCTCGAAGAGCTAGGGGTTCCTATTTGAAGAAGCTCCGACTCTATTTCCGAGAGACGGAGGCGAAGGCGGAGGTTCTCGAGCTTCATGTCGTCGTGGAAGAAAGAGACAAGAAACTTAGAAAGGCGCGACGCAATCCCGTGATATCCTCGTGACGTGACGTCAGCTTGACAGCGAGGCATCGCGCGGTCAATTGATCCCCGTACATCGCTCGTTTTTACTAATCTCGGCTCCAGATCTTTACGGGGATAGTTGGGGCAGCGAAATCAAAAAATCAGAGGCAGCCATCACTTATAGGGCAGTGATCCCCCATCGAATTTTCATCAAAAACTGCCTCGACGACATTTGAACATCTCCATCAAGACATAGAACCGTTTCTGAATCAATTGCCCGCGAGTGCAGCGAGCGGAACTGCCCTATAAAAGTCTGGAAACGAGACTACATTTTTACCAGCGCGACTCAGTTATTCTAGTAGTATTGTCCGCTCTTAATTCCAACAACTAAGTACACAAATACTAGTCTGATAGTAATCACGGTCCGCTTGTTGGCGGACCGTCAAATTACGTAAAAGCGTGGCTGTGCCAACTCGAGTTCTTTCCTTCGTATGGCAAGCAATACAGCCGGAATATATCTCAAAATATTCTCTCCCGGGTTCATGAGGCCAAACCGATGATATCCTTCAGCAAGAGTTAAGCTTTTTACCACGCCAATCTTTCAGAACAGGATCAACCAGAAAATGATTAGCTAATACCATGTTCAGAAACTCACATATATCATCACAACAACTGCACCTCCAGCTTCGGTGTGAGAGAAGATTTACTTTATTTGAAGCCTGTCTATGTGCTCAAATATTCTCAGAATTATAGCCCCAGAAGGTGTCCCAGAACAAGGCCGCAAAAAAATGATTGGTCGGCCAACAAGATGGTCGTGTTTACTAACAGACCATATACAGATACATCTTGATCGTCATCTGTATACTGGTTCTGTAACAGAGACTACACAAATACGGGGCAAAAAAACTGGCAAGAGCTACATAGGGGTCCGCTTTATCTTGCACATCTGCCAGACAGCTCTCTGCTTTGCACAGACATTCAAGGGCCCTTTCACCCAATGCTGTTGCATCTGAGCGAAGTCATTTTGTCATTGGGATTCAAGGGTGTGAGATCGTCTGCCCCGGGGAAATTGATGTTGAGAGTGGTACCTAAACAATCCCCATCCCTACGAGAAACCGGTCGGTCCCCTCAGACTGTCAGTTTACAAGGCACAATGAGGTCAAGACTCACTTGAATACAGTACATTGAACATCAATATCTGGGTTAAAGGCGAACACTTTGTCATTGAAGGCGCCGTGCTTGTCGAAGCTGGTGCATTTGCCGAAGTTGGCGAAGGGGAAGACACGGCAGACACCCACTGCGTTCAACCGGTTCCTACCGGCGAGGCCCGCTTAGGTCCGTTGAGCCGGTGTGCGCCTAGCCAAGGCGATGCCTATGGCTGTAGCAACACCTAGACACACTGAGAACAATTATTTTTAGGTGTGCCTGGACGTTGCTATGGCCCTAGGCATCGCCTTAGCTAGGTGCGCACCGGTTTCGACGGACCTAAGCGGGCCTTGCTGGTTGCCGGTCTAGGACCCGGTTGAACGCAGTGACCCACAGAGTTGACGTCTGTGCAGACTAGAACATTGCCGTTTACGTGCGTCGGGGGTGATGCCTCATGCTGCGAGACCCTCAGCACTTTGGACGATGGTGGGCTAATTGACCTACAGCAGTGGGATGGCCTCTAGTTGGGGAAGCAATTACAGTGAGTGCGGCACAGAGGACGACAAAGGCGGAGAACTGCATTAAAGCTGCAAGAGCAAGAGGAGGGATGGAGGGAAGGAATTTGTAAACTGCGTGTTATTCAATTCTCACACCAGGGAAAGCAAACTTTTGACCTAGGTCAAAGGGTAACCAATATTAGTTGTTTCAGTGGACAAAAAAAAAAAGGATATACTTGATCTCTTGATGTAGTACAAAACCGACCCCGAAAGAGCAAGTGGCAAACACCCTATTGGGGATGACTTTTACTCTTAGTTTTAACAAATTACGAAAGGACTGCCAAGAGGTGAACTCTTGGGAGCCCAGTCAGAGAGAAAGAGACATTGTGTATTTGAAACTGCTGAAAGACACGCCAAAACGACTTGTTTCAGCGATGCTTTCAGCTGTCTTAAAACAAAGAGTTTCATCTTTTGATCAGGAATCGTCGTTCGCCTGCAAAATGCGCATCCAGCTCTGATGATACCAGTAGGCAAAGGGTTTTTTAGCTCACTTGCTGTCTGTACCTGAAAGAAATGCGTCCAACATGTTTTGCTCGGCCTTTTGTGGAATGCGGTGCCAGCCTCCAGAGTTGATCACGGAGTTTCACGAACTCGTTGTGTCCGTGGAACCCGCGTGGTACTGGACGAAAACCCCGTTCTCGCAGTTTTCGGTTGAGGACGTCGGGCGGATGTGGCCTTCATTTTTGAACCCCCTCTTGTTTGGCCGAACTGGCCGATCCTGCGGTCAATCGGAGTTCGACTCGGAACATGCATCACGATCAAATGCGACTACGTGACCAGACCAGACTACAACTTGCCACTCGCCATGATGCCATTTAAAGTGATTCAAGGATAAAGAGGAAATAGCAGATTACGGCTCGAAATTACCAACTCGACGGTGGCAGCGACTCGGGCGAATCGCTGGTAGCAAGTAACTGAGTCGAATTCCAACAATAATCTTGATTAAGAACTACACCCAGCGAGTCCTCCTAATCGGTGAGCAATTGGTTCACAGGTGTCTTCTATTTTCAAGCCGAACTTACTCTATCTCCCGTCAAAAGAAGTACTGCGTTCCTTTTAGGAACCACCACAGTTGATACATGTTCTTCCCTTCTTCTTTCCCAGCAAAATTGACGCCGATACAAGCTTGGTCTAATGTAGTGTGGTGCAGGCTGTTCTTGAACAACTCCAGGGTGCGCTTTCAGAGAACGAGATTTTGCGGGGCTCGGAAGATTCCGCGGGCGGGCTGTGTCTCCGAGCCAATGGAATTGCCACATCAATATGGGCGCTTGTTCTCAAAATTACGCGCCTGGTGGACCGCGAAGGCGAAGGGCGTCGAAAATGGGTGTATTCATCGATATTAAGTACAATAGGTATTACATTATTGCCATTCACTGTGTTCAGACCCTCCCTGCACAGAGGCTTGGTTCAGGTACCTACGCAGACCTCTACAGATCGCTCTGTGTAGGTGGCTGGACAGGCTCTGTGTAGCTCTGTATAGCTCTGGGCAGGTCAGTGTATGTCAGTGCATGTCAGCGTAGGTCAGTGTAGGTCGTGGTAGGTCTGTGTAGTCATCTCCACAGGATTAAGATACTGTAACAACAGCTGCTGCAGATGTTGAGCTGGCAAGAGAAACTCTAGTCTGTGCAGCTCTGTGGATGTACCTACCCTCACTACACTGACATAGACAGACTCTGCGTAGTTGTCTACGCTTCGGCTACACCCAGCTACCCGGACACTGTGTGTAGTCGTCTAAACGGGATCTGTGTGGCCGACTAAACATATCTACACATATCTAAACTCAACTACCCAAACTGTGTTTAGGCCACCCTTGAACGTAGTGATTGCTCGTCGGCCTGAGTCTCATTCGAGCCTTCCCTCATTGCAACTGGATCCCCAGCGTCTGAAGACGTCGGGACCGCTCAAGCGGTCCGACGGGAGTGCCGGCGCGCGACAGCGGGACGCGGAGGCGTCGACGGGGTGCGAGTAGCGGTTGGGTACGTTATTAGGGACGTGCACAGGCGGGCAGCGGCGGGGTACACGAGGGGCAGCGGCGAGATAAGCAGCGGGTGCGCGAGCAGCGGCCGGAGCGGCGGGCCCGAAGATCGGCGGGGTACGCGAGCGGCGGCGGGATCGGCCAGGAGCACCGGGTAGATAATATTCGAGTCGCCAAAGCTGCCCAGAAAACGAACGAAGACTAGGGGGGCCGGAATACAGATGTACGAAGCATTTTTGGCGGTCCCCTAGCCCGGACAGAGCAGCGGCGCAGCCAATGGCGCAGTGGTGGTCGAGGATGAAGCCGAAAACACTGATAAATAACAGGTGCAAATACTCCTCCTTCCCTACCGTTTTTAGGCAGGGCGGGCAAGGCACTGCCACGCGCCCGGCAACGGCGGGGGCAACAAGCGCTCGCGCACATGTTCGGGGATCCCCGGGGATGACCCAAAACATTTTTGTTCTCGATGATGATGCCGCTGTTCGGCTGAGAACGAATAATGCATCATGGTGTTGTTCTCCGAGAACAATACAGTCATCAGGAAAACTGAATGTAACTATGGGCGCTATGCAGCGCTTGATAGCGCTTGACAGCACTTGACAGCACTGGATAGTGGCCATAGTTACATCCGGTTTTAACTTTTCCTGATGCAATACATCAGAACCCCACATAGCGCTGCCGACTTCTGGTCTTCCCTTCGCGGATAATGTGCGCAACACTGCGCATATAGCCATTATCATTCCCGGTCCGCTTAGTACCCATCTCCACTCCTGTTCTCTTCGCGCAGATAACGAAAAGTTGTTCAACCTTCCAAGGAATCCTCCATATAGTTGTTGAAGTACCCGGCGTCCACTGCATGATGGCATCCGTCACTTGGGAGTCTAGGGGATTCACTCAAAGAGAGTATAAATAATGAAGGAAGAGGAAATAGCAGATTGTGGCTCGAATTTACGAGCGAGTGACCGAGTCGATTTCCAACAATAGTACATCACCGATTAGCTCGAGTCGCCAAGAACTACACCCAGTAGGTCCTCCTGATCGGTGAGTAACTCATTCGCCGGTTCCTTCTATTTTCAAGCAGAACTTACTTTAAGTATCTCCCGTCAAAGGGAGTAGTACTCTACGTTCCTTTCAGGGACCACAGCGGTTAATACACGTTCTTCCTTTCTTCTTTCCCGGAAAAATTGACGCTCATACAAGCCTCCGATTTAGTGTGGTGCCGGGCTGTTTATAGCCTGACCAAAAGCTTAAGCTGGCTAGGCTGGGGGCGAAAGAGCGCGTTGGAGTGATACGGACTACGGTATGTGTTATTAATGATGTTTTCAGGTTGACTGATCCTCACCATACAAGTAGCCGGAACGACCGTATTTAATAGCAAGCCTCTAGTGTGGTGCCAGGCTGTTTATAGCCTGACCAAAAGCTGGCTAGGCTGGGGGCGAAAGAGCGCGTTGGAGTGATACGGACTACGGTATCTGTTATTAATGATGTTTTCAGGTTGACTGATCCTCACCATACAAGTAGCCGGAACGACCGCATTTAATAGCAAGCCTCTATGATAATGACCGGTACGACTATTTAATGGAAAGCCTCCAGATACCATTCTGTACGCCCGAACCCTTCATCGTAGACTCGCCTCTCCACATTCACAAGTTCGGTAAGTCAGTGGCATTATATCCCTCTTTATAGGGACATTGACTTCCGTTGGTCGTTAGACAATGACACTAGTTCTCCCAGACATCCACGAGAGGTGGCCCTTCACCGTTGCTCATAGTCGGTGGGAGGCCACCATTTCGGATGAGTCTACAGCCTGGATCGAATCGCTTGGCATATTGTCCGGTCCACGGATGAAGACATTCAGAGCAGCGAATTTTGGCGATTTCACAGCCATTGTGTATGGGCATTTCACCGACGCACGGCAGTACAGGGTTGTCTGCGATCTGGTCAACCTTCTCTTCGTGTTCGATGATCTCTCGGATGAGCTTTCTGCGCAAGATGCCCGAACCGCCGCTACCATCTCGCTAGACGCTTTACGGTGCGGTTCTGTATAATGATGGTCTTAGTGACCTTCTCTCAAAGTTCTTTATAGCAATTGGAAACTGCCGAGGGCGGCGGGTGAACATCCTGTTGGCGAGATGCACCGAAGGCGCGTAGACTCCAAGCCAACTTGACCACCTTCGACTCATCATTCTCCTTACAGTTTCTCCGAGCGTCTCCATTTCATTTCCAGTGCAGATGTTTTGGATAAATTCATGTCTAGCTACGACAACTATCTTACAGCGGTCATCGCTGAAGCAGAAGACCGGGATAGGCGAACCATCCGCGGCTCTCTCGACTCGTATCTCGCGTTGCGGCGCGAAACGGGGGCGGTCACATCCTGCTTCAATCTACTTCTCATACCTTACGAAATTCCGAGTCATATTTTGCGGGACTCGCGTATCACGCATGTGGAGAGGCTCGGTATGGATCTGATTTGTGTAGGAAATGTACAATTGCTGCTTTTCAAAGGCGTCGAGTTACTGATGCGCGGCTGCAGGACATCCTCTCCTTCAACGTGGAGCAGGCACGTGGCGATACGCACAACGCTGTTATTGTGGCGATGCACGAGCGGGGACTTTCGAGCCAGGACGCGATGGACTTCATGGGCATGTGGTACCGCGACAAAGTCGAGGAGTTCTGCGCCGCGATGCGGGATCTACCATCGTGCGGTTCGGTCCATATGCGTGACCAGGTCAAGATGTATGTCACTGGGATTGCGAACTGGGTTACGGGGAATTACGAGTGGAGTTTGCGGAGCGGTAGATATTTCCCTGCTGGAGAGGACCCGCTGAGAAGCGACTGGGTTGTCCCTCTTTTAGAGAGTAGCAAATTGTGAATACCATTGCACAAATTTCAGGAGCTGTTTTTATTTTAGGCCTATCATGGGTGAACGGATAGTCATGGTTGAACCGCGGTTGTTTTTTCATTGTGTGTGCTCAGTTGGCTGTCACAATTGGCACGTGCCGTTACCCAACGCGTTCCTGTGACCACTTAGATTCAGGAATCAGCCTTTCAACCAGTGGTGGGATGTGTGACCATATTAAATTCGCTGGTTCAAATATTGGATTTGCATTGCATGTTGAAGTTGGGTAAGTACACCTTGCCGGTCAATTGAGAGTTTGCGCGAGGCTTCTGATTTTTGCATTGTGGGCCGAATTCAATTTAGGGCTTTGACAGCACCAATAGAAACCCACCTCGGTGTCAATTTGGTGTACTAAAAATGGAGGAAATACATGGAGATTCCAACAAAAACTTCCTGTTTTGGTAGCCATTGGCCGTTGAATGGCTGCAGTATGCTTTTTCCGTCCATGTATGCCCTCTCGTTCTCCTATTCCCCCTTCTCATTTGCAATATAAAATTCCCTCTTCAACATCGGATGCACTCTTCCAGCTTCCCATCAGAATCTACTTGACTTAGTCCAGGCACTTCGTAATCAATGTTGAAATTACGACGCATGGGAATCCCGACGGATAAACGGGGTAAGTACGGCAGCAATCGAAAGTGAAATCGTCGTGACTCAGCGAGTGGTTTATTGCTTTAAAAGACCACAGACTGCAGTGATTTCCTTCAAGATCCTGGTCCTCAAATTATGGGTTCCTCCCGCATTGTCACAGTTTTCGGCGCAACAGGTCTCCAAGGTCACCTTCATCCCCCTCTCTGAAAATTTTGTTCCTGACTTGATATATCTAGGCGCCGCTGTTGCACGCACGCTCCTTAAAGATGGAACTTTCATCCCGAGAGCTATCACCCGCAGCCCGGAATCTGCGGCCGCGCTCAAACTAATGGCAGAGGGTATTGAGGTGGTCAAAGCCGATCCTCTTGACAAGGCATCACTCGTTGGTGCTATGCGTGGCAGCGAGGCAGTCTTTGCGGCACGCGAACCCGCGTTTTCCTTTGCCAGAAGTGAACTGAAAATTTTGCAGATAACTACCCCCATTTTCCCCCTTAAGGCAGAGGGTGAGGGCGCGAACGAAGTTGACCAGGGCAAAAATATGGTTGACGCTGCGAAGGAAGCGGACGTTAAATTCTTCATCTTCATGTATGACCTATCTACTCTCCACAGTCTCCACTGATTCGTCTGAAGCTCCTTGCCTGACATAAAAAAGCTCTCGGGTGGAAAGTACAAGAACGTGCTGCACTACGATCGTACGTTCGCGAAGAATTCTTCCTGAACCGATACGAGCTTTTGGACACCACAGAAAAAGTCGTCGTTGAGGAGTACCTGAGATCCTCTGGTCTCGATAACGTGTGTCTTCATCTTGGCGGGTTCCTCGAAAATTACTGGATGTTCGTTTGTACCGTTTATCGTTTCATATTTCATCCTAACCCTGAAATACTTAGATTGGGCTGGCTGAAGAAGGTGACAATCGGCTTCGATTTGAACGTCCCACACCTAGCAACGGACAAGGCGGCATTCACGTGGGTTGAGCGCGACGTACCCGCCGTCGTTCTTGCTCTGCTGCAGAACTACTCCGACCCGTCAAAGAATATCTGCGGCAAGACGTATCCAATCGTCAACGAGAATATCTCCTTCGGTGAACTCGCCGATCTCACGGGAACTGGTGTGGATTATTTTGTTGAGGGCCTGCACAATGCTGATGTGACGCGCAGTCCTCGGTGCCAAGGTCACTTTGACCACCGCCCCGCCCATGGGAATTGAGGCACTTGACGAAATGGTGGGTTGCGCTCAGCCCTTCTATTTTTTATACCGCACTGAGTCTGTTCAACTTCAGCACCAGGCTCTCGCGGAATTAAATGGGATCTTTCCAGCGACGTCTGTCCCCGACTTCGTCAACCTGGGTGTAAAAAATTAGCACTATCAAGGAATTTCTAGAGACCGAGGCTAAGCCGCGGTTTGGCTAATTATTAAAACCTTATTTCACACCGCACAGAAGGAAAAAAGGCTCAGGTGACAGTAACCCTACAAAGTTTGTGTAAAACAATGAGCACCTCATCGGTAAAAAGCATGTTTTGATCAGGGTTGAAACAGTGTTTGTTACGGTGCAAAATAGATGTAATAGGCGGAACGCCACGAAGAAACAGGGGAGCGTGCAGGGACCACCAGTCTGCGCGCGGATGGAGCGCAGTGTTGACGCGGGATGCCGCCGCCTCCGGCTCGTCCTCGACCCTTTGCGAGACGCTTGCAAAGGTCAAACCCTGGGTCCTCTACGTAGCACCACGTAGAGGCTATACAACAGAACACACATGTTCCGGTTCCTCCGAGTCCGACCGCTCTCGTCGTACAAAGAAACATTGGAGGGAATATAGGTGGTGACCCTCCACAACGATCCAGCGCAGCTAGAGGTATTTTGAAGGCGTCATTTGACTCCGAGTGAGTTTTACCTGCCTCTAAACAACGTCGGTGCCTGACACCAGGGGCAACAAGCAGCGCATGCAGGGGCCGCATGCGACAAATGCATGCGGTCTGCACTTGGAATAAAGACTACAAAGTTGCCTTTGACAGACAAAGGGTGGCTTTGTGGCAGGCTTTGTTTCCCCACACAGACACATAAAGCATGCCACAAAGCCTGCCTTTGAATGCCAAACACCGCATTGTGAGCCTTGTTGCTAGTACAGACCACATGCATTTGTCGCATGCGGCCTTTACATGCGTCTAAAGTTGCCCCCAGTGTGATGACTTTAGTTTCTTCGTGCCACCGCCTGCTGCCAGTAATTTTGGGGATATTTTGGCAATTCTTCGTCTTGCCCGCAAATACGATGTTCCATATCTGCGTCGTTGTGCACTAGAGCATCCCGGACCGTTCTATCCCACACACCTCCAAATACGACGGTACCTCGAGATGCGACAAATCCTTGTCTTCCAAGCTCGCTACAATTGTTGTAGCGGCCGGAGTGGGTGTCCTGAGCTCCTACCTGTGGCCTACTACGACATATGTAGAACGGCGCTCGAGGTGCTCATTGAGCATCCGCTTTGGATGACCCTCGGAGAAAAGGAATGTCTTGTGGGATATCGGCGCAGATACAACACCCCAGAATCGTCAGCTTTCTTTCTGTTTCAAAGAAAAAATACCACGATTGTGGGGACTGGACGGAGTGCAACAAATTTCCCCTTTCGATGGGCGAAACTATCAATCCTACACTCTTGGACTCCTCCTACATGAGCTCTCCCCTCGATCTTCTCACCGAGCGAGACCCGAGGATAGCCATGGTGATACAGGGAATATGTGACCAGTGTAGGACGGAGGCCAGAAGTCTTCACGCAGCCGCGAGAACGAAATGCTGGGAGCGACTCCCGGAGATGTTCGGTTTGCCGGGGTGGAAGGAATTGGAGGGACTTCGAAAAACGGGACTCTTACCATAATTTACCATAAGCAATGAATCTCCCCTCCCCTGTATTCTATCCTTCCAACGGTGCTCGTATTCTTCTCGATTTATCGGCATGCAACCATCCTCCAGCCCCTGTCCCCAAAAGGAAGGATGCGATCATCTGATTGACGATCGCCAATCAATCGTACCACTCGGGGTAACAAGAAAAAGCGTGCCTTCATCCATTAGCAACGAAAGCCTATCTGGAGAAATAATGAGTGCCTAGTAAGTTGAACAAACTTCCAAATGTTCGCTTACCAGAACGATTACTGCGTGAGCCTACAACAGCCTATCCGCCTCTGAACCAACGTGAATCCGCCTTCCATTTCCTTTCATATTGAAAACGCAACCGGAAATCTGCGCGTCTAATTCCGTCGCGGGATGGCACAGGAACTGGAAATCGATGAGCCGGGTGGTTCCAGGTTTGGCCTCCGATCTCGAACCAAGAGCGTCAATGAGGATTGGAGTAAGTAAAGCTATCTTCTCATGCCACGCTCTGAGTTACGGAAAAAAGGAATTTCTGAACGCGGGGGAGGAAGGTGGTAGAGTCGTTGAGTAGACGGAGTATATCAAAGACAATAGTAGCGGAGTAAAGCAGTCGTAATTCAAAGGAAATGAGAGTCGGCATCGCGTCCAGGATTGTGGTGAGAAATCCATAATCGGGGGATCCGCGGGATTGAACGCTGAACGTTTGGATGGCGGGGTACCTTTGTAGGAAGGAAAGAAACGGATTCTCGGGGAAGAGGTAAAATGTGCAAACGAGGCGCAAAGCTCGGAGTTTGGGTACAGCGAGCAAGTCGAGGAGCGACGGCAAAAAACAGGTGGAAGGCCCGCCGGTGGTGAGGCTGAGGTCCTCTATGTCGTTAAGTAGAATGTGTGTGGCGGGAGGAGGGGGAAGATAACCGCGCGCTTCCGATCGTCCGATAGTTTCCCATATTGCCCAGACTGGTAGCAGCAACTATGTAGCATTGAACAAGCTCGTGTAAAAACTATCAATTTACTCTGCAGGTATGTTTAGAGCAAACGCTGAAACCAATCTCGAACGATAATGGACGCCA
The DNA here is from genome assembly GCA_029378375.1 of Mycena olivaceomarginata. Taxonomy (NCBI): domain Eukaryota; kingdom Fungi; phylum Basidiomycota; class Agaricomycetes; order Agaricales; family Mycenaceae; genus Mycena; species Mycena olivaceomarginata. The sequence continues at coordinate 409,906 of JARKIC010000085.1, forward strand.
GACACACCACTATGGAGGTAAGGACGAAAAATGATACGTTCCCCCGGGTTTTCCGGGATTTCTAATCCTTCGCAACCGTGTTCAATCTTCGGATAGCCTGGGAGGCGGTGGGGCGGCCCCCAGGATTGGGATCCGTCATTCTGCAAAGGAGTTCCTCGTATTGACCATGGGGCCGATCGCTAACGGCGATGTCATACCACTGCAAAAAAAAAAAAAAAGAGTAGGGGTGAATTTCGCAAAATGCACCCGACGCACCTTCCGACCGGCCTCCAACTCCGTTTTCAAGACTCTACCTAACATGTAAACATCGGCAGTGCATACATCGTACGGTTCGGCATGCAGTTGCTCTGGCGCAGCCCACTCTGACGGTGGTCGCAAGCCAGAGTTCATTAAGTAGCGATTTCCAGGCGTAAACTTCATCGAGCAGCCAAAATCGATGTAAGCCATGCGAAAATCGAATCGGCTGTGGAAAGGACTTTTCCGGGTGGTAGTTGGACGGGACACGTTACGCGGGCGCTTGGTTTCATGATTCCACAAGATATTTTTCGGGTGAATGTCCTGCCGTATATAATCGTAAAACGCGAACGAGGCTGGGAGCAAGCACCTATGCCATGAGCAATACAATGGATATGCATGAACCAGAGGCCCTGTGTGTGTAGGGTGAGGAACTTGGTAACTCCGTCATAGTGGTGGTCGTACCTCCAGCAACTGAAGAGCCATTTTAAGCCTAGATTCGAAACAATCAAATGGAGGCCAATCCCAGTGCTCGCACCAGTGCGCTTGCACCACAAACTCCACGCCAGCTCCGGAAATAAATTGCAGAACTGGGATTGTATGATTGCGCGGATCGCTGCGGAGAGGTGCCGAGGACAGTATTTTGAGGATCTCCAGCTCGAGATTTTCCTCTGGAATCACCTTGATCACTACGTTGCGCAGATGACGATCCAGTGCGAGGTTGAGGTACACAGTCTTCACAAAGTATAATTAGGCAAGGAATATTCAACGAGACTGTACCACACCGGCTGGAAGAAGCCTCCCAGTTTATTGCAATGAGGTTGATCCCAATCCAGTCTATGAATGAAATCCTCATTGTCTGCAGGGTGGAAAGGATCCAAAGCGGTCTTAGTGGGGAATCTTTTGTTGTGTGCAGAATCGTCGCGGTGATAATCCGGGGTTCCATGCAACCTCAAACCGTGCCGGCGCAGGAACTCAGCGCAGCAAAACCATGGAAGGTCGAAATAGTTTTCCTCGTAGGTGTCCCATTGCTATGGGGATCGTTGAGTCTTCAGACAGGTATCATCGATACACCTACAAGTTGCGGGTGAGTTCCAGTCTCGACCCATTCGTCAAGCAAATCAATAATCTGAGGTATGTTGGGTATGTCTAGAACTACGTCTAGGTATGGTTTTAGTTAGCCGTACCATGCGGTAGAAGACACTTACAGTGTTCGACGAATTTCGCAAGCGTGTCCGCACGGAGGCACACAATATTGTTTTGGAGCAACCCAACAATGCGAAGGACACATGGCTCGATTGCGTCGTGAAATAGTGCTGTAAAAAATGTTGGAGTGTGTGAATGGACTGTGACATTCTCGCATCTTTGATCCGATCTGATCCTCTGTGATCCGTGGTCATTGATCTCTCTGATCCTATTCGATCCTCTTATCTGATTGGGACCTTATTGTCCTGATAACAATCTTATTGTCTTGACATCCATCTTATTGTCTCTATTGTCTCTATTGTCTTGATAGCCATCTTATTGTGTCTATTGTTCTTATTGTTCTAGCTACTCTATTGTCCTCATAGGTATATAAGTAGAGTAGCATTGCCCTGGATCTTCAGTTCTTACTGTTGACTCCAGGCAAGTAGTGTCATCTCATGCAATCTAACAGAGTTCTTACTGTTGACTCCAGACCTCTGTGCTTGCCTGTTTAACAAAAAAGTCTAGTTTCCACAGATCAGGGGAATGGGAAGCTCTCACAATGCCGAGCCAGATTGCTGAGTACCGTCGCACATGCTGAGAGGACTTTCCCATCCACGTCGTCAAGTAAGGCAACAATTTCAGTGACACAAGTCTCGATGACACAGTGGAATGAAGCTGGAAAAGAATGATGAGATAGGGGAGCGGGGTTAAAAGAAACATGAATAAAGATTAAAGAAATGCGCAACAAAAGGCAACTGACGATGTTTGGCAAAGGTACCCAGCGCTGTGATACCTGCCGATCGGACTTGAGCATCTGGATCTTTTAGCAAGCGTATAGTGTGGGGGAGGGAAATCCATAGCGCATCATGGAATATAGCTATTTTGATTGCGCTCAGAGATCGGAAGAGGCTGTGATGTCACAACTTACAATGCTCTGCAATATTCCCAATTGCCTCCGCAGAAGCAGATCGGATATTACCATTCACGTCTTTGAGTAACTCGATGACTTGAGGAAGGGATTCTTGGACTGCATCGTGGAATAAAGCTGGATGCCATCCTCAGGGCCCGAGAAGCATAGAATGGAGCGCGCCTTACGATACTTGGCAAGCTTTCCAATTGCCTTTGTACTTGCGGATCGGACATGTGTATCCACATCATCCAGCAGGTCGATAATCTGACGGACCGATCCATGGAGTGCGCCATGGAATATAGCTAGATGCCATTCTGGGATGAGAAAAAGAAGGCTCGATAAAGTGAAACGTACGATGTGCTGCCAGCTTTCCGATTGCTTCAGCACCCACCGATCGGACATGCCCATCCACACTATTTAGCCATTGTATTATTTGGGGAACAAAACCATCGATTTCGTCTGGAAAATGATTGAGTTCGAAAGACAGATTGTTGGATTGAGTCGTGGAAAATGGCTGGGTTTTTGAAATAAATAACAAGAGTAGATAGAGCGAGGGATTGTGACTCACGATGCTCCACCAGCTTGCCGATGGCGTTCGCAGCGGCAGATCGGATGAGACCATTCCCGTCGTTAATGGTGGGAGCCGGCACCAGTGGTTAAATTGATGGCCAACACAGCCATTGCACTGCCACACTCAAATGCGCCGAGCTCGACTTCCACACGCCAACATCTCAACGCCGCCTCGGGAGGACTTTCTGAGCCGACAATACCTCTTCAACTTTGAATAGCAACTTGTACTAGTATCAATATCATAAAATACATGTTTAATCCTCCATTTCGACATCCTCTTTCTCTACCCAGTCCTCAACAACCTGTGTAATGGGTCGGATGGCCCCAGATATCTTGAGAATTACCTCCTGTGGGACTGGATATAGCTCTGGGTTGAGTTGATACTTCACCAGGGCTGCTTCGAGTGCTTTCTGCTTATCAGCCTTTCGAGGATACGTGCTATTTGGTCTGATATCCGGGACTCGTTGCAGACGGAAGGCATCCAACTGCTGATTGAGCTTCTTCACTGTGAGGTTCTTCTCCCGGGCTGTGTCGTAAATTTCAGCAATGGACAAAACGAGGACGACTTTCACGAGCTCGCGAAGATCATCAATTTCCTTCTGGCGCTTGGCAATCTCCTTCTCCTTCCGCATCGTTGCAAGTCTGATACGGAACTCGGCGAGCTCTGCTTTCCTTTTGCGCTCGATCCCACTTGCGTCCTCCTTCCGGGCCAGTCGCATGATGTACAAATGGTCCGGGACTTCAAAGAGCGCATCCATGAAGTCCTGGGTATTATTTTGATTGTACATCACCATTGCATTGAACTGGTGCAGCGTGAGGGTGGGATGGTTGCGGAGGATCACCCGCATCTGTCCGAGGAGCCTTCGTTTGCATCGTTTGTTGCCGGCATCCACGCGAGTTGTCGCTCGCTGGCAGATGCCTCGTCAATCAAACCTCCTGGTGCAAACTCCGAAGAGAACCGAATCCAGGTTGCCAGCGCACCACGGAAAAATGCGATGGTAATTTCTTTGAGGTGTGGGAGCTCTGGCATGAGCCGTACAACTGCCTCAATTGCCGCTGGGTCTTTCCATTGCTGCCCATCGAGTTGCCCCCCATCTCCGTATTTCCGCCACCGAAACTGTTCTGGTCTTTGTGCATGCAACATCCGGCCCAAAAAAATAGGTCGAGCTGTCTTTTCTCTTCCGGTGGGAGTGCATCATATTCCTCCTTTCCCACCGCTTCCACGATGTCAGCCATGAGCTGTTTATCTCGCTTGGCCTATTCCTGCGCCGACAACGCTTCCCACGCAGCAATCCCCCCGACAGCCGCAATTTTTTTCGCGTTCCAGCCCTGCAGGTAGAAGACAAGGTCGTTGATTGATTTTGCGGCAAGTCCATCCTCTCCGAGCTCTTTTACTGCTTCCTCATGCTTCAGGGTGCCCATTCCGCGAGCTGTTGACTGTTCGACAGAGGCATGATCACCATTCATGCCCTTCAGTATCCGCAAAAACTGGCGGAACGTGAAATTCTTCCCCAGTCGTTGCGCCAGAGGACTTTTGTTGTAAACCGTTGCATTGGCGTCGACGCGGTGCCTCCATCCCGCCACTGCAGCCTGGCTGCTGTGATCGAGTGTAGATTCAACACCAGCGGCACGAATGCGCGGTGTCGACGCCGGATCAATATGCAATGGGTTCTTGTTGTAATCGGGGACTCGGTGCTGGAATTTCGAGGCTTCGTAATTATTTCCGCGATTGGACGTACTGTCAGCACTGATTGTGACACCTAGATCCACCGAGATTTGGTCTTGGAGCAAATATAGCTCAGACTAACATAGTACGTACCTTTGTTAAGGGACAGTTCATATGTTAACTGCATTCTGGCAGCGATCCCGCCTTCGAGGACAGCTCGGCCGACTGTCTGTTCACTCATAGTACGGCCTCCTTGTATTTTGACACCAAAAATTGACCCGATTTTCATCATCAAAGGGCCAACCTTGGCCCGCGCGCACCCAGCACCAACCATAAGGCGCGCCATTTGGCGTGCCTGAATGGTGTACATGCCCTTCTTGGTAAGTTTTGACACAACCGGCCGCTCCTTCATTCGTGCAATTGTCCTCTGCAAAACCCCGGATGAGCGATGAACACGCTTTGCAAGCGCGCGGTTCTCCTTGCGGACATCGACAGCCACCTTCTGCAAATATAAGACACTCTGTTGCAGGGCTAAAAGCTGCCGGTCGCGCTCAGCGGCTAGATCTGCTGTCCGCTTCGAAGCAATTGCCAATTTGCGCACACAGATCTCCCGCTCCTTCTTTTCGGCCTTTATCTGCATAGCAAGATCCGAGACCTTTGTCTGGAGCTTTATGTCCTTTTCTCGCATATGGCGAGCCTTTCGCTGTGAGTTGGCGAACTCCTTCTTGCAGTTTTTGGTCTCGCGCGGCGCCGGCTTCGGTACCTCCTTGGGGAGAGGAATGTTTTCCTTGTTGGCTCGTTTCGCTGCCAGTGATGCGATTTGGGCCTGTTGGGCCGCAGAACACCATTTTGGATGTTTGAGTGAGGCCTGTTTCGTTCCCCCCGCCATCGTTGGAGAGGCAAAGCGGGTCGTGGATGATTTTTGGCAGATGTGTTGTTCCTGTCTCAAATAAATTCATTTCTTTCACTTTGACTGCTCTGGCACAATCTATGAGCAACATACCTTCTTTGTACACACGTGCTCTGCGCGAAGGACACGTCCAAAAGTCAATTAGAACGGCCGCAGCAAATTTTGTGCGCGTCCAGTCACACATTAGTCACGCGTTTGTGTCACCCTGATGGCGGTGATTTTGCAGCTCAATTCGGGACGGTCACCGACCCCGACACATCAATCCTTGGCTGCCGAACTTTGACACTGGTTTCTAGCTACAAGACCTCCGTTGGAATAAGAGAAATAACAAAAATTGGTCTCGCAGCACGTTCAGAGTAAGGTTATACCCTTATCATCTCTTGAACCGCAACGTACGTCTTGTTGCTAGACATAAAAGAAAAATATCTGCTTCCTCCGATTTGGGGATAGATGCCGAGGAGGGCTGGGAAACTGTCCGGCATCTCACACTCAGATCTTGGCAGTGGAGCTTCTGATCAAAACATAAACAAAGGATCATCAACACCTATAGGCGGTGCGGGCTCCCATTAATGGTGTTTAAAAGATTTGTTTACTCGAGTCTAATCGGCTGCGAGCACCGGTTTCTCTCTCGGACCTGTCGGGCGATCGATCCGCACTTGGGCTGGCGATCCTCGGATCTCCGAGCCGCATGCGGGTTGATCGCCGCTGCCTTGTCCTCTAGCGATGGCCAGTTTCACTGGCCATCCCTCTTGTCTTTGCAAGACACGGGCGCATCGCCGCTGGAGGCCCATGCACACACAATAGGGAGTTTACCTCCCTATTGTGTGTCTCACCGATGACTGGGCCCGCCAGTCTCTTTACTTAGAGCGTACGCGAGTGGGCTCGTTTCAGTTCCCACTGTTACCCACTTCTCGCTCTAGGTAAGTCTCGCGTTGGGATCTGTGCATTCAGACTGAATTCGAGACATTGTCTGTGTTCAGTTTCGTGTCGAATCCAGCCCCAAGTGTGCAACAGTCTCTGCGCCGCTTACTGTTAGCGCACACCCGTACGTGATCGCTCGACGCGTTTTCTTACCACAGCCTGACTGAGTTTCGACTACTCGGCTCTCTCATTGTACCTAGTGCACTGCCGGACACGTTATCTGCTAGTCTCTACGCGTCACTAGGTAGGTACCATGCACTGCTCTTTACTTCTTCAAGAACCAGTGCTCACGTCTCTACGCGTCACTAGTTTTGTGATTCGCCCACCCTAAGTAACTTACTTTACCTCTTACCCTATTTTTCATTAGTTATCCGTAGGCTATCTTTCCCGGGGAGCCGCTCCTCCCCTGCCCTCGTTCCTTTATACCTCGTTATAACTTACGTACGGTGAACAATCTACTCGGGCTCCTTTCGGGGAGTCGCGTTTCGGCTAAACTCTCACTTCCCTGAACCCAACTTGAGTTCCGTGAACAACAAGGTTGTGGGACCAGCACGGTCACATTTGGTGTACCGCGCTGCTTCGGAAGCCGAGCTTCCGTTGCCGCCTCAGGTCGATTAGACAACAATGCAACAACTTGACTGACAGACCCCAGAATTGCGTTGTGGAATACGCCTAAACTAAGGTAAGCATTATGGAAGGAAACAAAAGAGCAGACAGCTGACGATGCTCGGCGAGCTTTCCGATTGCACCTGCACTGGCGGATCGCACGCTCCCAGATTTATCCTTGACCAGGTCGAGCACTTGGGGGACGGAATCTCGTATCATGTCATAGAATACGGCTGGTACATTAATTTACTTGGCGTTATACGGCGGTGGAAAGTTGGCTTACGTTGTGCAGCAAGGCTACCGATTGTCTCTGTGCCAGCTGATCGAGCGAGTTCGTCCTCATCTTTCAGTAGCCCGAGAACATTCGGGAAGCAATCTTGTATCGCCTTGTGGAATACGGCTGTATTGTCCTCGGCGTCACAACAGCAAGAACACAATAAAAAGAAAAACGGGAGTGGAACATACCATGTCTAGCAAGCCTGCCAATTGTCACTCCGGCAGCCGAGCGAACGAGACCATCGCCGTCATTCAGCAAGGCGACGACTCGAGAAACAGATCCCTGAATTGCCTCGTGGAAAACAACTAGGCATTGGCTAATTAATCTTCGAAGATGCGGGGGTAGAAAATGGCATACCGTGGTCGGAGAGCCTGCCAATTGCGCCAGCAGCCCCAGATCGTACACCTCTGCGCTCATCTTCAAGCGACTTGGTAATTTGTGGAATGGAATGTAGGATGGCATGGTGGAATGCGGCTGAATTATCTTTCCGTCATTTGGGCTGATCATTGAGGAAGCAGCACACGCACGATGGGAGGCGAGTTCCCCGATCGCTTCCTGGGACGCGGCTGAAGGAACATTCAGCATCGTAGACTGTTGGTTCTACGATGCACGCCAGGTTTTTAAGTGACTAGTCACGTACATTGCGCGAACGTCGGGCGATTACTGAAGTCGAGGAGTTTAGGTAAAATACAAGACCGCTGCTAGAGACTAAGTCAAACGGACAACGCTGCGGGAGGAGTGTGTAGTCCAGTGTTACATCTCCGAAGATCTCGGCGAAGCAAACAAGCTTGCTTTTGACGGCCCAGAAGGCCTTGCGCAGTTGAAGCGAACACTGCGCGGAGAGTCCGCGGCCTCCACTTGTTACTCCAGATCAGGTCAGATTAAGTAGCCGGAAGCTGGATGCCGTCGGACTTGAATCGGGGTAAATCCCCTGGAAGTAGCCGGACCCTCCCGGATCAGAGCGTCCTCACCGGCGCGTCGGACGCTGGAGAGCCAGGATGGTCCGGCTTCTTCGGCAGCTGATTGGGGGCACTGAGTCGTCGTATGAGGCATTGCTGAAGCAGTTTCAGGTCTGCGGGAACTGATTCAGAGTCAGTGTACTCCAAAAACATGTGCCTGTTTGCAAGGACATCATTATGGTCTTGGAGGAGTAGTCCTTTTGTTTGTATTTCGAAAATTTCTTTAATAATTTTTATATGTCAATGCACAATGAAGAGCTACTGCCACAGATTTTGGCAAGAAAAACACTTTCCGCTGCTCTGACTCAAGGAAAAAGGAAAACATCAAAGGTTTTGCCTTGTCTCAAGTCATTTCCGGCTCCGGTCTCCTGTCCGTGGCAGAGCGAGTCGGGAACCGAACAACGCGAAGTAAGATCATGGAAGGGCATTTTAGCTCACAGAATTCTAGAGTTAGAACCCAGATCTGCATCTGAGTTGTAACAATGGACTCAACACTGCTGCGGGAGTACGAGGGGATGTCACCACCACCGCCACCGCCACCGCCTTCTTTTACACAACCTCCCTCTCCTAAATATCCTCGTTGGTCCAGAGATGTGGCGCAATGCAAACGGGGCTGGGAGACAAACCATCTTGGGAGTTTTGCCATCAAATGCGGCACTGCCGTGTTTTGTCTGTTGAAGTTTGCCGACTGCTGGAAGCTACCAGACCAGTACCAACACAAGATACTATTCTAACCCCTGATGTGTCCACGGTTTTGATGGCGAGCCGTACCTCCCGCAAATTTTAATCTTTTTGGCTGGATCTTGCTCTGGGACATTTATTGACTTATGATATGTGACTTGCAGAGTTTACAGATTATTTGAGGAATGAGAGCTATTGGTACAACAATGCCGGTTTTGATGCCATTTTTGACCCCTGATGTGGAATCGACATCATTGCTTCATGCTGCATCCAATTTTTCCCTTCCACTCAAGCTGGGTCTCTGAAGCAATTTGAAACACATGTAGCATCCCGGGGAATTTTCTCTGGGGCAATCCATGGTCTAGACAAAGAAATATCGGGGAAATGGAATCGGTTTTGATCAAAAACCGGCTTTTCTGACATTGACCACAACAAGTCTGCAATAACCATGGGAGGTCAGATTTCTCCCTCGCAAACTCAGTGTACAGCTGTATGTCTACATTGTTTTTTTTGTCTTTGTCCATCTGAAGATTTTTCAAGTTGTTTGCTATTTAATACATATATATAATTATTTACTTCTAAGCCCTGGGCCTGAGGTTCTCCCCGGCCCAAGCCTGCCCAAGCCCGGCCCAAGCCCCGGGCTTTCAGGCCCGGCCCGACCCGGAAAACACTACTCCTCAGATTCCATCGCTAACTACTTATCCAAAACTGGCCATCCTCAGCTCAGTTTTATCCACTTTTCTCTGGTTCTTGACTTGGCCAGTGGCTGGAGTGGTGATATGTGACTTGGTGAGCTGGAACAAGGCTGGAAATATTATCCTGGGTTGGTACGTGCATGTGCCCACTTTCAATGATATCCTGTCTCTGAGAATCTATTTTATTTCCACAAATGATGGTGTCCATGGCACGAGGAAGGGTGAAGTGAGGAAGGGTGCAGATGCAGAAGAAGGAGGGATGTTCTCAGGCACAACAAACCCCATGGTGAGTTGTAACTTGTGGCATGATGGGTGTCGTCAGGCTGCTGCCGGATTCTCAAACAGCTGCAGCAGTCCCAAGGAGACATTCAAAGTGTTGCCAGCAGCTCAAGTCCGTCTTTGCAATCATACCACCTGCCACTGCTCCTTCCTCTGAGCACTCTGTACACATTCTCTGATATAGGGACACCTCCACCGAAGCACTTTCCTACAACCATCACCTGCCTCCGTTTCCTCAATCTTACGGAAATCCTCCTCAATTTGATTACTATTCTGTTCACATCCGTACAACCCTTCCCTGTCTTGTTTTTAGTTACACCTTATGCTTCTCGACAGTCTTTATGCTCCTTCACACTATTTGCACTACCTCTTCCCATGACATCTGGGACATCTCACACCATCTACATTAGATTTAATAAGTCTAGTAGTACTATGGTTTTATATTAGTTTATACTGCCTACAGCATAATAAATCTCATCCATTTTGTGGATTCTTTAATGCTTCCTTGTTCTTCAATCTGAATTTCCAAATGTTCGGCAGTCCGGCAATGATGACAACATTTTTGCAAAGATGGGTAAAAGTATCAAATAAATGTACCTCTCACCAGCATCTTCACAGCTCCCTCTATGGGCCACAAATAAACCTCCAAATATTCAGACAAGGAAATCACACCTATGGCTTGAGTTGGTAAAAATTTAAGAACAATCTGAGCCCAAATGCTTAAACAACGATTTTCTCAAAATCTTTTTGCAAAGGTGGGGCAATGATAGTAACCGCTGCACCAATGTTGACAGCATCAAGCTTCGAGTTGTGTAAACGTTGGACAGATAACTTTGTTACTGTTTCTGCGTGTCCTCAAAAATGTTGCAAAGTCTACGAAACTGTACAGTCTTGTGTGAATGACATGGATATAGGTCTGTTACAGTTTCTTGTGAGAATTATTGTGTGGTATTCTCTCTGTATTTCTCACTCCTGGATCCTCAAATACATACTAAGCACCTGGGCAATGACATCGAACCTAATGGGTGACATCAAAACCGCCAGCAAAGAAAAAGAATAAAATGAACCGTTCAGAAACCTCGCATTCACCCACACTACCCAGTTCCCATTATTCACAGCTTCAAGAAGGATGTTGAGCATTGAACTTCATGGGGCTTGATACACATTGAGGCAGCACTAAGGAAAACAATGTGGATAAAAGAGGTATGAAAGATGGGGTTCACACACCATCCCACTACGAGGCCCAGAGACTGCTTGGAGCAATTTTTCTGGAGCCCTCATTCCTTGCATAATAAATCTGAATTTCCGGGAGGAGATTACTATAGCCCATGCCCACCATATGCTATTTTCTCTAAGGATTCTATTGAGAGTTGCTGCAAGAATTCCCAAAAATTCCACTTCGGGGTGCGTGGACACATCAGGGGTTAGAATAGTATTGTTGTTTGTTACCCTACAATACAAGGGATGTGAAACACATGAAGAAAACCCTTCAGCATCATGTATCCCACCTCAGCCGATCCGATCCGATCCCGAAATTTCCCACGCCTCGCGGCGCGCATCCACCCGCGCACCTGAAAAACCCCGTGCGCTAACATTGTCCCCAGTGCCGGGATAGAGTGAAGCGAAATAATGCACTGAAGAACGACAACAAAAACAGGATGGCTGATATAAAACTGCAATGGAAATGGCTAGACTGTGTTTGACTAAACCCGTTTCAATATCCGTTCCAATACATCATTTACTTTTGGCGCATTAATATTAAATTTCAGTGCACCAGAACAAAACTTACCTGAAGCTAAGCATTCCCAGAAATCCACTGTAAGACTGTCGTTCTAAAGAGCACCGGTCGGCTTATCCATGTGAAATGCTCTGCGTTCGGGAGGGTGACGACGGTCAATTTCTGCCACCCAGCGATTGCATCGAGTACGGGCTGCTTGAGGATGAGTTTATCATCCGCGCCAAAGATCGCTAACAACGGCAATGCCCCTGAGGTCCCGGCCTGGAGCAGGCCGGTGCTGTTCTGTGTGCGATTGACCAAAAGTTCGGTGGCAGCACGGGGTTGAACTGTGCTGTCGCCGAGGCAGGCAAGGAGCAAGGAAGAGGCAACCATCCACATGCTGACAACATGGTTAAACATCACATACACATCCAAGTCGTTCAGAAATTGGAATGTACTAAGAATCAGGGAACTTCTGACAGCTCCTCAGGGCTCCTTGTGAACATTAAATAAACATACCCACATCTGTGAATGTTCAAAACTATTGTAAACATTCAAAACTATCATCAACGTTCAAAGCCATCATAAATGTTATACTATATTGTTAACAATTTTCACGGCAAATCCAGTGGATAAATCCTCTATACACTAGACATTCTCATAATTTCAACTGTTAATCATCCTGTTTGTGACCCGCCGCTTGCCGGCTCTCTTACCATCATGAGGGCTTGGCCCGAGACTAATCCCTGCATGTGCCAATCATCTTTTTTTTTTTTTTGGTAGTACAGTCAGTAACTGGACAACCAACAATTGGCTAGCCTCCAGCACTGCACTGTGTAAGAAACGGACCTCCACAAGAAAGTGATAACAACACCCACCACCCAAGGGAATGCATATCTGCATGCTGTGACTTGCAACAGTGTGGGGAGTCTATACCACTGTGGAAGAGGGATAGACCCGGCTTGTAGGTTCTTGTTTTGGGTCGGTAGTCTGTGTAATGGTAGGCTGAATGCGAGGAATAAAATATGGGAAGTGGTCCCGAGCCGTAGAGTACGAAAGTGGCGGAAAATCAGAGTAAGAAAGTGGGAAAAATGTTGTGAGAAGACGGCAGTGTCGTAAGGTGCGATTCGAGGGGTTTGGGTGGCTAGACTGCCCACTGGCGACTTTCCGAGAGGAGGGGTCGAGGAGCTCGGTGCTACCTCTAGGCGCTTGGCCTTGCACTGGTCGCGTTGGAGGTGGTTTGTGGTAGAAAGGTGATGATCTGGCAATATTTACGTTACAAACAAATGCTGTAATGTAATTACGGCTGTATCAAAGTAGAATCGAAACCAGCGTGTGGATGGATTTCCACATGCCGGCCATCCGACCCCTCCACAGTGCGGGGGATTTTGATGTCGACCCCGACATCCAGGAACTATGAGGAGTATGGCCGTAAAGTAAGTAGAAGGTCTAAAACAGAATGCGGTCCATGAGCAAGTGCGTAGCATGAGGTAAAAGGAAAGAAATCATCTCAGTGAGGTAACCGTAAGATCCTAGATGTTTGGGTATAAGCGAAAAATAACTAGAAAGAGTCCATGCGATAAGAGTGATTACAATATAAGATAAAAAAAAGGAACTGAAGGAATATTTTTGAACTGGCGCATTTGATGGTGGAATGTGTAAAGGGGTTGAATCGCAAACGGGTTTGGTGGTGGAAACGGAGTCTAAACAGCGAATGTATTCCGCAAATTTCGCACGGATGGGGGGAGATATGGCGAGCAGCTGACCCAATGATAATGTAACCAGCTGCTTTGGATCGATGTCGATGTCCGAATATTCCGGCGCCGAGTCGCGCGTAGAAGAATGAATGTGCGGAGCAACTGGCGTCAAAACGAGAGAATGTGACGATGGAAACGGCTGCGAAGGATTTAACCTAGGGTATGGAGGGGGATGAACAGCGGCGGAAGATGGTTGCGACGGCGGCGGGGAATGAGGCTCGGGAACTTCGTCGTGGGACGATGGATGAATGCGAACGGATGGGACGACTGGGGCCGTATACACACGAGGCGAACGCGAATGATGCGGGGGATTTAAATTGGAACATGATGGAGCAGGCGAATCGTCGAATGGAATGGATGCGAACGGAATTGAGGGTAAACTGGGCGATGGAGGTCGGCGAACTGCGCTTGGGGACTGCGGGGGATTTGAATTCGACGCCATGTTGGGCGCTGGGACATGCGCGTCACGAACAACGGACGGAAATGCGACGTGGGGATCCTTCTGCGCGTGGTTGCGACGACGATCTAAACAAGCAAGAAGGTGGGCTGCAACACCCCCCGTATTACGCGTCATTGGGAGGGGAGATCCATCATGCGAGACGAGGTGTCCGTCTCTGGTGAATGTAACAAGCCCCGCTCGATGCAGTTCCCATGTCCGAGGACAGAACTTGGGACTGAGTCGATGGGTACCCGTTCCACCGCACACGAAACAGCGACGAGATCGTGGTTTGGGTGTCGATTCGGCTCGCGACTGTGAGGCGGCGGGAATGGGTGTGTCAGAAGATGAAGACGACGGAGTGGATCGCGTGGGAAGAAGGCGAGTGGCTACGAACATTTCGAACGAGTCCCGACGTAGGAGGTCGCGTAAAATATTCATAACCTGTCGAATCGTTGGAGGAGAGTCTGTTCCCCGATTCGCATCCGGGAGACGCGCTTCCACGTCCTTCCGAGTCGCGACCGGTAAACCAACAATGAAATACACCTGGACTTCGCCTTCGGTGATGAACCCGAACTCGCGAAGGTACCCCGAAATTTCGATGAAACGACGAGCATACGCCTGCGCGTCTGACCACGAACGAAAGGGCGATCCGGAGCACGTCCCACGGCAAAATTCCCGCAGGTCAGCAATGGTGTACGTCACAAGGTTATCGCCCGAGCTATAGAGCGACTGCAGCTCGGAGACGGCATCCTGCCAACTCCTTGCATTGCGGCAAAGTTCCGGGCTGAAGCGGATGACGCGCCGAACGTCCGGGGTGCAGTATGCGATGATGAGAGGGGTGAGCTCGTCGAGCGTGAGCCCCGTACGTTCGCCGTGGCGTGAGAGAATGTCGAGGAAGTCCGTAAGGTTCGTGCCGTCAAAACGAGGAGCGTCAGCTGATTGAGGTCGCGGCATAGGGATATAATTAAATGGCGTGAATGAATGTGAAGTCGACATGATGAAGGGAGAATAGGGGATTAAAAGTTGATTGAATGGGCGACAGACCACACGGAATACCCCAGGAATAACCTCCCCCTGCGGTGGTCACCACTGTGGAAGAGGGATAGACCCGGCTTGTAGGTTCTTGTTTTGGGTCGGTAGTCCGTGTAATGGTAGGCTGAATGCGAGGAATAAAATATGGGAAGTGGTCCCGAGCCGTAGAGTATGAAAGTGGCGGAAAATCAGAGTAAGAAAGTGGGAAAAATGTTGTGAGAAGACGGCAGCGTCGTAAGGTGCGATTCGAGGGGTTTGGGTGGCTAGACTGCCCACTGGCGACTTTCCGAGAGGAGGGGTCGAGGAGCTCGGTGCTACCTCTAGGCGCTTGGCCTTGCACTGGTCGCGTTGGAGGTGGTTTGTGGTAGAAAGGTGATGATCTGGCAATATTTACGTTACAAACAAATGCTGTAATGTAATTACGGCTGTATCAAAGTAGAATCGAAACCAGCGTGTGGATGGATTTCCACACGCCGGCCATCCGACCCCTCCACACCACCTTCGTCAGTTCGGCTAAATTTGAGATAGTTCGATAGGAAATATCAGGCACTCACAGAAAATAACCGATAGGAAAAGCTCCCAGCGGCAAGCGGTCCATAGTGGTGGCGCGTCGTTTCCATAGTGCTCCATAGTGCTCTATAGTGATTGGTTCGCCACCGCATAGCACTCTCCAGTGCTATCATAGCACTGGAGAGTGCTATGAGTTGCTATGGGTTCTATGAATACTATGGACACTATGGCCAACTATGGCTCGGCTATGGTTTTCCTGATGAGTTGATATTTTTCAACGTTGATCCGTGATCGACATCGACCATTTTTACTTCCGCAGCGAATGCTCGCTGGAACAAGCACTGGAATTTGTTGGAATAGAAGCACTCGGGCACATCACCGAGGCTCGGGGAACCCGGAGATAGAAATGACTCGTACCGAGTCAGAGAGAATGACTCGTACACGCGCACGGACCACCTTAAATAGTATATATACTGTAGGAATGAGAGGGGAACCTCACGAGCTTGTAACCCAAAGGCCTCACGGCCATCGTGTAAATCTTATATAAATTGAACCGAATATTGTGGGAATATAAGGATTGAAGTCCTTTGAACCAGAAAACCAACACAAGCTCGTAGATTTGCACGAATCACTACCATTACCACCATCGCTCTCAGCATAAATATTACCTGGATCCAATGTCGACACAGAACACCAACTCACTATTGACTAACGTGCCGAAGTTGTCTCGCTCCAACTATCATGAGTGGAAGTTCGCAATTACCATGGTTTTACGACGATCCGGATGTTGGGATATTGTGAAAGGAACCATCTCAAGACCATCAACCAGAGATGCGGGGGAAAAGTGGGATATCAAATCGGAGGAGGGATTGACTTCGATTGGTTTAACCATCGACGGCGATCAGTATCAGTACATTGAGGATGCAACAACGGGACCAGAAGCCTGGGAAGCCCTGTCAAAGGTTTACGAGAAGAACAGTCGCGGAAACAGAATTGCGTTGAAACGGCAATTCTATGGGTATGTACACGATATCAATAAACCCATCCAGGTATATATCTCCGGCATCCTGGGGCTCGCCACCAGACTCAAAGCCATTCAAGTCAAATTGGAAGACATAGACATTATGGATGTTTTGTTGTTCAATCTTGACAGTGATTGGTCGAATATTGCTGCCACGCTTTGTGCGACAACAGACGAGTTAAATGTAGTCGCAGACATCACCGGGGCATTGCTCGACGAAGAAGGACGACGTGGAGGGCCGCCAGCGGATCACGGGAGCGAATCGGCATTACGTGCAAGCCATGAGATAACATGCAGCAATTGCAAGAAGCAAGGGCACCGCAAGGCTGATTGCTGGGCAAAAGGAGGGGACCGTGAAGGTCATCTGAAATGCTTCAAGTGCCAGAAGGAAGGTCATTTAGCGCGTCAATGTCCGGATCAGAACTCCGACACGAACGACGCGAACTACGCGAACTTTTGACGTTGTCATGTCCAGTTCATAGGGAATAGACAGGGAATACACCGGGAAAACGGCAATAAGCATAGGACACCGATACAGAATGAACTCGGGGAACAACAAAGGAGTATATTTTCGATTGAAGTCGAACGTGAACCGGAATCAATCCGATTGAAGTCGGAAAGGCCGTCGGCTCGAAGACCAGCCTACAGGAGCTTGAAGGCTCAACTCAGAATATGGAGATTGAAGTTTCCAATGAAATTCTGGGGAATGCATTTACAAGAAGATTTAGGTGATGTGCCGAATGAGAGGGAGTGTTGGAATAGAAGCACTCGGGCACATCACCGAGGCTCGGGGAACCCGGAGATAGAAATGACTCGTACCGAGTCAGAGAGAATGACTCGTACACGCGCACGGACCACCTTAAATAGTATATATCCTGTAGGAATGAGAGGGGAACCTCACGAGCTTGTAACCCAAAGGCCTCACGGCCATCGTGTAAATCTTATATAAATTGAACCGAATATTGTGGGAATATAAGGATTGAAGTCCTTTGAACCAGAAAACCAACAGAATTCAAGGTCGGACACCGGCTGCCTGGGTGCTTCCGAGGGGTAAGTATACGAATGTTTTTCGTAAGTCACACTGTCACAGCTGACCCATACGAAAGGTCCGGTTCGTATGAGGATGTCACACCCCAAATCCCATACGAAATGGTACAGTATTTCGGATTCCCGGTTGCCTGCATTTTTGACACTTACGCCTGCCTGAATCTCAATCCCCCGATAGCTCTCACCGCATGGCCCGACCCTCAGGATGCCAGAAATATGCATTGCGCGCCAGCCAAAGCCGCGGCTTGGCCGCGGCATTCACCATTCGAGACATCCTTAGTTGATGACTTCCAGCTCAGCAATTCGGCTATCGATTATTAGACTCTTCGGCTTGGCAGTGGGTCTGGACCATGATTCGGATCGTCGGGCGGCATATTCTCGTCGCGGTGACCGCTGCCAGAACACTCGTTACGGATGCTACACCTATGCTGCGGCCGAAGTAGTCTGCTTCCACGGTATTATCCAGGACCTCGTTGAACAAGTTGTGGATGCGAAATCGAAATCTGGGCAGCAGAACCACGTCGAGCTCAATAATGCTCTGAAAGGCTTGAACTGCCCGGCGACCATGTGGCGCTGGCCCTGCATGCTGTCTCGGTATCATATGGCAATTGCCATTAACCAGCTGTCCCTTACAAGCCCTTACTGAACTCCACCGAAAACTCCCCGACTTTCTTGACCCGGAAACACCCATAGATCAGCTGACAATCGACGGGAAGCCATTCCTTGACGAGTTCCTCGTCGATACAATCCGGCAACTTCGTCCAGAGTATCCGAATCCCCTACTGGCCATCCGCTATGTTCTCAGGCCTAGGGTGCAAAGACGGATGGATTCAGTTTAAGTACTCCAGAGTTTCATGTCGGCGGCACTCGCTACAATTGTTGTAGCAGCCGAAGTGGGTGCCCTGTGGCTCCTACCTGTGGCCTACTACGACATATGTAGAACGGCGCTCAAGGTGCTCATTGAGCATCCGCTTTGGATGACCCTCGGAGAAAAGGAACGACGGGCATGTCTTATGGGATATCAGGCGCAGATACGTCAGCTTTCTTTCTTTTTCAAAGAACAAATACCGCAATTGTCGGGACTGGACGGAGTGCAACAGATTTCGCCTTTCGATGGGCGAAACTATCAATCCTACACTCTTGGACTCCCCCTGCATGAGCTCTCCCCTCGGTCCGCTCACCGAGCGAGACCTGAAGATAACCATGGTGATACAGGGAATATGTGACCAGTGTAGGACGGAGGCCAAAAGTCTTCACGCCGCCGCAAGAACGAAATGCTGGGAGCGACTCCCGGAGATGTTCGGTTTTGCCGGGGTGGAAGGAATTGAAGGGACTTTGAAAAACGGGACCCTTACCATAAATTTATCATAGGCAATGAATTGTATTTTATCCTTCTAACGGTGCTCATATTCTTCGGCATGCAACCCAGCCCCTGTCCCCAAAAGGAATGATGCGATCATCTGATTGACGATCGTCAATCAATCGTACCACTCCAAAAAGTCTGAAAAAGCGCGAATTGTGGTCTGAGGAACGTTTCTCTTTTCCACCTTTCCCTTTCCCTCGCCGAAAAACATCATGGCCTTCTCTACATGGCTCCTGCTGCTCCTCACCCATCCCAATGAATTCCGCACCTTGGTGCAATACAAAATCTACCACGAACAAAGGCGCGATATCACAGCAAAGCAGGAGCATGCGACCTCGGGATGGGACCGCCAGACTATGCGGAGATGCTGGGAGTTCCTTGACCTGACCAGCAGAAGCTTCTCCGCCGTAATAAAAGAGCTGGAAGGTGATTTGGCACGGGTGGTATGTTTTTTGTTGCGGTGATGAAAATCGCGGAATGAGCTAACAATATCGCAGGTGGCCCTATTTTACTTGGTTCTGCGGGCCCTCGACACCATTGAAGACGACATGACTCTGTCGTCGGCTGTAAAGCAGCCCTTGCTGCGGAACTTTCCACGTCCACAGTCGGACTCCCGGCTGGAATTTCAAGGAGTCGGGCCCAGAAAAAGACCGACAGCTGCTCGTCGAGTACGAGGTGGTCATCGAGGAGCTCGGGCTCATTTCGCCCGCCTACCGGGACGCCATCCTCAGCATCGCAGAAAAAATGGGCCGCGGCATGGCCGATTTTGTCGCGCGCGCCGAAAACGAGAAACAGTCCAAGTACCTCGAGACGATCGCGGACTACGACCTGTACTGCCACTACGTCGCGGGGCTCGTCGGCGAGGGCCTCTCGCTCCTGTTCGCCGCCTCGGGCAAGGAGGCGCCGCACCTCGCCGGCCAGCTCGAGCTCTCGAACTCGATGGGCCTGCTGCTGCAGAAGACGAACATCACGCGCGACTTTGCCGAGGACGTCGACGACGCGCGGTATTTCTGGCCGCGCGAGATCTGGGCGGGCGCGAAAGTACGGCGGGGGTTTCGAGCGCATGGAGGACATGCGCGCGCCGAAGGCGGGCGCGGTGGCGCTGCCGGGGGTGCAGGAGCGCGCGCTGTGGGTGCTGAGCGCGCAGGTGCTCGACGCGCTGCGGCACGCGACAGACGCGCTGGACTACCTCCGCATGCTCAAGAACCAGAGTGTCTTCAACTTTGTCGCGATCCCCGCCACAATGGCGATCGCGACGCTCGAGCTGTGCTTCATGAACCCGCGGGTGTTAGCGCAGAACGTCAAAATACGGAAGGCAGTTGCTGCCAATGTAAGTCCCCTCCGTGTCCTCTCCTCGTTGACCAGCATGCTAATCAAACGCGTAGCTCATAATGCGCTCGACAAACCCGCGTGAGGTTTCCCTCATCTTCCGGGAATACGCGCGCAAGAATCCACGCCCGCGCCGTCCCCTCCGACCCCAACTTCATCCGCCTCAGCGTCGCCTGCTGCAAGGTGCTTTCTCTCCTTCCCGCCTGTCCTCTCTTTTTCTCACTACCCTTTTACTCCTCCCCAGATCGAGCAATGGTGCGAACACTACTACCCCCTCCTTCGTCCTCATCTCCGCCGGGGCCTCCGGCGGCGGCCTCCCTCCAGCAAGTCCATCAACCCCGCCGATGCGCGCGGCGCGACCTTCATCGCGGGCGAGAAGCGCGAGCAGGAGCGGCTCCAGGGGCTGCGCATGGAGAAGCTGCGCGCGGACATCGCGTCGGGCGTGCGGCAGCCGGCGAAGGTCGACGACGGCGCACTGCGGGAGTTTTGATGTACCTCGGCGGCGGGGCGGTGGTGCTGGTCGGTGTCATTGGGGCGGTGGTGTATCTGATTATGCAGCTGTCGGATTAGCTGCTGTCGTGGCGCGGGGCGGACGTAGGACCATGCACATAGACTATAAAATATCTGCAAAATCTTGCTGTACATTATCACCTACATTTTCGTTGTACATATTCTTATCCACACAATGTTTATGCAATAATATGCCGTGGCTTATTATAATGATACAGGTGTGGGTCTGTAATAGATACTGGATTTTGTCGTCGTGTATCGTACATTGCGGTATACCACCATAGCGGGTCGGACGGACTCCATTACACCCCCTCCCCAATGAGTCTCGTCGGCGCCTCGACCCACCCGCGCCACGCCTCCACAAACGACGCCAGCTCCGCCCCCTCCACGACCCCGATGGTCCCGCGCTCCACGACACCGGCAGCTTCAGCCTCCGCGCCCCGCCCCCTCCCTCCTTGCCTCCCTCCGCGTCCTTCCAATACCGCTCCGACACATCCCACACCCACTCCGCCCTCCCCAGCGCCACGATCGCGACGCCCCCGCCGGGCACCAGCACCGGCGCCCGCGCCCGTCCCGCGCCCGTCGCCCCCACGTTGCTCACGCTGATCGTCCCCGCGCCGAGGTGGTGCGGGGCCAGCCCGGAGGGCACGCGCCGCCCGAGCGCGGCGAGGTGCGTGATCTCGGATGCGAGGGCGAAGGACGCTGCGCGTGTCGGCGGCGCGGAGGAGGGGCGTGTAGAGCCCCGTGGGGGTGGCGAGTGCGAGCGCGATGTCGGCGTGCGGGGCGGATGGTGAGGGTCGGTTTCCCAGGTGTGGAGTGTGATGGTGCGGAGGAGGGTGGAGGGGTAATGGAGGCGCGGAGGAGCGGCCAGTCCATCATTGTGCGGGCGAGAGTCTTGAGAAGGAAGGGGAGGTAGTGAGGCGCATGTAGCGCGCGGTGTCCGGGACGTTGGGGACGGCGGGGATCCCGGCGCCGAGTGCGAGCGCGGGGTTGAAGGGTGGGGGCGCGTCGGATGGGGGGAGGTAGTGCGTGGGGATGTGCGCATTCAGGATGGGAAGGAGAGCGTGGAGGTCAGTGATGTCGAGCGTCGTGGAGTACCCGAACAGCGGAATTTCGAGGCTCTGAGGGAGAGTTGTCAGGAGATGTTTAGGGAGGGTAGGAGATAAATACCTTAACCATGGCACGATACATTGCGTGTCGCGTGCGACCAAGCTCGACAACAATGTCCTCTCCACACTGTGTGGGTGCTGATGGTGGTGTAGAGGTGCGTGAAGAGCCGGAGAGGTATGCCTCGACGTCGGCCTTTTCTACACGGCCACCCTTTCCACTTCCCGGCGCCAGAAGAGCGAGGTCGACGCCCTGCGTCCGGGCAAAGTGGCGCACAGACGGAGTTGCAAGGGAATTGTTGCTTTCTGAACCCTTCTCCGGCTTGAAAGATGGGTCCAGCGGATGACGCCTGCGCGGACTCGGTGCAGCCTCTGGCTCGGACGTCACAAGCGTCTCCTTCGGCTCTTCCGTCCTTGGCGCGGGGCTTTGCCGGCTCCTCCGTCCCACTAGCCTTCTCCACACCCTCAACCGCCTCTTCCTCGACCTCAATCGTGCACAGTCCCTGCCCAACCTTGGCGACCTGCCCCTCTTGCACGAGCAGCTCCTTCACCACACCGTCAAACGGGCTGGTGATCTCCACGCTTGCCTTGTCGCTCTGCACCTCGCAGAGCGGGTCAAATGCAGTGATTGTAGCGCGCGGGGAGACGCTCCAGCGGATAACCTCGCATTCTGTGATGCCTTCGCCAATGTCCGCGAGCTTGAAAGTGTGTACGACCTTGTTCGAGGCCCAGCGAGTCTGGAAACGCGCGATGAGGCGCGGGGAGTGCCGAATGCCGCGCAGGAACATGGCAGAGATTCTCCGTCACTAGAAAGAGGTCCTTTTCGATCCCAAATGTCGCTCTTGTGCCGCTCCTCCGAACGCGAAGGTCGTGGGTGATATTCCAAGTAATAGAGCCGATGAAAGTAGATTCAGATGAAGGAGAGTTTATCCAGTAAGCTTAGCAGGTTTCAAGGCAGAGGTTCTAGTAAAAAGAGCAAGCGGCAAAGCCGGAAAATGGAGTGGGACGGATCTTAGCCATGAGTGACTGTGATGTCACGTGTCACACCGCCGATATGTGTCGCTTTGACCCAATTCAATTCGCGATTTCTTCTTTTTCGCTGAGCGTCGATGGAGGATGGGTTCTCGGCCATATGTGAATATCTTCGAGGTTTTTGGGTCATTTTACAGCGTGAAGCAGATGTCAAAACACCGCTCTAGTAGTCTACCATTTGAATACAATCAACGAATTCGGATCGTATACACGTTTGGGACTCCTCCGAGCCAATCTAGTAAAGCAAGAATTAATTACAATTCGCCTCCGAGCAACAGATGGCCTGGGGGATTGACGTCCTTCTTTCTTGAATACCATGCTATAACCGGCGACCTGGGTAGTAACCCTCGCAATACGCCTTGAGCTCGTCGTAGCTCAGTAGATGGCATTCCAGTTGCTGAGGGCCGTTGGCGTCTGCCGTCGGTGAGCATGTGAATATTCCCCAGCTATAAGAAGTTAAAAGGAATCACGTCCTGGTGGTCCGACGGACGGGTTCCGTCTGCGGATGGAACAGGCACGAATGATACGGTTCGTCCGTCTCCCGAGGAAGGTGCGATTGTATTCCTATCGAGTGAGTTCAAGTGGCCGTACGTATTTTCGAACGAGGAACAGCACTGACCTTCCGACTGAACGTCGTCAACTCACTGATTTGCGCAGCGATTGGTTTCAGAGCCTCCCTAAGAGTTTCTCTGAGAGCCGGGTGGAACCACACCGGCGGAGGCGGGACATATCTTCCAAATCCAATTCCGTACCAATGATGATAAAAAGAGGGAAAATTCAGAGGGACGGAGCAACGCACCACCACTGAGTTTTGGGCCGCGATGCTATCCGGGGAGGCGATGGGGGGACGTTGGCAATATTGACAAAGGGAAAAGACCAGGCGTTGAGAGGGTTGCAATCGTGGTCGGTGGCAAGTTTGGTCCGGTCGTGTGATCGCGTTTGATCGTTCAACGTTCACTCCGATTGATTGCGGTGGGCTCGGCCGACGAGGCCGAAACAGGGGGATGTGGTTGAATTGAGGTCGAGTCTAGTGTATATGGAATTTGAAGGCCAAGAAGAGAAAACAACAACGAACGAACCCGTTCGCGCTATTCTATAATGTATGCAACTGAATATTTGTGCGGTTGGATTTACTCTCCAGAAGAGGGACAACCCAACCACTTCTCAGCGGGTCTTCTCCAGCAGGGAAATATCTACCACTCCGCAAACTCCACTCGTAATTCCCCGTAACCCAGTTCGCGATCCCAGTGACATACATCTTGACCTGGTCACGCATATGGACCGAACCGCACGATGGTAGATCCCGCATCGCGGTGCAGAACTCCTCGACTTTCTCGCGGTACCACACGCCCATAAAGTCCATCGCGTCTTGGCTCGAGAGCCCCCGCTCGTGCATCACGACGATCACAGCGTTGTGCGTGTCGCCACGCGCATACTCGACGTTGAAGGAAAGGATGTCCTGCAGCCGCATGTACATCAGCAACTCGACGTCTTTTTTGGGAAGACCGCAGTTCAGGACATACATTCCCTACACAAACCAGGTCCAGACCGAGTGTCTCCAAATGAGTGATTCGCGAATCCCGCAGAATATGGGGCGGGATTCCATACGGTATGAGCAGTAGATTGAAGCAGCATGTCACTGCCCCCGTTTCACGGCGCAACGCGAGATACGACTCAAGGGAGCTTCGGACGGTCTGCCGATCCCGGTCCTCTGCTTCAGCGATGACAGCCGTGAGGTACTTGTTGTAGTTGACGGTGAATTCATCCAGCACATCTGCACTCGAAATGAGATGGAGACGCTCGGAGAAACTGTAGAGATGAGTGATCAGTTGAAATATCACGTTGAAAGTGGTGGATTCTACGAGCCTTCTGTGCATCTCGCCGACGGGATGTTCCCCCGCCGCCCTCGGTATTTCCCAATTACTATAACAATTTTAGCAGAATGTCATCGAACCGCCATAAATAGCCCCACCGTAACGCGTCCATCGAGGTTGCAGCGACAGCTCGGGCATCTTGCGCAGACAGCTGATCCGAGAGATCGTCGAACACAAAGAGCAAGTTAACCAAATCGCAGGCAACCCTGTAATGTCGTGGGTCGGTGAAGTGATAATACACAATGGATGCCAAGGCGCCGAAATTGGCCGCTCGGAATGGCTTCAGCCGTGGACCGGATAATATGCAAAGCGATTCGATCCAAGCTATGGACTCGGCTGATACGGCGGCCTCCCACTTGCTATGGATGACGGTGAAGGGCCACCGCTCGTGGATGTCTGGAAGAATCAAGTTCATTGTCTGAAGACCAACAGAGGTCAATGTCTGAGCATACTATGTATACGACAACAACGCCAGTGGACTCACGAAAAATTGTTTAATGTAGAAAGACGGTTTTGCAGCGAAGTCTTGCTGGGATGTACAGAACGGTGCTGGGGAGGTTGCCCATCCAGCAGCGTTGTAAGGCTATTTGTACAATTCTATGGTAGGATGAAGTGGGATAAGGCCATGATTGAAACGACTCGGACCGGATCCGACGGGTTCTGTCGCTCCCAACGGAGCCAGCGTCTAGTGAAACCGTAAACAGTCTCATACCGCAAATAGTGATATTTCATGTAGGTCTGAAAATGCAACGGAAAGTGTGAGTTTTGGAGCAAAAGGAAATGAATTACGCAGGACCAATCGGCGGCATGTTCCGCGAAATCATGTGCCCTGTGTATTGTTGTTACGCACAATAGAGCTACCTCAATTGTTCTATTATTTCCGTCGATCACCCTGGAAGAAACGGCTGATTTCAGCTGGTTACAAACAGCTGAAAGTGCACTTTTCAGCTGATTGTGAAATGGCAGCCGAAAGCGGCATTTCGGCATTCCTATCTCTGTGCCCGAAATGGGCTTTTTCGGAGAATTATATGCACTGAAGCTGCCAGATAGTGATAGTGATAGTGATATATTATACACAGCATGGTCCAGTCTCTGAACACTGTGTTCCCAGGGTTACCCCGGCATGCACGAGCCCTTCGTGCCTGGACCCCAACAATCCTACTTGACGAGCTATTCGAACATTACCCGAACGTCTATCTAAAGTAGGGTGGAAGTGGCGCAAAAAGATTCTAATCGTTGTGCCGTAGTAGAGATCTGGGAGAACCAGTGACATTGTCTAAAGAGCAACGGAAGTCATTGTCCCTATAACGAGGGATACAATGCCACTGACTCACCGGAGATGTGAATGTGGAGAGGCGACTCTGCGTTGAAGGGTTCGGGCGTACAGAATGGTATCTGGAGGCTTTCCATTAAATACTCGTACCGGCTATTATCATAGAGGCTTACCATTACTGTAAATGGTCGTACTACCGGCCACTTGTATGGTGGGGATTAGCCAACAAAGATGTGGTTAAAACAGATATCGTATCGCTGCGACGGGTTCTTTCACCTGCTTATTGTCAGACTGTAAACAGGCTGGCACCACACTAAATTAGACCAAGCTTGTATCGGCGTGAATCTTGTTGGGAAAGAAGAAAGGAAGAACATGTATCAACTGCGGTGGTTCCTAAAAGGAGCGTAGTACTTCCTTTGACGGGAGATAGAGTAAGTTCTGCTTGAAAATAGAAAAAACCTGCGAACCAATTGCTCACCGATCAGGAGGGCCCCCTGGGTGTAGTTCTTTACCAAGATTATTGTTGGAATTCGACTCGGTTACTCGCTACCGGCAATTCGCCCGAGTCGCTGCCGCTGTTGAGTTGGTAATTTCGAGCTACAATCTGCTATATCCTCTTTCTCCCTGACTGAATCCCCTAGCTGCTCGCGAGAACTGTTGATACCCCCGAGAGACGGATGCCATCATGCAGTGGACGCCGGGTACTTCAACAATCACTTATATGGAGGATTCCTGGGGAGGTTGAGCGACTTGTCGCTATGTGCGCGGAGAGACGGCAGTGGGGACGGGTAGCGGGACAGGTGGCAAGTCGAAGTTGGGTCTCGTCGTGTGATCGCATTTGATCGTGATGCATGTTCCGAGTCAAACTCCGATTGACCGCAGGATCGGCTTCGTCGGCCCAAACAGGGGCGTGGTTCAGAATGAATGCACGAACCGAAAACTGCGAGAACGGGGTGCTACTTTTAGTGCAACACGGGTCGCGCGGAGATCGCAAGTTCGTGAAACTCCGTGATTAACCCTGGAGGCTGGCACTGCATTCCAAAATGTCGAACAAAACATGTTGGACACATGTTTTTCAGGTACAGACAGTAGGCGAGCTACAAACTCTTTGCCTACTGTCTCACCGGAGCTGGATGCGCATTTCGCAGGCGAACGACGAATACGGATCAGTCCGATCGAAACTGAACATATCAACATACATAGGTCTAACGATTGAACAGAACGAGGCTACAGACGCTTGAAGAACGAGACTCGTACCCTGTTCGGTGAACGAACCGGGACATTCCGCGCTGCCTCGTCTGCATTCTGAACAGAGTATCCCGTTTAATTGCAGTGCTCGCTATGTAGATCCTGTGGCCATTTGCTTCTATTCGCCGATCACCTGCGGACCCTTCGGTGATGTTGACGGCGGTGATTGATTTTTCTGTGGCCACAAAAGACGTGCAAGACTTGAGCGACACGCAGTTTTCCTTCCCTCCATCCTTTTACTCTCGCAGCTTCAATGCAGCTCTCCGTCTTCGTCGTTCTCTCCACCGCACTCACTGCAATGGCCTCCCCAACTGGAGGCCATTTCCGTGCAGTAGGTGAATTAGCTCACCATCGTCCAAAATGCTGAGGGTCCCGCAGCGCGAGGCGTCACCCCCGGCGCACGTAGACGGCAACGTTCAAGTCTGCACAGATGTCAACTCCGCTGGTGTCTGCCGGGTGTTTCCTTTCGCCAACGGCGAATGCATCAGCTTCGACAAGCACGGCGCCTTCAACGACAAGGTGTCTACCTTCAACCCAGATATCAATGTTCAATGTGCCGTGTTCAAGTGAGTCTGAGTTCCTTGTTCCTTTTACATTGGGAACCGACCTGTCCTCGTAGGGATGGGGATTGTTTAGGCACCACTCTCAACATCAATTTCCCCGGGGCAGACGATCTCACGCCCTTGAACTTTAACGACGAGATGACCTCTTTCAGATGCAACAGCGTTGGATCAAAGGCGCCTTGAATGTCTATGCAAAGTAGAGAGCTGTTTGGCAAATGTGCCAACTGAAGCAATGGACCCCTATGTAGCTCTTTCTAATTGTTGTCTCCACATCTGTGTATTTAGTTGTTGGAATGACGAGCGGACAATATCACTAGAATAACTGAGTCGCGCTGGTAAAAACGAGGAGCGATGTACGGGGATCAATTGACCGCGCGATGCCTGTCGTGATCCGTTGACGTCACGTCACGAGGATATCACGGGATCGCGTCGCGCCTTTCTTGTCTCTTTCTTTGCTCTTTCTTCCACGACGACATGAAGCTCGAGAACCTCCGCCTTCGCCTCCGTCTCTCAGACATAGAGTCTGAGCTATTGCAACTAGAGACCCCCAGTTCTTCGAGCTCAAATCGGCGATTCAGTCCTCGACTGAAGGAGGAGCGACAGCGCCGGCTAATGAAGGAGAGGATAACCATTCAGCAGTCGCTGCACCTCATTGTCTATCCCATTCTCACCATCCCCGTGGAACTCACATCCGAGATCTTTCTTCACTGTCTTCCGGTCGATCCAGCTCAACCGAACGCGAGATTGGCGCCGCTGCTTTTGGGTCGAATTTGTCGCATGTGGAGGAATATAGCATATGCCAATCCCATGCTGTGGGCTTCTCTAGAACTCACTGTCTGGGGCCGCAATGCCCTCAAATTCAGGGTAGAGGATTGGCTCCGCCGCACTGGAGGCGCGCCACTCTCCCTCAGCTTGGTGCTTCCCTATGGCCATTGTCCCTTCTTCGGCCCCAAATTCTGTGACTGTCCTTCCTCGCCCCTTTCTACCGACCATTGGAACCGTTTGACGACATTCAGCGGCAGCAATTTCACTTCTATCGAGTGTATCGCCTTTTTCAATCTCGCTCCGAGGCTCATTCGGTGCGAGCTTGTCTCCATTACTGGTTACCTTCCTCCAACCCCCGGCACACGCACTCTACTTGGCGATTTGGAAGACCTCACCCTCACCACGCGTGTGGGACACAACTGCACGTTACTGTTGCTCCTCGACTCACTCACTGTACCTAAGCTCCGATCTTTGCGTCTCGTTTGCACGTTTCGTCTCCCCCCCGACAATCCATTTCTTTCCTTCCTCCAAAGAGCCCCCGCCATCCAAACCTTCAGCGTTCAATTCCGTGACGAATCCCCCGAGCCTGAGTACGGATTTCTCATCACAATTCTGGACGCGATGCCGACCCTGATTTCCTTTGAATTACGGATCGTATCCTCCGCCACCATCGTCTTCGATCTGCTCCATCTACTCAACGACTCTACCACCTTCCTCCCTCGCATTCAGAAGCTCCTTTTTTCCGTAGCTCAGAGTGTGGCATGGGAGGATAGCTTCACTCCAATCCTTATTGATGCGCTTGGTTCGAGGTCGGAGGCCAAATCTGGCATCGCTCGGCTCGTGGATTTCCGGTTCTTATTCAATCCCGTGGCGGAATTAGAGGCGCAGATTTCCGGTTGCGTTTCGAAGATGAAAGGGAAGGGAATGCAGATTTACGTTGGTTCAGAGATGGGTATGCTGCTGTAGGTTCAAGGGACAGTAATTGTTCTGGTAAGCTGCAGGCTTCCTAAACTATCGGCGCTCATTCTTTCATCAGATACGCTTTTTCATCGCCAATGGTTCAAGGTCAAACACTTTTTCTTTGCTACACTGTCCCACTATCATGTTTCTTTCACTCTGCATTACCGGCTCATTCACTGTACTCTACATAGATTGTAGTAATTCGACTCGAAATGTTGTAAAATGGTTGTTTGTCGAACTTGAAGAATGGGCTGATCCTCCAAACCAAAAAGTACGGTTTGCCGCAGTCCAGCAGGTTCATCGGCGATGCTGTCGAGATACGAAATCAGACAGAGGTTCATTGGAAGCTAATAGCGACACCGTGAGGCTACACGGTGGCCTGGGAGCGACAGAGATCATGAGCAGAACGGATAGTCATTTATATCGGTACATGCTACCTAATATGCGCGTTGCGGAGGAGGGGATGTTCTAGATAGCGGAGAAGAAAAGAGTATGGCATTTCTGTCGTGGATCACGGTGAGAGCATCTCCCGATCGCTTCAATTCCTCCCACCCCGGTAAACCGAACATCTCCGGTGGTTGCTCCCAGAATTTCGCTCTCGCGGCGGCGTGAAAAGCTTTGGCCTCTGACTCGCAACGATCGCATAGTCTTCCTATGATCAAATGCACGCACTTTGTCTTCTTGGCGCGTACAATACACAGTGCCCAAATGTTACAACGCGCGACAGCAAAGGAACTGCATGTCATATTTGTGTGCGAGACGGAGGACTCAAAGAACGGTGGAAAGGGTGGTCTGTGCTGGAGGGGGCATAAGGAGACTTAGATGAATCAAAGGCGGTTGAGTCAGCACCGAGCGGAATCCCCAAGCGAAGGAGTGCCGTATACTCGGGGTCAAACATCGCCTTCAAGAATAATTCGAGCTCTGCGGGATCGTCGTGGATATTCACCACCGGAACTCCTCGGATTGGCTCGCCCTCTTCAGACTCGGGAGGCTGGGGAAGTGCAGCATGCTGGCGAAGACCAAGCAAACTTACGCCACGAAAACCCGAAAGATGCATTTTTGGGCTCGGAAGATAACAATTTCTGGGGAGAACCACAACCTCTTCGCAAGGTCATCTTGGGCTGCGGTGCGCATTTGGTGGATGGTGGCTGAGGAGGGCTGAGGACGCGTTAGGTAACGGCACGTGCCCTCGTTGACACTTGATGGAAAATGGAAACCGAACACAGCGACAAACAATCGCGTTTCAACCATGACCTCCATCACTCCCATTCCGAGACCTCACCTTGACCGAGCCAAATCCGGGCCTTTGATCGACCTAATGAACAACATGCCAGGCTGGACGGAGGCGGACTTTGAGACATTCAAAGTGTGTTTGATATTTCCACTGCTCAAGGGTCCCTGAGGGGTGTCCGAATCGCTGATCCAACATGGCAGAAGCACGTCGCAGCAGCGGCACAGAGTTCCGGCCTGGACACATATAGTGGGCCGGAAAACCAGGATCCAGTGAAATGGAAGAAATTACTCAACAATGTAAGATGACTCATTACGCGTGGATTTGCCTTCGATGAACTTACGCGTCGCGTTTCCAAGTGCCGGAAGAAATTCCCTCGACTGGACGACTTCGAGGGCCAGTGGCCGCTCGACATGTACTATGCAAAATGGACACATTGGCGTTCTGTTCAAAAGAAGCAAAAGGAGAAGAAAGCTCAAAACGCGGGTATGCAGCAAGACACGAACTCAAAAAAGCGTAAGGTGCGGGAGGGAGGCGAAGACGATAAGGAAAATGAAGAGGTACGTCCTGCGCGTCGATACGGCCTTGGTTAATCCCTTACCAGCATCCGGGTTCGTCGAGCGCGAACCGCAAACAGCCCGAACCACAACATGAAACCGTATTACGCCAGCGCACGTCTCAAGACGCGTCTTCGCGCGTGTCTCAGACTCAGCCGAGGTCTATCGCCACCAGCAGAAATACTGGGTCACAAGAATCGCGTTCGGACGACGTGCGTTACTTATTCTAGCCCGGGATTTACGGTGCTAACTCGTTTCCAACTGCAAAGAACACCGGCGCGTCCACCAATACCCGCAAAGCCAGCGCAGGATCCTTACAATCCTGCCACGACCGTGTACGGGCCCTTACGCGTCGCCATTTGAGCACTGACGAGTTTCATCTTCCCAGTCTTTCTGCGCAAGCCGGACGAATTCCGACGGGTCCACCCAGACTAGGCACGACGCCGGGTCTTCAAGCTCTCGCAACAAACATGTACATGTACGCTGCCCCACACGTCGCCATTTCTGCTGTTAACCAATTCAACGCGTCAGTCTTTGTCCGCCAGTCCGAATAGTACCAGCGCATCCATGGGTACCACAGGGAACCCCGGAGCTTCAGTTTCCGGCAACCAAAGGGTAAGCTATCCTACGCGTTGCTTTCAGCCGCTGACGAGCACTTCCCAGTCTTTGACCGGAAGTCAGACAAGTTCCAGCTCATTTGCGCCGTCCGCTTCACCGGCCGGGCCACCTTCTCCATGTGCGCAGCCCGCCAAGCAGCCCGATACGTGTCCTCAGCTCAGCCCCTGTGTTCTGTGCGGCCACCAACCGCCCGTCCCTGCTCACGAGACAGCGCTGTTGCAAAAATGTTTCCTGCATCGCGGCGCCCTGCTCCTTCCCCTCGCCGCTGCCGGTGTCGTCACCGACATCCATCTGCGCGTCCTCCTCCGTCTCAGGGAGCGATACCGGAACGAGCTCGTGCACTCTCTCGCTCGCGTGGACAAGATCACGTACGTGGAGAAGGCCGACATCCTCGACGCGCTCGAGACCTTCCTAGATATGAACCCGGATGTGACTTCATCGCCGGAACGGGCGCGGAAGGTGCAGCTCGCTTCAATCCGCCGTCCGCCTAAAGGAGTAGAAAACATTTTGGCCATCCATACCTGCAAGTACAGCTATGTCAAGAGACACATGCAAGTCGCCGACGATGAGGAATACTTCGAGCTCGTGGTAATGTTGACTTTCTCTGTTCTGTATTGCCGTCGCTCACAATCTCATCCCAGGATCTTGTCGAACGCCAGATTCCTTGGTATCTCGACGCGTCTGTCCCGATTGAAGAGCAAGACAAGGAGCAGCTCGACACGCTTGTCACCAAGGTAGGGCTTTCATGATCTTTCGAATCGCGCTGACGCCGGCCCAGATCTGCGAAGAAAATCCTGGCTTGAGAAAATACGATGACTTTTGGCCCGTCTACCTGCATATCTGTCGTTTCCTCAGTGCACGCGCCGCCGGACTCGGACGCACGCCGAGGGAAAATATTAATTCGACCGCCCCAAAAGCACCCGTACGTCGTCTCGAGCTTCACATATTTGCCATCGTTTAATTCGTTGCTTTGCTCCAGCCACAGCACGAGTGTCCCCAGCTTGCCAAGTACCCGACTTCCGACGTGCCGGCCTCGATTACCGCGCTGCTGGAGGATTACGAGATGCAGGAGCTTGGGCCGGCGTTCCTTTCCCTTGGATTCAACTCGGACGCGGTGTTTACGAATAACCTCACGTCGCAGCGGAAGAAGGACTGCATTATTGAAAATTTGGTCGAGCGATTTCCGCACTGTCCAGAATTCCAGCTGCTGATGCTGCGTTATATCGTTGAGCGGGTTTGATTGAAGATATTTTTCGATGCGTGTACACCTGATGATCTTCATACTTGACCAATGAATTGTACCCAGTGCTTGTATTGAATACGACACGATATATACTGTAGATATAAAAACTGTACAAAAGTAACATCTTGAGCGACCGCAAAGAAAAAGGCATTGAGTAAGTAGAGTGACGGAGAATATTCATTATACGTAGTCTGCGAGCCTGCAAATCACTGGTCCCCCGGGCAATTTTCGACTCTGCCCTGCTGGAAGCCTTTCAAAATGAGCTCGCGTTGATTAATTGTAACAACACAGCGCGCACGTTCGGGGGGCATGCCGCATCGGAGGCCTCGGACGCGCCCACAGCTTCCACCAGCTTCAGATTTGCGGTGCGTATTATATTTTTGAGTTGCCGTATCAGATATACCCCGCCCGCTCAAGTTGATTCAAGCTTAGCAGTTGATCTCCTCCTCAAATCTAATAGGGAGGTGGAATGGAATACGAGGCAGCGAGTCAAGCTCCGTTACATATCGACGGTGCCACTCATTCCTTTTCGTCAGCGAGGCTTGAGGGTAATGCTAATAGGCAGATAGATGGCTAGCCTCATGAAGCGCAGCATCCTTGACACCCCAGCCCGAGATTGCCGCAAGGGATAGACTCAATTAAAGGCAGAACCACTTTCGGTGTACAATGAGGGACATTCGCCGAGGGGAAATTCGACCCGCTCTCGGCGCGTCCGTACGTCGTCTCAAGCTCCGCATCTATTCCATCGTTTAATTCATTGCGTCTGCAGCCGCCGCACGAGTGTCCCACCTTGCCAAGTACCCGCCTTCCGACATGCCAGCCTCAATTAGTACTGTGCTGCTGGAGGACTACCAGGTGCAGGAGCTTGGGCTGGCGTTCCTTTCTCTTGCAATTGGATTCAACTCGGACGCGGGATTCATCAACGACGGCACGTTGCGGCGGAAGAAGGACTCCGTCGTCGAGAAGTCAAGTAACCGAACGATTTCAGACCTGATGCTGCGCTGCAATTGTCGAGCGTGCCTGATTGGAGACCTTTCTTGATAGTCTCTTGCACAGACTTCCCACTCGCAACCTCGTTCTGAAGTCTGTTAGTTACCGCGCCTTGATTACCGTTACCCGCCCTTATTATGTAAGTTTCCATTTTGGGAACTCACGTGTTTGTGTCCCGGACGCGTTGAATTGCGTTGTTGACGCGTTTTTCAAAGGTTTCTGTCTTGGAACAGCGTTAATTGTTGTTTTGTGCTCTATAACACACCATCATGGAAAAAGGACCCCATGGGAGGGTGCCGACACCCAATTGTGCGCCTGGAGCTGCTTTTGATGCCAACTCATGCACAACTACTTTCTTGATGTTGTATTTTCATAGTTGCGGCAACTTGCCCAATGAACCGTCGTGAATCGTGCACCCGGCACCTGAATTCCACTATGGCATGACCAATGGTAGGTTCCGTGGCGTCTACTGCCATAGAGGACCACGGGAGGTTCAACAAGTTGACCAAAGTTGACCTTGTCGAATGCATAGGGGTAATTCGGTTACGACATCACTCACTGCACGTGTGTCAGAATTTTGTGGAGAACCACCACGACCTGGAGGCCTCACCCCGCAATGGCCGCCGCAGACGAACTTCGTAGGGTGGAAAAGTTATGGTTCTCTCCTGATGTCGTGATTCTCCGAGCCCAAGATCGCATCTTCCGCGTTTTCGTCGCAATTTTGAAGGAAAAGTCCTCCGTATTTGCAGATATGTTTCTGTTCCCCCAACCGCCCCCTTCCGACGTGGAATCATTGGAGGGGAGTACCGGTGGTGACCCTCCACGATGACCCGGCAGAGCTGGAGGTCTTTCTCAAGGCCATCTTCGATTCTGAGTGAGCTTTTCATCTGCCTTGCCCTCGATCGGCGCCCTGATGAAGGCCTAGTTTCTTCATGCCACCGCCAGCTGAGAGTAAATTCACGGATGCTTTGGGTATCCTTCGTCTCGCGCACAAATACGACATTCCTTATCTTCGCCGCCGTGCACTAGAGCATCTCGAGCCCATCTATCCTGCCCGCCTAACGAAATACGATTCCCGCGACTCGGACCCGGACGTAACATTGGACTATGAATCCTCGATCCAGGCGTTGGCGCTAGTCGAGGTTGCGTCGGAAGTCGATGTCCCGTGGCTCCTCCCTGTAGCCTACTACAACATTTGCAGATGGGACCTCGCAACCATCACTGCAAGCCGGCTTTGGCTCGCCCTCGGAGAAAAGCAGCGGAGGGTGTGTCTCGTCGGCTCTCAGCGCCAGATGCGCCAATACCCGAAAATTGTCCACTTTCTCTCGGTTTCCAAGGACAGAAACGACGAGGATTGTCTGGATTGGGCGGAATGTAACAGAATTCGTCTGACCTTTCTTCAGCTTGGTCCTCAATTGTGTCCGTACATGAATTGGCCCCTCGAAATTTGGAGCGGCGGACCGCTTTGGGCTGCCCTCGCGGGAATGGGGTTATGCGAGCCCTGTACCACAGAGGCCAAAGCTCGGCACGCGGCGGCGAGACAGGAGTGCTGGGATGAACTACCCAGGATGTTTGATTTGCCGGGGTGGGATGAATTAGAGCAAATGCGTCGAGCGGCCGTTCCATCGTAATGTCGGTTTATTTCCAGGGCAATTTCCCTTCCTATTCTTGACGCTGAAGGGTTTTACAGGCAAAGATACTGCACATTTATATATCGCTGCGTCTCCTTTCTCCTTAACATGCTGGAAAGTAAAGTAAAGAAAACCGCACAAACACTCTCTCGCTCGCTGAGCGATTCTTTTTGCCCGACCTTCGAAGCTCTGTGGACGATACATACAAGCCGCACTCCGGCCGTATCCCCGCGACCCCCCGCGCAAAAACGAAGACCACCCTGATCCCCTTGGCCTCGTCTCTGTCTATCCGAGTACACACAGCCTCTCGGCCGACCAACTCCTCATGTCAACGACCTGCTTCAATGAGCTCCCACCCGAGCTGACCTTACTCCTCTTCTCTTCGCTGTCGACCACATCTCTGAGCAGCTCAGCTCTGACATGACAGTATCCTACA
This sequence comes from Mycena olivaceomarginata, assembly GCA_029378375.1. Classification (NCBI taxonomy): domain Eukaryota; kingdom Fungi; phylum Basidiomycota; class Agaricomycetes; order Agaricales; family Mycenaceae; genus Mycena; species Mycena olivaceomarginata. Next base: position 446,054 of record JARKIC010000085.1, read on the forward strand.
TCCGGACCGCGATTCCTGCATACCCCGTCGCCTGCCTGCGCGCTCCTCTGCGCGGCTCCTCATCACGGCTCCTCATCACGGCCCCACATCCTCATTCGATCTACCCACACACCGATGCCGCGTCCCCAGCTGCTGTGGTCACGTTCAGACCCCCCTCCGCGGCACGAGGCCCAACTTCGACTTCCACGCCACCCCTTTTCCTTGCCCGTGAACTCCTCTGCGCGGCGCCCCCACAGCTCCACACCATAGTCAAGCTTCTCTCCCCGCCTTATGCGATGCACCCAGACCCCCCAGCTGCCGTGGTCACGCCAGACGCGCCCCTCCACGTCGAAGCCCAAGTCAGATGAATCGTGCGTCGGCTGCGCCTCGACGCGGGCGCGACGGAGTGGGTCGAAGACGGATCGTGTACTGTCCCGCCAGAGTGTCGTGCTAAACCACGACCGCACCATGCTGGAGCCTCTTAGATCACAGCGCGCGACGTTCCGATGCGATGGTGCGGGAGGAGCGCGCGCTGAACCGGGCATCTGCGCATCGTCCACCGTCGCGCATCTCGCATCTCGAGCGGTCGCGGGCATGACGGCCATAGCGCTGGCGTCGGCGGTGCACGCGCACAGGCTGCCCCGCGCCGCATTCCAGCTGGTGTGGTAGAGCTAGATCGCCTTCCACGTCGGAGCTCCTCGACTTCGACTCCCACACCGCCCCTTTGCTTGCTCGGGAACTCCTCCTCTGCGCGGCCCCTCCATGGCTCCACATCGTCGCCAAACTTCTCTCCCTGTCTTATTCGATGCACCCAGACCCCGGCGCCGCGTCACAGCCCTTGTGGTCACGTCAGACACCCACCGCGGTCAATGTGGGAGATTTATTAGCATCCATCGATGCGGGCACAGCGGATTGGTGCGGGGACGGGACGGGTTCTAGCTGTGGCATCTCCCCGTGCTAGACCAGGATCGCGCGATGATGGAGCTACTCTTGGGCCACGGCGTCGCCTTCTGGGTCGACGGCACAAGAAAGCGCGCGCGCTGGATCAGGCATTTGCACACCGTCAATTCCCTTCCGTACCGCGCATCTTGAGCGCCGGGGGCACTATCGCACGGCGCTGGCGTTCGCGGGGACGGTCCTACTCCCGCCGGACAAAGGCGCAGACGGCTTATGCCATGGTATCCCTCCTCGCGCGCGAGCTTGTGCGCCACCGCACCATGTATAGCCAGTACGCTGTACAGCGCTATGGGTCTGCGGCGTCCTGCGTCAGCTGCAGGTCGTTGGTCGCGGAGGCCGGTAACGAAGTGGGGGAGAATTCGAAGGAGGGTGACGGACGGTGACTCCCCTGACGCATAGAGTCCGCACCGGCGCCGCGATGGAGATAATTTTGAAGGAGGTGCACATAATCTGTTGTTGCGGGCACGAGTGGGCATCTCCCGAAACCGCTGTGTGACCTTCGAGTCGCTCGCACCCTGATGCTTCGGCTACATATTCACGCTTCGCTACTCTAGAACTTGCTGCTAGTAGCCCGTGTAGTTCAGCTGTACATTTTATTCCCTTTCCTCCCCCTCCCCTCCTTCATCCTACTCCATGTATGATAAATGCCGATGATAAAAACGAAAGTAATGCAGTCTGTGCGCAAAACTGCGTGTCAAAGAGCAGAAGTCCATAGCTCAAAGTCCATAGTCCCGTACGGAATTCCCCGTCCCCCTCCTCTACCTCCCCGCAACTGCGTATGTACTCCATTAGATACTAGGATGATATTAGTAGGGGTGATAGCTACTTTACGGCTCTAAGGTAAAGGTAAGTAAGGTAAGCATGGTCCATGGGCGTAACGCAGACACCGCCGCAGGTATCACTCATCGTGCGAGGTGCGACGACATGCCCCACCCATGCACCATGGGTCAAGGTCATATCGCCGTATCCGGCGCCGTCCCCGCAATAGTCCCATAGCGCGTCTGCCCGGCGCTTGGTGTCCCCGCCCGGTCGCGGACAGAGGTCATGCCCATGGGGTCCATCGGCATGTGCATGTCCGTGAGATCGACCGTCGACGCCGCGCGCGAGTGCGAGGTGACGAACGCAGCGGCGATGTCCGGGCCGTAGTCGTCGGCGATTTGTCTGTGCGCCGCGTCAGCTTAGCTCTCATCGTAAAAGGGGAAAGAGAATCGTAAAGAGGAGAAAGACATAACGGGAAGGCAGGGCAAGGGAAGGAAGAGCAAACGTACGCAGCGTAGTTGTCCATAATGACCGCCACCGCGTCCGCCGTGAGCCGGTATGCCTTGGGCATCATGCCCTTCCCAAACCGATACGTGACGTGGTTCGCACACAGCAGCGCCGCCCCAATCAGCGCGACGTGGAACCCCACCAGGCTGAACACCGTGATGTACCACTTCTTCAGCAGCCCCTCCTCGAATGCCAGGTACGGCGCCTTGCACCCGGGAAGCACCGAGCGCGCGTAGCATGTAGCGCTGATGCTCGCCTCAACGTAGGGGTTGAAATACCCGCAGCACCCCAGCGAATTTTGGATGCGCCGCCGGGCGTCGATCCCAAAAGACTCGGACCAGGCGAAGTTGATCTTGGCTTCGAGGTTGAGGTTGTGCCGGCGGTAGGTGAGGTACCCCGGCGTGACGAGGAAGGCGAAGGAGAACCAGAGGAAGAAGCAGTAGAAGGAGAGGATGAAACGGTTATTGAGCATAACGCCCGCCCAGCCAAAGACAGAGGTGAAGACCGCGACGGCAGCGGCGAGGGTGGAGAAGACGAGCTCTGGGCGATTGGCGACGCGGATAACGTCTGCGTGCTCGAGAATGTCGAGCCAGATTAGGATGGTAAAGACCAGGCCGCTGAGGGCGAAAGCGGTGTACTACCCAAGAGTGAAAGAGATTAGATCAGGTGAGACGAAGGGGAGGGACGAGGCGCACCGCGAAGTTAAAAAAAAACAGCACCCACTTGAAGCGCGTCCACCGCGACCGCATCTCGGAGCGGTCAAACCATCCTTGTCGGGACGTGACGGGGTGCAGGTCGTCTCGGTCGTCCGGCATGCGCGCCTCGCCCTTCCGGAACGCGTCGACGCCTCCACCACGAGCCATCGCTGGCTCCGCCGCCTCTTCTCCGCCGCGCCTTCTCCGTCTAGCGCCAGAGGCTAAGACGCTTGAGAACTTCGCGGGCACGTAATTCAGTGAGAGCGAGGTCGAGGCGCGGTTTTCTGTATTCATCCCCAGGACGGAGGCCGCCCGGAGGGAGCCCGGGCGTTCGCCCGGATTGAGCCCGAACGGTGAGACGGCTCGAGTCGATCCCTCGCCTGCCCCCAGCAGCGATGACGCCGCGCCGAAGGACACGCTTCGGGTACGTGGTATAGCGCTGCCCAGCGGATGGGGGCGCGGGATCGGGGCGTCAAACATGGTGGTGGGGTCGAAGTCCTCGGGGGCGATCCAGCTCATGAGCTCCGACGAATTGGAGCGCGTGTGGGTGGGCCGCGCGAAAGATGAGGGCCCGGAGGAGGAGGGCGAGGGTCTGTGCGATAGCTCAGCATGGAGATTATAATGAAAGGAGAGAGGCACAGACGTGTGGTTCGTGGGCATCTGAGAGAGAGAAGAGTGCTTCTGTGAGCATATTAACGTCTACTCAAGAAGGCGTGTCGTACCAATGGCATAGTCACGGTACTGGCTGCTGCTCGAGACATCGCGGGCATATGCCCCAGGACGCGTAGGAGAGGGCATTATCGCTGGATGCTAGCGGGTGGTGGAAGAAACACGCCGACTGTGAGATTTAAAACGCGCCGGCCAAGATCGTTGCCGAAAGGGCGAGGATCACAGTTTCAGATAAGTCGGTAAGCCTTTGAGTCCAGAATCACAGCAGCAGCAGAGCAACCAGGCGACCCGGGGGGACCTCGTCAGCGGACTAGTTGGTAGACGGGGAGAAGAAAAGGGAAGGCAGCAGGACGGCGCCTCCCAAGGCCCATTTTGCAAGTTGTTTTGATCCCGACCTGTCCGGACATAGCACAGGGCGCGATCCACTGCACAGCCGTCGCAAATCCCCATGTGGCTTTTGCCATTGGCCGGCATAGGCCGGCACTGGAATCCTCCGTCAACAACATCTCTTCGAACTTGGAATCAGCTGGTATCTCACCACTGGCAATGGTGCGGACATCACATCCGCGGGACCCGTACGCAAATCGATCGATGTTCGGGCTCCAAAGGCCGCACAGTGATAATTACGCGAGCAAGCGAGGCAAACTCTACCATTTGCCAGCACAGCAAACGCGTGCCGTATTGCGGGTTATATTACCTCCAGAAGCGACTCAAAATTCTTTCATCTGGACCAAGTAAGTATCAGTCTCAGAACGACGGTAATCAGAGCCCGTACTCGACGGAGTCTTGCGAAGCTTGATCTGCATAGCTGGCAGTAAGGCGGACCCCGCGTCCATTTACGCTGCATGTCCGTATCAGATCCTGCCGGCGGTCAGTAGAAGACCCTCCCCCGGACCTCCGCCGCTTTTCCTCGTTTGGATGTGTCGTGGGTGGTCGGCGTCTAATTTCCTTTGAAGCCTTTCCTATTATCCTGATATATTCGAATTCCTGTCGGGACCCCGTCCAAGAGTCAAAACTAAACGCTCACACAGAAAGTGGTTCTTTTTTGCTCTGACTTTAGTCTGAATTAAAGCAACCCCCAACCGTGCGGCGATGTCGGGTTCGAACGTCCAGCATGCTGCGCTTCATGAAGCTATCCACCTATCTGCCTATTAGCATTACCCTCAAGCCTCGCTGACTAGAGGAATGAGCACCGTCGATATGTAACGAGCTTGACTCGCCGTCTTGTATTCCATTCCACCTCCTTATTAAAGAAGGAGATCAACCACTAAGCTTGAATCAGGAAATAGACACTCGCGCGGGCGGGGGTACATCTAATGCGGCACCCAAAAATATAATATGGACCGCAAATCTGAGGCTGGTGGAAGCTGTGGGCACGGCCTCCGACGCCGCCCGAGCACGCAGGCTGTCGTTGCAATTAATCAATGCGAGCTAGATTTAGCCAGAGTTATACCTGACTGTTGAGATTCCTAACAGATTCAGATTTAAAGACCTGGTGAGGCAGTGTCAATAGGCAATAGAACGTACTCAAAAACCCGGCTCGCCGAACCCACAGTCGAATTTCAACTAAGTTTATTCCGGTGGTGAATGAGGTGCCGATGCCAGACGTGAGCGACATTTCTACCGAGGTAATGTCGCTACTCGGGAGGAAACCCTGTTTTTGTCGTCGAGGATTGGGGAATGACCACTTCAATCCCTGCGTTGGGGCGGAAATGGACAGTGGAGGTCTGTATGGTTTATCAAGAAACGAAACCAAGAACCCCGTCGTTGTTCACCGCACATGAAAGCTCGACGACGTGTCGTTCTAACGTGAGCACACTGTGCGTCACAAGAGGCATTCAGAAAATTAGTCATCGCCTCATTAGCGCTTCGCATTGAACGTCAACGATGGCATCGCCGAACAAGCCTCAAGCTCGATCCACCCTTCCGGAAATAAGCCTCAGTGTCCCATGCTCACTAAGAAGGCGTATTCGAGCGGGATGGATATTCCAACGAACTCGAAAGTAAATGGCTTGCAAGCATACTGGATTGGATGGCGCAAATGCAGGCCTATATGGGCAAGCTGGAGATCCGGAATAACGGCAAAGCGGAGATAGGCTGCGTCGGGAACGTCAGGCGGGAATCAGTTCTTCTATTGACAGAGTTGATGTATAAATGAGGGGTAGTCTCCGAGTTACTGTCAATTTGCCTTGGTGCTACCGATGATGCGTCTCGGCTTAAGACGAACTGTGAGGGAGAAATCAACTACATATAAGAGCAAGTAAGTAAGGAGCCTTACGTTGACGCCGCCTTCACGGCTTCCCGCTCTTCCTTTAACGCGTCCTTCAGCTTTTGCACCTGCACGGTCACCGCGGTGTGTCCGCCCTGTGTGGCGGTAGTACGGTCCTGGAAGTCCTGCAAGAACGCCTCCAAACGCTTTTGTGTGGCCTTGCTAGACAATGCCTTGCTCGAAAGCGCGTCGATGCGCAGTGGTGGGTGTAAAGGCGCGTCCATGGATGACGCTTGAGAAGAGAGTTGTGACGCGTGATGGTCACATTTCAGCTTTTCTTGCCTTCCTCCTCGAATTTTGCATGACGGACTCTACAGATAAGAAGAATTTCCAACAAGTGGACGGCCTGTGGTTTGACGCCGATCTTGTCATTCTCCGGGCTGGAAATCGTATCTTCCGTCTCCTCACGACTGTCTTGAAAGAAAAATCGCCCGTCTTTGCCGGCATGTTTGCTTTTCCCTAGCCTCCGAGTCCCGAGTCTGAGACCGTAGGAGGAGTTCCGGTGGCCAATATGCACGACGATCCCGCACAGCTCGAAGTCTTTTTGGTTTGAAGGCGATGTTTGACTCCAAGTATACACGAGTCTTTTCTCGCACAGTCCAGATGCAGCCTTCGGTCATGATCATTTCGATCCTTTCCGCATTGAAACCCCCGCGTGGTCGCCGTGCGAGAGCCCGATGGTATGCAATGTAGCCCGGCTCGCAACGATCCATAATAGTGTTTAGGGCGTGGATGAGGATGATGCCTTGGACGCGTGGCATGAGGATGAATGGCTACATTTAGCGGCCACTGGTCTCTGTCAGCCGTGTTTGGAGGACGCGTATGGGCGGGCAAGGCTGAAGTTTTGAAACGAGCTTCCCAACTATTCGACCTTCCCGACTGGGAAACTCTTGAACAAATGCGGAGGAGTGCTCTTGACTTGGAAGCAGTAGTTCCAGGACGGGTTTCCCCACTTGTTTGACTTTTCGGATTTGGACACTCTTGAACAACTGCGGGAGAGTTTTCTTGGCGGGGTACGACTTTGTTTTGTAGAGCTCTATTTATTATTGACCCGAATGCTTTAGGTCGGTGAAGAGAACCCATGCGCGATCAATCATCTTGAAGGGCTTCCGGCAGGCCGGAGTCAAAAATTGCCCGGGGGACCAGTGATTTACAGGCTCGCAGACTACGTATAATGAATATTCTTGCAGCCAAGTTCACTCGTCACTCTTTACTCAATGCCTTTTTCTTTACGGTCGATCAAGATGTTACTTTTGTACACTTTTTGTATCTACAGAGTATCGCGTCGTATTCAATTCAAATACTGGGTACAATTCATTGGTCAGGTATGAAGATCATCAGGTGTACACGAAAAATATCTTCAATCAAACCCGCTCAACGATATAACGCAGCATCAACAGCTGAAATTGAGAACAGTGCGGAAATCGCTCGACCAATTTTTCAATAATGCAGTCTTTCTTCCGCTGCGACGTGAGATTATTCGTGAACGCCGCTTCCGAGTTGAATCCAAGGGAAAGGAACGCCGGCCCAAGCTCCTGCATCTCGTAGTCCTCCAGCAGCGCGGTAATCGAGGCAGGCACGTCGGAAGTCGGGTACTTGGCAAGCTGGGGACACTCGTGCTGTGGCTGAAACGACGCAATTAATTGAATGTTGACAGATACGCGGAGATCGAAAGGACGTACGGGCGCGTTCGGAGCGGTCAAATTTCCCCTCGGCGGGCGTCCGAGTCCGGCGGCGCGTGCACTGAGGGAAACGACGGATATGCAGGTAGACGGGCCACAAGTCGTCGTATTTTCTCAACCCAGGCTTTTCTTCGCAGATCTGGGCCGGCGTCAGCAGCGATTTGAAAGACCTTGAAAACCCTACCATGGTAATGAGCGTGTCGAGCTGCTCCTCGTCTTGCTCTTCAATCGGGACAGACGCGTCGAGATACCAAGGAATCTGGCGTTCGACGAGATCCTGGGATGGGATTGTGAGCGACGGCAATACAGAACAGAGAAAGTCAACATTACCACGAGCTCGAAGTATTCCTCATCGTCGGCGACTTGCATGTGTCTCTTGACATAGCCATACTTACAGGTATGGGTGGCCAGAACGTTTTCCACTCCCTTAGGCGGACGGCGGATTGAAGCAAGCCGCACCTTCCGCGCCCGTTCCGGCGATGAAGTCACATCCGGGTTTGTATCGAGGAAGGTCTCGAGCGCATCGAGGATGTCGGCCTTCTCCACATAAGTGATCTTGTCCACGCGAGCCAGAGAGTGCAGGAACTCTTTCCGGGATCGCTCCCTGAGACGGAGGAGGACGCGCAGATGGGTGTCAGCAACGACGCCGGCAGCGGCGAGGGGCAGGAGGAGTTCGGCGCGGTGCAGGAAGCATTTTTGCAACAGCGCTGTCTCGTGGGCAGGGACGGGGGGATGGTAGCCGCAGAGAACACAGGGGGCGAGCTGAGGACGCGTATTTGGCTGCTTGGCGGGCTGCGCACATGGAGGAGGGTGGCCCGGCCGGTGAAGAGGACAGCGCAAATGAGCTGGAATTCGTCTGACTTCCGGTAAAAGACTGGGAAGTACTCGTCAGCAGCTGAAAGAAACGCGTAGGATAGCTTGCATTTTGGCTGCGGGAACCTGAAGCTCCGGGATTCTCTGTAGTACCCATAGGTGTGCTGGAGCTGTTCGGACCGACGGACAGAGACTGACGCGTTGAATTCGTTAACAGCAGGAATGGCGACGTGTGGGCAGCGTACATCTTTGTTACGAGAGCTCGAAGACCCCGCCTCGGGCCTGGTCTGGGTGGACCCGTCGGAATTTGTCTGGAAAGATGAAACTTGTTAGTGCTCAGACAACGACGCGTAAGAGCGCGTACATGATTGTGGCGGAATTGTGAAGATCTTGCACTGACTTTGTGGGTCTTGGTGGACGCGCTGGTTCTCTGTGCAGTTGAAGAAACAACCTAGAGAGTTAGCACACGTAAATCCCGAGGTAGAATAACGCACGTCGTCCGAACGCGATTCTTGTGACCCAGCATTTCTGCTGGTGGCGATAGACCTCGGCTGAGTCTGAGACACGCGCGAAGACGCGTCTTGAGATGTGCGCTGGCGGAATACATATTCATGTTGTGGTTCGGGCTGTTTGCGGTTCGCGCTCGACGAACCCGGATGCTGGTAAGGGATTAACTAAGGCTGTATCGACGCGCAGGACGTACCTCTTCATTTTCCTTATCGTCTTCGCCTCCCTCCCGCACCTTACGCTTTTTTGAGTTCTTGTCTTGCTGCATACCCGCGTTTTGAGCTTTCTTCTTCCCCCGCCCCCTTTGCAAAAAACGCCAATATGTCCATTTTGCATAGTACATGTCGAGCGGCCACTGGTCCTCGAAGTCATCCAGTCGAGGGAATTTCTTCCGGCACTTGGAAACGCGAGACGTAAGTAAGTTCATCGAAGGCAAATCCACGCGTAATGAGTCATCTTACATTGTTGAGTAATTTCTTCCATTTCACTGGATCCTGGTTTTCCGGCCCATTATATGTGTCCAGGCCGGAACTCTGTGCCGCTGCTGCGACGTGCTTCTGCCATGTTGGATCAGCGATTCGGACACCCCCTTGAGCAGTGGAAATATCAAACGCACTTTGAATGTCTCAAAGTCCGCCTCCGTCCAGCCTGGCATGTCGTTCATTAGGTCGATCACACGTCCGGCTTTGACTCTGGAGGGGGCAAGTCGAGGTCTCGGGATGGGAGTGATGGAGGTCATGGCTGAAACGCGATTGTTTGTCGCTGTGTGTTCGGTTTCCATTTTCCATCAGGTGTCAACGAGGGCACGTGCCGTTACCTAACGCGTCCTCAGCCCTCCTCAGCCACCATCCACCAAATGGCCACCGCAGCCCAAGATGACCTTGAAAAGAGGTTGTGGTTCTCCAGAAATTGTTATCCTCCGAGCCCAAAAATGCATCTTTCGGGTTTTCGTGGCGTAAGTTCGCTTGGTCTTCGCCAGCATGCTGCACTTCCCCAGCCTCCCGAGTCTGAAGAGGGCGAGACAATCCGAGGAGTTCCGGTGGTCAATATCCACGACGATCCCGCAGAGCTCGAGTTCTTCTTGAAGGCGATGTTTGACTCCGAGTATACGGCACTCCTTTGCTTGGGGATTCCGCTCGGTGCTGACTCAACCGCCTTCAACTCATCTCAGTTTCTTTATGCCCCCTCCAGCACAAACCACCCTTGCCACCGTTCTTGGAGTCCTCCGTCTCACACACAAATATGACATGCAGTTCCTTTGCTGTCGCGTCACTGCATTCAGACCCCCCCATAGGCACACATGTGCCTATGTTCGCAGATCTCTGCCGAGATGCGCCTATCCAGGTCTATGTTGGTCTATGTAGGTGTTGGTCTAGTGTGTCTGCCTACGCGAGGCCTGCCCACGTTGACCGATCCGGGCCGATGGTGGTGTGCCGATCGTCGCCGACCCTGGCCGAGGTAGGTCCGCCTATTCCGGCCGGAACACATAGACCAACCTCAGCAGATGGATCGGCAAAGGTCGGCATGGTCTGCCTACACATATGCCTACTGGGATCCGGCAGACCTGTGCCTACAGGGGGGTCTGAATGCAGTGCGTGTTCCAACATTTGGGCACCGTGTATTGTACGCGCCTAGAAGACAGTCATGCCCACGACGGCTCTGAATCAGCACCATACATTTGCTTTGCGAAATGTCTCTCCTTGATGCACATCTAAAAACGATCAATGCTTTGTGGTCGGGTACGACTTTGTTTTATAAAGGTCTATTTATTATTGAGCAGTAGTGTTGGACACGGGTCAACCCGCGGGTACCAGAGCGCCAACCCGTACCCGGACGCGCCGGAATATACCTACCTACCTACCTACCTACCCGCATAATCCGTACCCGGTACGGGTCGGGTCCAAAACCCGCACGGGTCTACCCGTGGGTGACGAATTATCCGCAGGTTTGAAAACCCGTGTGCGGGTTACCTATCATTTGAGTGTTAAAATTATCTCCTAGCAGTGCAAAAGAGGTGTCTGAATCGGAGACACACCCTCGATGAATCTCTGCACCCCGCTTTAGGAAGTAAGATTCAATATCACTGCAAACTAGTCAGCTTTTTTTTAAATAGCAAAGTAAAAGGTGTGCACAGTGTACTGATATGTTTCAGCTGACACAAGTTGACTTAGAACTTCCATCAAATCTGCCACCACTTCTTGTCATCCCGCCGCGCCGCGGGCGTCAAATTCCCACCTGCCTCCGAGCGCTTCGGCGTCCAACTCGGTGGTGCCATCTTGATCAACTCGGGTTCAACTCGGGCTTCCAAATCACCTCAAGTTGGACCCGCAAAGACCCGCGGGTTTGTGGGTCGGGTACACGGAAATGGCACGGGTTGAGAAATGTCAACCCGTACCCGTGAATACCCGTGGGCCAAACCCGCGGGTAGACCCGGTACCCGTGTCCAAGCTTATTGAGCAGGGTGTTTTAGGTCATTGAAGAGAATTCATCATGCGAGATCTTCTCAAATTCTTTTGAAGGCCTTCCGGCTGGAAGGAGTCGAAAATTTCCCGGGGCAACAGTGCAGAGTACTACGTATAATACGTATAATGGGCGAATTCGCGTCCAAGTTCAATTTGCTTACGCGATGCTTCGCATTTATGATTGACCAGGATGTCACTTTTGTATAACTTTGGTATGGTTTTTTGTGTTTATCGTGCCGCATTCAATTCAAGTACTGGGTGCATTTCATTGGTCAAGTATGAATATTATCAGATGTACACGCGTCGAGGGCAAGACGCAGTTTTCCTGCCTCCATCAGACTTCTCGGCGTGTACACGTACGCCCTGTTCCGTCGCTGCAGCGGAGTTCCGAGTCCAAACGAGGAGTTAAAAACCAGGTTCAACTGAATCACCTAGTATCAACGATGTCGACCATTCAAGCTAAGCAACTCGAACATGCCCACGCGTTCCTCTCCCACTTAAACGCCCTTGACTTTAACTCGGTCGCGGATCTTCTGGCTACGGATTTTACGCACGAGTACTTCCCCGCAAGCTTGACTCTACCGGCGGGAAAGGCCAAAAGGGGAAAGGAAGATATGTTGGAGCTTTTCAAGTTTGCCTGGAAAACAGTTTTCGATTCTATAATAGTAGTGCTCTTTCGCCAACGCCACGGCTCGAAAGACTGATGTGACTTCAGTTTTTGCCGCCCATGGATGTGATTCAAGGGTCCGATGCCGTCGTTTTTCACGTTGGTTCAATTTTCCTGGTACCACAACGACGACGGAGTTAACTGTGTTGCAGGTCAAATCAGACGGGATTTCGAAATCCGGAAAGAAATACAACAACGAATATATGCTCACGTTCCATTTCGCTGGGGAAAAGATTGTCTCCATGAAGAAGTTCACGGACTCGAAGTGCTCTGACAGTTACTTTGCGGAGCTCAACGCCTCATAATTCTTTTAACCCCAATAAAAAAACTAGTCTCCCCTAGGCAGAACGCTTCAACAAAATGTGAGCTCGTACCTCGCTTGTTGAAATAAAAAACCGTTATTTGATCGTTCTCATATTTAACACTCTGCACATATCTTTAAAACCTTCATAAACCAGTTATTCATACTTTTCTAGGACCTCTGATATAAGTTGCCTCTTCGGATTCCTCCAACGTACATAGCGATTGGGGAAGGCTCTGAGAGCAGATACGGGGAAGTCGTACAGAGAGGAAACACGATCACGTGTCTGCCAAAGACGCGTCGTATCTAAGGAAAGCGGCGGGGCTTGAATCGAAAGTGACTTTAGCAAGCAGATGTATCTAAGTTACCTATGATGGTTTACGATTCAGAGCAGAGAGCTGGGTCATTTATGCAGAGAGTGAAGTAACCACTTCATTCAAATGATCGACTTGTGCTAGGTTAAACTAGTCCATAGTGTGGGCAAATCTATTGGCTATCAAGCCAGTAGCCAGACCGCTTCCCTGCGACACGAGAGTTTATGTAGCGCTTGGCAGATGCATCCCTCTTCCCGCCACCAAGCCCGGACAGCAGACCCTTGAGACCACCTGCACCTCCAGCGGCGCCACCGGCGCCACCGGCACCAGCGCCGCCGAGAATTCCACTAAGGCCGCTCAGGTGCGCCTCCAGCACCAGTAGCGCCAGCAGCGCCGGTTGCGCCAGTTGCGCCAGTTGCGCCAGTTGCGCCAGTTGCGCCGGCCGCGCCAGTTGCAGCAGTTCCGGCGTCAGCAGTTCCGGCATCAGCAGTTCCAGCAGCGCTGATAATACAAGCAAAGTCAGAAGAGATAAGGCATGAAGTAGGGTCCGAACTTACGCAGTTGCATTGCCAGCGGCAGCAGCAGTAGCCCCGCCCTGCGAAACAGCGACGCAAGAACCAAAAGGCCCAGCCAAGGCCTGATTGCGGCAGCGCATGATGCAGGCGTCTCCGTTAGGGCCAGCCGTGCAGGCCATCCCGCTGCACGACATGATCAGTTCAAGCGATTCTTGCGGATGAAACGAGCGACGTACGCGGGCATCTGAGCGGTGAGCGGGAAGTCGCTGGCCTTTGCCAACGAAAGCCCGAACACTCCGGGAACTTGCTGTGTGACGGTGGCCGCCTGGAATGTGTTGCCCCCATCGCCGGAGACGTCGCAGGTGTAGGGTCTAAATTAAACATTAAAAAATGAACATCGACAGCTAGAGAAGGAAACGAACCTGCGCCGTCCTGGTTGACCTGGTGGAGAGTCATGGTGACCGAACCATCGGCACCTGCGGTAGGAAGGCCGGCTTGGGATGCGGCTGCGAGTTTCGTTTAAGCGTGGGGGAGAGGAACCAAAAAAGTGGAACAAACCTGCGAGTTGTGAGGCAACATCGTTGTTTCCTCCAGCAGCGGTGCGTCCGCAGGCGCCGGTCTTGCCGGAGGAGATTTCTTTGTCGCGGATGACACTTGTGTCCTGCTCGAATGGTTTGGGGGAAGAACCAGTTCGCGGAGTGGTGGCAATAATTCCTGAGAGAGAGAGAGAGTAATCAGAACTTGGCAAGTGTCGAGCCGTGTAAGGGGCCATACCAAAGCCAGCGGCCTGGACACCGTTGGCACCAGTCACACCGGTAATTGTTCCTGTCCGTAGAATTAGACGACGAGCAGATGACAGTGAACCAGAAAATATGTACCGTGTGCTTGGACATGAAGGAGGGCGGATGAGGAGATGGCAGCGAAAGCGATAAATGTGTTAAAGAACATGGTGGCTCGCACGAGAAGAAAGTTGAGAGGGATGGGCTTTCTAAATGGGAGTGACTAGCACACAAATGTGGGGAAGAGGATCCTGCCTGAAGAAAAATCAGAACGAGATGGAATGGAGGTGAGAACGAAGACGTACTCGGGAAGAAATGGAGGGAAGGGGTCTGTGCCCGGAGTGTGAAGTGAAGAGAGGTGGTTGGAGAGATTGGGCTTCTTGCATGGCCTTTTATACGCAGAGTACAGAGCAAAGAAGCTTCGAGGATGATCGAAGAAGACAGGAGAATATTGACAGATGTCGCGGTTGGGGGGGTTTCCAGGGTGCGCATAGAATTTTGGAAGGATCCAATGAATGATCATCGAGCAACTCATCGAGGTTCTTGAACCACAACGGTGATCTATTGTGACGTGCACAGCCTGGTTACCGAGCACAAATTAACTCGCCTGTCAAAAATATGGCCCCTATGTTGATCCCGTGTACGGGAAAGAGCATCCGGTAGAGCATGAGTCTTGTTTTTCAACAGAAGCCGGGCCCGGATCATGGATGGTCGCTATTGTGTTAATTTTCGAATGCCCGAAGATGGAGTGGCAAACGCCATTAGGGCATCTCAGGAATATTGCACCCCGTTGTGAGCATCAGGGATGAATGAGATACGATGCTTGACAGCGAAGATGGATAGGTGTGGTCAACATAATTTCTTTGGGAGCGGTACAGTGTGTTGCACCAAGATAGATCAAAATACCCTGCCGGTGTACCTGATCTTTGAGGGCTGCCGGAGAAGCAGTAGCTTCTCCAAATCCAAAAGTCACACAAAGTGGACGATTTCGGCATACTGTACGCCATGAAATTGCAACCGTTGAGCCCCATAGCTGTAGTTCGGTTGCTGTTATAAGTCGGATCGAAAGAGCATCTGATCGCAATTGCTTGTTTTTTTGAAGCGAAGAGCCATTTTGAGGGACATATCAAGAAGCCTGAGATATAGAAGAAGAACGAGCCCTATAATTCTAGATCATTGAAGGAAACGACGATCACTTGAGATAAAACACAGCGTTAGATCCAGCCTTCGGGTTGGAATCGGGTCTTTTATTATCCGAGTACTCGAGCACAGTAATCTTATTTACGCGTCCTTCACTTTAATCCACAGCCCACCCTGCGCAACTCATTAATAACCGCGTTGCAGATAAGAAAATAACGGTGTTGTGCTTACCGGCCGTCGACATTGTCAAATGCAGCTTCGGCCGGAACCTCTCAATCGATTTCCGTCCAGCTGTGTTGGCCCACTCGCGCGGCGGGCGCCCCTCCGGTGCGAAAGCCTCTTCATCGAGAGTGAAGGACGAGAATGCCTGGAGGAGCCTGATGATCATGAAGGACATTTCGTTGTACGCGAACTATGTGGATGAGAACGAAATCAGTTTCGTATTATTTCGGAGCGTTCAAGCACATACTTGTTGACCCAGGCAGATGCGGGGTCCAGCATTGAACCTGTCGAAATATCAGGATATGCAACAGTCATGACGACGAGGACGTACGGGAGGAACTGGAAGTTGTTTTTGAGGAGGTACGTTTGAAGTCTGTCGTCCAAGAAGCGGTCAGGCGAGAATTCCTCGGCTGTGCATGAATTCAACGCGATGAATGATTGATTATTTGCAGACTCACCGTCAGGACCCCAGAGGTCCTTGCGCCGATGCATCATGAATACCGAGTATGGCAGTCTAAAGAGCGGGTGATCGTCGCGATGACGAATAACAATACAACACAGAATAAGAAGCGTACTTGGAGCCCGCCGGGATGTACAAAGGTTTTTCATTCGGATCGGGAGATGGCCAAACTGTGGCGTTGATATTCTCACTGCAGGCTTCGATGAGTATGGATGGTCGTAGAACGCGTCAAATCGTAACCACCGAACGTTAAAAGGACTGGGGTGAGAATCAGCATTGGATTGGGTTGGTTGACAGGAGAAAACTACACGTACACTGAAGGATACAGCCTCATTGTCTCTAAAAAGAATATTTATAGAAAACGCGTGGGAGATACTGTCAAGGCGCACCGTTGAGAACTGCCCGGAGATACTTCATATCCCTGATGTCCTCGTACGTCGGCCTGCGAGACGGACCAACATGCGCAAGAACCTCCTCGCGGACGCGTGCGCAGACGTCAGGATGCATCGTGAAGCTAGACCCCAATGAGCTCACGTTTGTACCTGAAAAAAAACCTCACAAATAGATAACGACGGTCAGGGTATGCATGGTGGTATCTCTCCCGGCTGGATCCAACTCAATACTGACAGGTTGACGGAATGAGAACGACAAACCAAGTAGCATGTTCAGGCTGTAAGCCGTCAGTAATACGGCCAACGAACATATGCAAGCTCCTCACATTTCGTCCTTGAGCACCCGAGGATCTGCGCATTGGGTGAGCATCTAAGGAGCATATGTATCACTAAGCGTACCAGAAGTTGTGTTCAGCAGTTCGTCAAGCAGACTCAGCTCCTCAGCGTCACCGCCCTTCTCTTTCGTCCCCGCAAGGTGCTTTTTCTCCATCGCCGCCTCGATGACAGGGTCCAAAAACTTGCTGATATCCCGCATCGGCTCCGCAGTCTTGTCTCCAAAAATCTCAAAAAGCGGCCAGATGCGGCCGAGCTCCTCGCGCTCGGAGAGGCGCAGCATCGCGAGCGTGAACGCGTCAACGAACGTGTTTGCCGCCTGCGCCGCGTAGGTGGTCGGCTGCGGGGGAGGGGAGGCGGCGTTGCGTGGGTATGGCACATTGGCTTTGAGGCTGTTGACGCAATTGTTGAAGAGGAATTCGCTGGCGGAATCCATGGTGAAGCGGCCGATGAGGTCCTGTGGATGGCAGTGGGAATCGATTTGGTGGTGATGTATGTATTGTGTGAGAGACACACCTGGAAATCAACGGAATATCCGGCGTTCGAGCGCTGTCTGAGAAGGGAAATAACGTCGTCTGCGTGGCAGTCCAGGATATCGAAGTCGCTGATTCGGTCGCGGTTGAAGAAGGGCTGGGGAACTGGTCATTGGTGATGTGCGGATCACAAATAGGCGGGGACAGACGCGAGTCATTTGGCGGTGGAATTTCCACTGGTCGCCTTTTTTGGTGAGTACTCAGAACAATGCGCACGGGTCAAAAGCAAGTAGCATACCGTCAGAATTGAATACACCAGTCTTGGACACTGTTAGCTTTCTATTCTATTGAAGCGATTAAATCACCGACCCCGAGAACGCTGCGCATGCCATATTTGAAACGGTCGCCTGCGCACGGTCAGCGATGCTGAAAAAACGGACATAATATACATACCCTTGACGTAATTGTTGAAGTCCGTAGAGAGGATGAGCTTCACATGCTCCGGCGAGGTTGTGAGGATGGTATCCATCCACAAGACCTTGAAATTCACGACGGGGCCCAGCTCTTCGACGCCTTGGTTCAGTCCATCCGCTATCAAGTAAGTCCTCTCAGATTTACGTACATTCGCGCAGACAGAATGATGCGTAGAATTCGTACCGGGATACCCGTGCTTGCGGTTATGTCGCATCTGCCTGAGGATGTCGATGTTGCCGATTGACTTGCCCTTCTTCACCGGGACGAGGCGCGCGCCCAGCGCATCCGCCGCGCGTTGGTTTCGCCAGTCGCGAAGTAACACTCGGAAGACAGCATACAGCGGGAGACTTGTCAGTGCCAGTGAAATGACGATCCATGCCGCGATTTCGGGGCCGCCCAACTGTCTGGATAACGGACGAAGACCGACACCGAGAACGAGTGGGATGGATAGAACGGGACTTGAGCGAAGGAGAAAAGCGACGCCTGGAGTGACCATGGCCAATGAGGTCGGGAGGAAGAGAGGTGTGTGATTACATCAATGGAGAACCTGAAACTCTCCGGCTAAACGGATGGTCACGATTGGGAATAATGTACGCGGGTCGCACCGTAGTCCAGCAGTCACCTCCCGTGAGAGGACGTCGGACCACATTCTTCTCGCCTTCAACGGCGGTTGAATGTTCCTCAAGCATTTTTTTAAACAAAGTCCCTCAATTTTTAATAAATAACGGGAAGGAGTGGGATACATAAACTTGAATATTCCGAGGCAGAAAACCTGGAAAGAGGTGATTAAAAGCCTCGAACGTGAATCAAGCATGGGAGTACTCACCATCATTCTATCTTCGGCCTTCGAGTACCCGTAGTCTCGACATTTCCGAGTCCCAACCCAGCAAGGAACGACATGCGCATGCTGGCTCCTGCATAAACGAATCCGACACTACCCCACACCATGGCATTCCAGTCCCCGACGCGCCAGAACACGTCGGCGCCAAGTGGGGCCATGCTAATCAAGTGGCCAAAGTCGGCCACCAACAGGCCGAACAAAAGACGGCGCCAGGTTTTGAGAGAGTTGGTGGATGAGAGCACTAGGTGCTCGTTCAAGGCAAAGAGTAGATAGAGATTGGCTAGCTGGAGTAACACCATGTTGTTCTGTGTCGTCAACGACGGCGGCTGGAGATTCCCGCCGGGAAGGCTGAGATCGCGAAGATAATTTTCAGGCTGAAAGGCGGCATAGTAAGCGCCTGCGAGGGCAGATACGGGCTCGATATACAAGAAGAAAAGCCTGTAGACGAAGGGGATGGTCATGGGTGGGCAGAGAAGCCTTGTGATCGCGTGACCTGACCCGGCAGCATTAAGTCACCGGCTGACCCAATCGAGCCTCTTTGCCAGCATAGACAGCTCTTTCTTCCTACCACCATGAGCCTCTTGTCCCCCAAATGGGGCCTCGGTCGCTCTCTCCTTGCCATCGCTCCTTTTCTTTTCGTCGCGCCCCTCATTGCCCTGAAGCAGCACTACTGTGCGGTCTTTTGATCTTTTTATTTATTTTCGAAGCGCTGACTGCATCGTATTCCAGCCCTTCCAGAACCGGAAACAGCTTTGTACACGTCTAATAGTACCCTGAAACTTGGTTAACTCGTCCCGGACAGAACAAACGCGCGTACAAACCTGCCCCAAATATCCGAGGCGCGAATACTTGGTTATGCCAAATATCTCTCGGAGGAAATCGGGTACAGGACCGTTGGCACGTATGAGCACGCCGTGGCGGACACTTGGATGGTTCAACAGGCCGAGGAAGCGAAGCGGAACTGCGAACGCGTCGTCAAAGAGACTGGCCGGAAGCTGCAATGCGAGGTGTGGAGACAGCAGGGCAGCGGAAAGCAACGATTTGACATGATGGGGAAACGGCTGTATAAAAGCTACCAGAGTACGCTTTTTTCCCTCCCAAATGTATGCGTATTAACTGTGGCAGATCTCACCAACATCGTCGTCCGTCTATCGGACGGCACTGACGCCGGGAAGGAGCATGCCCTGCTCTTAAACTCGCACCTGGACAGCACACTGCCGAGCCCCGGTGCTGCGGACGACGCTATATCGGTCGGCATCATGCTTGAATGCATCAGAGTCCTTGTAGACACGCCGGAATGGTCTCCCGCTCACGCCGTTATTTTCTGTACGCGAGTCCGTCGCATCTTTATTTCCACTCACATAGTCTGCAGTATTTAACCACGCCGAGGAGTCGCTCCAGGACGGCTCCCACCTTTTCTCGACGCAGCACCCAACAGCGCATACGTGAGCTTGTAATTTTAGCTTTGTCACCGGACCTCTGACACATTGGGCCAGTGTCCGCGCGGTCATAAATCTTGAGGGTATATTGTTTACATACTCGTGTGTGCTGAGCCTAATTTCTTTCAAGCCGCGGGAACGACCGGTCGGGAACTATTGTTTCAAGCGACGTCCGAAGAGATGGTGGAAGCGTACTCGAACGTGCCACGGCCATTCGGCACGATATTTGCCAACGACATTTTTAATTCCGGCGTTCTCCTATCGGACACAGACTTCCGCCAGTTCGAGGAATATCTGGACGTCCCCGGACTCGATGTGAATTCGCTACCCTCTTACACTTTAAGCTCTGATAGAGCGGTTACCGGCAGATGGCAATCGTTGGCAACAGCTACTTGTATCATATGCGCAAGGTATTAATATCCACCGATTATTCTGAAGCTGGCCTGACGTTGACATCCAGGATCTTGTAGAAAACATAGAGGCCGGCGTCGCACAGGTATGCACAGGTATATTGCGAGAAAATAGCATGCTCACCGTGTCTCAGAACATGGGCGAGAACACCCTCGCACTGATTAGACATCTCACGGCGCCTGGCTCGGCGATCCCCAAACTAGCCAACTTCGAGCGCAAGCGGATGCGTATGGTGTACTTCGGGCTCATGTCGCACTTCTTCATGTACAGATTCTCGACGGCCAAGGCCATCTACGGCGCCCTGCTCGCCGGGGCGCTCGTGTTGAGTCGCTCGGCCTGGCACGGACAGCGACGGGGCGTTCTGGCGGTATTCGGTGGGCTGCTCGGAAGCTTGCTGGCGCCGAACATCGTCGCGCTCATCATGCATCGTGTGCTCGGGAAAGGGATGAGTTGGTTCGCCGGCGGGCATTTTGCCGCCATAGGATTGTACACACCTGCGACGTTGCTCGGTTCGTGGCTGGCTTCCGATACATTCGGCTGATCTCATTGAATATCGTCTGACTAGGTGGGCTTGCGTCTCAATTATTTGTGCCTACGACGGACGAAAAGACGGTGTTTGCCTCCATCCTGCTTCTTCAGACCGCAACGGCTTTCGGCGTGCAGTTGCTCAATGTCGGATCTGCAGCGATGTTCTTCATCTCTGGCCTCCCAATTTTTCTCGCGCTGCTGGTCAACAACATGGCCCTGGTGACTCGCAAGGGAGAAATCTCGCTGTGGACCTATGTTTTGGGACAGTTCCTACCGCTGTTGACCGGGACCTTGATCATGGTTCCGACTGTCGAAGTCTTCGTCCCTCTTGTGAGCGCGTTCGCTGTTCTATGCGCGTTGCCTTCTGAGCTCTTCAGACCGGTCGGATAGGGAATGTACCAGCGGATAACATTGTTGCCACCCTTATTTCCGTCCTGTCCGCGCAGGCTGTTCCGCTAGCGATACCCTTTGCCCACCGTTTCGGGAAAAAGTCGCTCCGCAAGCTCGTCGTCGTGTTGGGTACTGCCACTCTCTTGAATATGGCCATCTACGCCCGGAAGGACGTGTTCGACGAGATGCACCAGAAGCGGCTGTTCGTTTTGCATCTAGAGAATGTGAGTTCTCAATTGATGTTCCTTCCTTCGTGTTAACTTGAGCGCGTAGGTCACGACGCACGAACATCATCTACACATTGCCTCAGCCGACGGGGCACCCGGGTTCCATGAGCTCGTAAAGGACATTTCCACTGAGTTCGGCGGCGCCCTGTCCATCGCGGAACCCACGCCACTGGTCATGAACGATTACAATGCAGACTGGGACTCGCTCTATCCGTTCTCCGCGGTACGTATTGGACCAATTCACCCGTCTGAGAGTTGCTCGCTAACCCATCTCAGTTCCTGTCTCCGTACAAAATCGAATTAGCTCGGGATCCGAAGTATACCTCGCCTTGGATAGCTCCTGATACTGGTTTCACTTTGTCGACAGTCAATGATGCGACGGACTTGGCAGCTGGGACCCGCAGCTTCACGCTGCAGATCAATCATCCCGGGCTCATCTGGACTGGTGAGTCGCATTCGTTATTTTCTCGATTCTAAGCCCATGCTCCACAGTCATCGCATTCGACGCGCACGTACTCCAATGGAACCTAGACGACAATCCGCCGGCGGAGTACGCGCGGCATCATGTCAAGGAGGGGTCCTTCTACAAAGCCGACACATGGACGCTCGACCTCGTCGTAAAGCTCCCGGAGGACGGGAACCCCGGCATCCTCTTTAATTTCATCGGTCTGCAGGAGAAGGCGATGTGGCCCGGAAAGAAGGCCGTGAAAGCGCAGGGTGGGCCTGCGATGCAGCTGTTCGAGAACATGGACGCTTGGTTGGACGAAAAGACGGGCGGGACGGTGGACGCGCTGTTGCTGGGCTGCGTGGCCGGGGCTGTAGTTGTTTGAGTACAACATAGAATAATCCGTAATAATGCGCACTTGTAGGTATTCGGTGTTGCCTCAATAGAACCCGAGAAAACAAAAACGGGGACCAGATGAAAATAAGCCACATTCTGCGAGACACCTTATTTGAGCTTCGTACTTTCTTCCCGCCACCTGCATTGTCCATTCCTCATCTATTCGATGTTCAGCGTGACTCATGCTCATGCTCGCTGAGTAGCCAAGCCGGGCCATATTTTTGAGAGGTGAGTTAATTCACACCGGCAGTTACCGAGTATATGGCGGCCCGACGTTGATGTTTCAATTCAATTGGAAAGTCCGAATATCAAGCTGGACTTCTGAAATTACTGCAATCACCTTCCATGTAGGTTAAAGCAAAATCTGAAAGAAAACAAATTCCACGTTGATATCAGTTGAACTGAATGCTAATTTGATGTTTTGGGTAGCGGTATCAACGTCGGATGGACATATAGTTGGGAATCTTGGGTATGTGCAGTCTCCAGGCAGCCATTTAGCTCCGGACAGCCGGGGCCTGCCAATATTGGACTGTCTGACGTTGATGTCAACAGGCAAAGTCTCAACTGGCATTTCGGGTTGCCCGAAATCTAAAACCGAAATTAGCGAATCAGCTTTGATTTCAGTGGGGGCTGATATCACAGCTTTAATTCTTAGAATTGGCTTGGAATTCAGCGTAATGCAATACTGATTCGATACCTCAGCCCCCGAGCAACGTGACCGTCCCGAAATCAACGTCGGATCACCCAATATCCGGCAGTCGCCGGTGTGATCGTGCTCGGTAACCAGGCTGTGCACGTCACAATTCAAGAACCTCGATGAGTTGCTCGACACGGGTTGTGATCATTCATTGGATCCGTCCAAAATTATATGCGCACCCTGGAAACCTCCCCAACCGCGACATCTGTCAATATTCTTTTGTCTACTTCGATCATCCTCGAAGCTTCTTTGCTCTATACTCCGCGTATAAAAGGCCATGCAAGAAGCCTAATTTCTCCAACCACCTCTCTTCACTTCACACTCCGGGCACAGACCCCTTCCCTCCACTTCTTCCCGAGTACGTCTTCGTTCTCACCTCCATTCCATCTCGTTCTGAGTTTTCTTCAGGCAGGATCCTCTTCCCTACATTTGTGTGCTAGTCACTCCCATTTAGAAAGCCCATCCCTCTCAACTTTCTTCTCGTGCGAGCCACCATGTTCTTCAACACATTTATCGCTTTCGCTGCCGTCTCCTCATCCGCCCTCCTCCATGTCCAAGCACACGGTACATATTTTCTCGTTCACTGTCATCTGCTCGTCGTCTAATTCTACGGACAGGAACAATTACCGGTGTGACTGGTGCCAACGGTGTCCAGGCCGCTGGCTTTGGTATGGCCCCTTACACGGCTAGACACTTGCCAAGTTCTCATTACTCTCTCAGGAATTATTGCCACCACTCCGCGAACTGGTTCTTCCCCCAAACCATTCGAGCAAGACACAAGTGTCATCCGCGACAAAGAAATCTCCTCCGGCAAGACCGGCGCCTGCGGACGCACCGCTGCTGGAGGAAACAACGATGTTGCCTCACAACTCGCAGGTTTGTTCCACTTTTTTGGTTCCTCTCCCCCACGCTTAAACGAAACTCGCAGCCGCATCCCAAGCCGGCCTTCCTACCGCAGGTGCCGATGGTTCGGTCACCATGACTCTCCACCAGGTCAACCAGGACGGCGCAGGGTTCGTTTCCTTCTCTAGCTGTCGATGTTCATTTTTAATGTTTAATTTAGACCCTACACCTGTGACGTCTCCGGCGATGGGGGCAACACATTCCAGGCGGCCACCGTCACACAGCAAGTTCCCGGAGTGTTCGGGCTTTCGTTGGCAAAGGCCAGCGACTTCCCGCTCACCGCTCAGATGCCCGCGTACGTCGCTCGTTTCATCCGCAAGAATCGCTTGAACTGATCATGTCGTGCAGCGGGATGGCCTGCACGGCTGGCCCTAACGGAGACGCCTGCATCATGCGCTGCCGCAATCAGGCCTTGGCTGGGCCTTTTGGTTCTTGCGTCGCTGTTTCGCAGGGCGGGGCTGCTGCTGCTGCCGCTGGCAATGCAACTGCGTAAGTTCGGACCTACTTCATGCCTTATCTCTTCTGACTTTGCTTGTATTATCAGCGCTGCTGGAACTGCTGATGCCGGAACTGCTGACGCCGGAACTGCTGCAACTGGCGCGGCCGGCGCAACTGGCGCAACTGGCGCAACTGGCGCAACTGGCGCAACCGGCGCAACCGGCGCTGCTGGCGCTACTGGTGCTGGAGGCGCACTGAGCGGCCTTGGTGGAATTCTCGGCGGCGCTGGTGCCGGTGGCGCCGCTGGCGCCGCTGGAGGTGCAGGTGGCCTCAAGGGTCTGTTGTCCGGGCTCGGTGGCGGGAAGAGGGATGCATCTGCCAAGCGCTACATAAACTCTCGTGTTGCAGGGAAGCGGTCTGGCTACTGGCTTGATAGCCAGTAAATTTGCCCACACTATGTACTAGTTTAACCTAGCACAAGTCGATCATTTGAATGAAGTGGTTTTTTCTCTCTCTACATAAAGACCCAGCTCTCTGCTCTGAATCGTAAACCATCATAGGTAACTTAGATACATCTGCTTGCTAAATTCACTTTCGATTCAAGCCCTAACCCCAGCGGACTCGCCGCTTTCCTTAGACACGACGCGTCTTTGGCAGACACGTGATCGTGTTTCCTTTCTACCTCAAGAACGCTATTAGTATTCCAGATGTCATAGCGAAGTATGAATAACCAGTTTGTGAAGGTTGTAAGCGAAATCGATTTTTTATTGATTGGCACTGAAAGAATTATAAAGCGTTGAGCTCCGCAAAGTAACTCAGAGTACTTCGAATCCGTGAACTCCTTCGTGGACAGTCTGTTCGCTAGAGAAACGGAACGTGAGCATATATTCGTTATTGTATTTCTTTCCCGATTTCGAAATCCCGTCTGACTTGACCTGCAGCACGGTCAACTTCATTGTCGTTCAGAAGATCCGCGACCGAGTTAAAGTCAAGGGCGTTTAGGTGGGAGAGGAGCGCGTAGGCATGTTCTAGTCGCTCAGCTTGAATGGTCGACATGGTTGATGCTAAGCGATTCCGTTGAACTGCCGCAGCGACTGAACAGGGCGTGTGTGGACATGCCGAGAAGTCATCAACCGCATATGCGAATGATCAACTCGTCTGCGAACGCCGAGATGGCCGAGAACCGTTAGGTAATCTGGTTCAAGTTGAATTTTAAGCTTAGTCGGTGGTATCAACCGCACCCTCACTTAATCCTCGGCACGAGAGAGCGCAAAGATTCAAAATGAACATAATGCACATTCCGGTATAAATACATTGTAGATTTATTTATTTTAATAAACATATGCCGACCTCATTCATAGATATTGATCGAGTTGAACTGGAAGTACGCATTGGCGAATGCCGTCGGGTTGTTGTCTACATAGCCTGTCACGTTGGCGGTTAGTTCGGATGTACAGATGGTCCGAATAAAGACTGTACGCACTGTTACAGGTTGACGGGCATCCGGAAGCGCCGTAGATAGCAGCCTGGCCTGCCCAGTCGCCGCCTGCGAGAAAAGTGTGAATTCATCAGCACTGAGAAGGAAGAAACGCACAGAAGGTGAGGTTGATGATGATATTGTTCGCATCGAAGAATTGGGCGATGTTGCAGCTAGTATTCGGGAAGTTGGCTGCCGGAGTCCCCTGCCAAAAAAATGAGGACCTTGACCAGCACCAGCCTGGCGAACGACTCACCCAGTTTCCGGTGTTGACGGCCGTTCCTCCCGCCTTCACGTCGGCAGGTACATTCGCAGCATTGCGAGACCAGAACCAGACGGAGATGAATGTGCTGGTGCGCTCTATGGCATACCTGTGCAACGAGATCAGCCAATGCGGTCATCCAGAACAGCAGGGCAGCGTACCATCCACCACCATCTGCGTTGAACGTAGGTCCATAGCTTGGTGCCTGTCCAACGCTAACACCACACCCGGAGTTTCCGGCCACGTTGACGTCGCAATTTGTGAGCAGAGTAGTGCTGTAATAAAACAGCAATTAATGCCGGAAAACAGAGTACGACGGTATGACGAACCCAGTTTGAGTTCTTGAAGCAGGCATCGTGCATCCTGAATGTAGCGTCAGCAAATTATACTTGCAACCAGCCACAATCCCAGACCTGGCGCAGTGTGCAGAGTGACCTGGTCGGTTCCTTGGTCGTTGACGCCCTCCTACCGCCCGGAATTAGCGCATTTACAACTTCATGGACGGTCGACGTACGATGATGTCCACCTCGCCACCATTGGGCCAATTCGATTCATTCGTTTCCCACCTATGTGATAATGCCTTAGCGACGAGGAACTAAATTCAACGGCGGGTAATAATTACACCGCCGGCCATGTCCTGTAACCCCGCCATTAGTTCAAGTAGAGCTTAAATTAAACTGTAAGAATCACTGACCCACAACCCTGTGGCATGTGTTTGATATCGAACCTATGGCCAATGGCGTGAGTTATATTGGCCGATAATTAGGAAAGAATTTAAGCTCACACCGCTACGTGGGTAGTGTAGGCATTGTTGGATCTTATCCGAACGGAATTCCGGCCAGTTGCGCTTGAGTCGCTGATGACAGTCTTCGCATCCGCCCGGAGGATGAAGGTGTTTGCTGGGCAAAATATCAACACCAGACACAGTAGATGCTGTAATGTATATACCAGAAGCGAATGTCAGGTTTTGACTCTTTGCGGTTGCTTCGCTAACATAGTTGCTGGACGGCAATCAGGGGACGAACAAAGGATAAACTGCAGTTACTGACACACGACCGTGTGTCGGATCGGCGATGGCCTCAAAGTTGAACGAGTTGTAGAATCCTGTGCCGACGATGTTCTCGGAGCGCGAATACGTCGCACCCAGAACGGCAGTTATGCCCGAAGACAACGTCAAAAGACGGAAAGACATCCAGAATACGCTGTTCATGGCCGGCGGAGGGAGGAATGTGAGTGAACGAATGGGAGGTTCGCAAGACTGGGCTGATTGAAAAAGCCATAGCTTTTAAACGAGGGAGATTATTCACGGGTTTGTCTGTGTCGTCAACGACTCTGGCCACAAGATGATTTCTCATGTGGGCGAGTCGGCGGATCTAAAACCAAATGATCATCGAGTGGTCGGATGGTTGATCACATTCCCGAATAAACACCCGAAATTGCTCTTGGGCGATCCGTGGCGATCCCCCGGAGCCTCGAGAAGTCGGATTAGGAAGAGACAAAGACCTTGCGCAAAGGCCCGTTCATAGATATCAAAGTCGATTGGGTGAGGGGGAAGACTCGCAGATATCCAAGTAGATAGTCCGATGAGCGCAGCGCCAGGTAGCTACGAAACGAGTCAAATGACACGCGCCAGAACAAAAAGATCCCGTGATGGCGACCACTGTGATCTTATCTCGAGCCTGAACTGGTCAAACGCATGGAGATTTTCCAACTCCCCCCAGTGACGTCACGCGAGTCCCGAAGCGCTGAGGCAGTATACGTAGTACGCAGATGACGAGTTTCGCAATCTTGAAGACGTCTTCCTTACTTTTTAAAAAAGATTGCGTCAACTTTCAAGTGAGTCGGGTGAATTTGGGAAGTACCCGTGATCTCCTGCGATCATAGGATCTCCGACACTGCTGCGGATTGGGTACCAAAACATTACGGAGGGACATAGAGAAGACTGGAGCAGCCTCATGGCGAAACATGATACGACCGCGACGCCTAACAACGATGACAAAGATGGAATTATTACCCACACAGACTCACGCGCGCGGATTTTTGTGGCCGAAAGTGGGTATCTGTCTGTATCTGTTATGAAGGGCCTCAGTTGGCGGGCCGGCAGAGGTTGAGCGTAGGGTTTGATTCCTCCGCATGGCGAAAAGGGTTTCTCTCAAGGTGGGTGGCGTCCAGAGGTGGGTTGGAATGCCACTCGGGCCGCCAAGCCGGGTTCGTAGAATTGTCCGAAAACCCCGAGCGAAGACGAAACAAGAGGCGATGAGAGAAGCCGCGATCAATCCTCGCTGTCCATGTGTTAAACCACCGCGGTGTGCTGGATGAGCGAAAGCAACATACATAACATGAGAGCCCCACGACTTGGAGAACGGTGACGACTCGGAGGAAGACTTGATGGTGGTCAAAACTCTCTAGACAATCTCCGGAGAGCAGATTTTGAGCAGACCGGGAGTCGAACAGTATTGCCCGTCTAATCAAGATGGGCTCCAGAGCAACGTGAGAGCGCGGAGAGATGGACCAGATTGAAACGCATTTTGAAATTTGCTTTGGGTGCAGTATATATCAGCAACCGCCGCCGCACAGCGATACGGAGATTGTTGATTATGCGCACCGTATTGTAGCGCGGGTTGCTCTGATCAAGACATTGCCTCAGCGTTGACGTTGCTTGAAGAGTGTCGAGAGTGAGTGATGTGTACGATACTGTAAATGTGCCGACTCGGAGGGCGGGAACGCAACGCGCGGTTGCCTGCGGTTGATTCCGGAATGCGGTCACCCTTGCGGTTGATTCCGGGCCGTTTGTTGGAGACAGCCAGATGAGAGAGCGCGCCAGAGAATCTATTATATATTAGAATGGGGCGGACACAGAAGGCCCCAAATGGAACACTGACATTATCGTTCCAGGCCCGGAACGTCCCTTTAGCGAGCACATGCTGAGCACATTTCAATCCAAACACAACCACAAGTTCAACTTCGACTGTTCAATTGCCAGTGCGGCGCCCACGCTTCCGAGCAATTTCCAAGAACCGTTCTGCAAGCGCAGCTCGTTACGGTCCCAATCAGTCGAACAACACGCTACAACTTGCCTTGAGAAGCAGCACCGCCGCCGCTTTTGAGGCTGGAATTCGAGCAATTTGAAACAAGCACTGACACGGAACTTGAGAAACATTGTGCCAACAAACCGGGGGACAGCGAGGTCGACGAGTAAGACAAAGACAAGGAGACGGAGACAAGACGAGACACAACACGACTATGTCAAACGAGACAAGCTGTTGGCGAAAACGTGATTGCGAGGACGAGACGCGACAAGTGCGAAGCTGCTGACAAGACGCGACAAGACAAAACCCGCCGAGACCGACCCCCTAATGGAACGAAAAAGCCGCGGTGACGAAACGAGGCGAGAACCGACGCGACGAGCCGAGACTGCGGAGACACTGCCATGAGGTACGCGTACGGGTACGGGACAAGCTGCAGGGACGGGAAAGAGATCCGAGACGAGATCCGAGGCGACGAGACACGGCATTGCCACATTGACGAGATGCGACCGTGAGGTTGACGGGACAAGGCAAGACGAGAACACCCGGGTCCGGTCGGGCTTGGGCTCAGGCTTGACCGCGGTAAGTATTTCTTCCTCTGCTTTCGGTGAAGTAATTAATATTTCGGCATTTCTGGATCCAGGGCGTTTGTTGGGAGACAGCCAGACAATGCGCCAGAAAATCTCAGAATACCGGGAGTAACTTAATGCTAACAGATATATCTTGAGGGGCAGTGCTGAGCAGCAGCTCTTTGGAGCGTTTTATGGCAAGCGTTTGGTTTGAAAAGCATGGCTGGAGGGCAGATTGAACAACAGTGAAAGCAACAATTCAAGGTGAGTTCAAGGGGGCTGGCGAAGTTGTTGAATGAACTACAATTGAACAACTCGTAAAGAACATAAAAAAATTGGCGTCGTATATTCGGTAGTCGGCCTCCTCGCGGGTCCCAACCCTACTCACTCCCATCATCCATCCCCCTCGGTCTCTACATAAAGATGCACTTGCTCCTAGATTTCTGGCCGCTGGGGCGCGAGGGCGGGTTTGCTCGGTTTAGTACTCGCATATCTTGTCAGCATCCAAACACCGATCACGATGAAACGTTGAACCTACAAACTGCCCGGATCGCCTCATCGAACACAGTCTGCGATACCCGATGATCAGCAGAGGAGATAACGCAGCATACCTTCAGCCCCTTCTGCGTCAGAGCTGAACACTCCAGGTATTTAACAGCCCCGATGTCCCTTTGCATCTGGACACCCTGTTCGTACTGAATGGGGGCCATGCGCCTAGCGACCGCCATTCATTCAACATCTCCAACACATCCCGCGACTTTTCAGATCACTCACCGGTCCCGCAACTTCTCGATGGTGGCCTGGTCTTCACGTAAATCAAGCTTCGTGCCGACCAGCACCACGGACGCCGACGGCATATGATGCAAAATCTCCGGACACCACTTGAAGTGAAGCATATAAGCTTAGCTGCTGTAGCACCACTGCGATGTTGCCGATAGAGGTACCTTAGTCTTGACGTTCTCGTAACTCGGAGGGCTGATGAGCGAGAAACAAATCAAGAAGACGTCCGTCTGGGGGTAGGACAATGGGCGGAGCCGGTCGTAGTCCTCCTGCCCAGCGGTATCCCACAACCCGAGAGAGATGATTTTTCCATCGACCATGACGTTTGCGGAATAATTGTCGAACACTGGGTGGGGAGCGAGTCGGCGGACAATCTCTGCATGGAAACGAATCAACCGCACCAGTTGGGATGTATTCGCCCTAGGAAACAATGAGTGGACAATTCGTGGCGAGCACAGATGAGGCATACCGGGAACGCATTGGTGGTGTACGAGATAAGGAGACACGTCTGGGAGAGGTAAGTATGAGGGCCGGTGTTCGCAATGATATGTTAGATAGCAACGAGGCTGACCTTCCCGACGGCACCATCGCCGACGACGACACCTGCGAGGGAATGAGCAAAATAATAGAGGGGAGAGGTAGGAAAACGAGCATTTAACAGCCTGCATTGGAGGGAGTTCGGTCTGAGTCGAGAGAGGAGTCGAGAGAGAGAGCAAGGTCCTTTAAATTAAACAAGATGAGCCTCCGCTTCGCTCCGGGATGCCGGAGCAGAAGGAAAAATAGAGTCATAAACTTTGTCTCAGGAGAAATTATGGCCGTGCAAGGGCTTAGAAAAGAGACGGGAAGAGAAGTGGGTTTTGATTTTGTGCCGTTGTTCAGTTCCGCCGAGAAATGGGCGCCACTGCGGGATTTTCAAGATGGCGAGGGGGCTTTATTCAAATTAGGGTGTTGCATCAAGATGTTTCAAGTGGTGATTGGTCCAGAGCTGTCCAGAAACAAGATACACAGCCCCGGGTGCGTGAACAGAGTCAAAAAAAACAATTGATAACCACAGCCTAGGAGAGGAAGAGCGTACAATAAGAGGTTCTAAGAGCAAAAGAGGTAATGATCCGTCACACAACCCCGGAATTGAGAAGGAACACTGACAGTAGCAACACATCGAGATGGCATTGAATACACCCGCGCCGGGATGGAGATAGCCGAGTAATAGCGCACCAGACAGCTTGAGTCCCAGTACTCGGCGATGGGCAGAACGGTAGAGACCCAGGATTGACGTTGGGAAGGTTTCGAACAAACACACCTCGTAGAGCAAAAATACATCGGGAAAAAAACAACTTCGGTCGTGAATCTTGTGGTTCGCCATCCTCGGTAAGTCCATTCTCTCAGTCGTATCGAGTTCCGGGCTTCTGCCAGCTCTGCGGGAGAAGCTGACGATTCTAAAAGGTTGCATCATAGTTATTAACTTCATATAGCGATATCAGCGGCTTTCTACATTGATTTGGGTCGGATCACACGCATTCTTCACATCGGTCAAATTCACCCGTCGAACCCGTCCGTTTTCCCGCAGATGTGTTCGTTTTCCCGCAGAGCCGTTTTCCCGTAGATGCGCAGATGGAAGCGAGTAAGGGACATCTTTCTCGACAGCCGTCCCGTTTTACGGTCGGGTCGGAACCCTATCTGCAGCAGAACGCGGTCGTGTTGTTGGATCCGGGGCGTTTGTTGGGAGACAGCCAGACAATGCGCCAGAAAATCTCAGAATACCGGGAGGCTTAATTTTAACAGATATATCTTGAGGGGCAGTGAAGCAGCTCTTTGAAGTGTTTTCTGGCAAAGAGTTTGGTTCGCAAAGCATGGCTGGATGCCAGTGGATGCCAGATGGCAGATTGAAGAAGTGAAAAGAACAATTCAAGGCGAGTTCAAGGGGATTGGCGAAGTCGTTGAATGAACTGCAAATGAAAGTAGGTCCTTTCTTGAAGGGCTCTCGCCGTCGTCGGCGACTTGACATGCCAGGTTGTGGAAGAGAATGTTGAGGGTCACGTGTCACTGCTTGTCGTCCTCTTGACCTTCGCGTTCATCTTCCTCAATGGCTCCTTCGCCGTTTGCTGTCGCTGGGATGGCGTCCACATCCACCTCTCACCTTAACCATAACCCCAATCTCAATACCTGGGGGGGAGCCAGCACAAGTGGCTCTTTGAGTAACTCTTTCACGGATACACTCTCGCAGTCGAGAAGCCACTACCAGCCGGGGTACCTCATGGTACGTTGAAAAAATATATGCTATACCCTTGGATATTGAATTCAGTTTACAGTCGGCATCCCAGGCGAACGTCGGTTTTTGTTCTGACTTTTTTGGGTGGCGTGCTGATTTTCTTTCTTTTGGCAGAACTCACCGACTGGTGCGCAGCGCGTCGACGAGGCGCCTGTCGTGCAGACCAAGGCCAAGATGAACAACGCCTTCTCTCGGGGGCCCTCGTCCGATTTCGGGATGGACTCGATGTTCCAGAGCACGAGGTAAGCTTTTGTGACTTGCCTTCTCGGACGCGACTCGGGTTCGCATATATGCCTTGACTGACTTGACATGGCAGGCAGCGGCAGACGCTCGCGGACGAAGACGCCCCGCCGATGAGCTCCGTGAACGACATCCCGACCGAGATGTACGCCGCCGCCGACTCAAACAACTCCTTCCAGCCACGCGTTAGTCAATCTAACTTATCTGGCGCCCCATCCCCGCCTCCCCACTGACCCGCGTTCCCCGTGTCCCTCACAGGCCTCCGCATTCACCAGCCCCTCCAGGTCGGCCTTCGGCCGCAGGCCCCCGCCTCCCTCCTCGTCCTCGACGCAGGCGCAGCAGCCGATGCTCTACATAATCGTCTTCGGCTACCCACCCGACAAGTACAGGCCTCACTGCCGAGTACTTCCAGTCCCTCACCGGCGGCGGCTCGGCGTCTGTGTCGGACCCGGACCCGCACGCGGAGATCGTGAACTGCTTCCGGATCGGTTACAGGGACCCCGCGGACGCGATGCGCGCGGTAAGGAAGAACGGGGAGGTGCTGGGCGGGAGCTGGATGGTTGGGGCGAAGTGGGCGGTAAGTGGTGCTTTCGGGCTGTTTTCGTTCTTGGCGCTGTTCTTTCACTTTCGGTTTCGGTCGTCTTTCCTCTACTTTTCGCGGTGCCGCTTTTTCCGAGACACACCCGACGCGAGGCACGACCGGCTGAGGCCAGGCGTGTGGAGGATATGCTGCTGCTCAGTGGACGCGGGAATGGGGAACGCCGTGCGGTCCCTTCTTCCTTTCGACCTCGACGCGCCCTTCTGTTTCTTCCTTTCTTTGCCCTCCCCCTCCGCTTCCCTTTTTGTTTTGTTTTCATCTGTGTGGTGGGGTCCGCTTTTCCGCAGCCCTTCTCCACACCTTTCGCGGTGCCGGTGCCGGTTTCGTTTTCTCCCGAGACACGCCTCACGCGAGGCTAGGCCAGGCCAGGCGTGTCGGAGGACATGCCTTAGTGGACCCGAGAATCTGGAAAGCGGGAAAGTGTAACCGGTCTCTGCTTCCTTTCGACCTCGACGCGCTCTTCTCTTTCGATCTTTGCCTCCCTCCTCTGCTTCCGCTTCCGCTCCCCTTTCTGTTTTGTTTCTGTGGTGGAATTGGCGCTCTTTTCCGAGCGCTTCTCCGTCTCGCCACACACCTTTCGCGGTGCCGGTGCCGGTTTCGTTTTTATCCGAGACACGCCTAATGCGAGGCATGACCAGGCGTGTCGGAGGATACGATATGCTACTTAGTGGACACGAGAATGGGGGACGCTGTGCAGTCACTTATTCCTTTTGGCGTTCTTCCCAAGCCCTTCTCCATCTCGCTACACACCTTTCGCGGTGCCAGTCTCGTTTCTTCCCGAGACACGCGAGACACGACCGGCTTGGGCCAGGCGTGTGGGAGGATATGTTACTTAGTGGACGCGAGAATAGGGAACGCTGTGCGCGACCTCGACGCGCCCGATTCTGTTCTCCCTTCTCTTTCTTTCCGTGCCCTCCTTCCCTCCGCTTCTCTTTCTTTTCTGTTATGTTTTCTTTTTCTTCAGTGTGTGGTGGAGTTGGCGCCATTCCCCGAGTCCTTCTCCGTCTCGCCATCCACACGCTCAGAACCCGTCGTGGAGTCGTGCGAACCACGCGCTCTTCCCGTCCTTCCCATTCAGTCGCCCAGCCCCTCGCAAAGGTGGGGGTGCGGGAAGACCCATGGCTGCATCCAAGAACGCGCTATCGCTATCCAATTATGTAGCGTATTCGTTCTTCGTTCCTTCTCTCTGACTCACTCGCTCTCTCGCCTCTTTTCCTTCATTCCTACGTGTTGTTTTCTCTCATTCCTATCACTTGAACGTCTAGCCTATACTGACTAACGCACTCGTACTCTAGGACCCCGCCCAGGCTGAAGCCCTCCTCAACCAGCCCCTCGTCGCGCGGCACACCTCGCCCGATCCCATGGCCGTCGACTCGCCCTCCCCCTCCCCGTCTCTCAACCCCAACAACTCCAATAATTCCGGCTTCGGACTGGGCGCGACAGTCGGCACGCCCATCAAGCTCGCGCCCTCGGCGTCGGCATTCCGGCGCGGAGGCGCGAGTCCGTCGAAGCCCCCGGCGGCACAGGCACAGCAGGCATCGTCAGCGCAGGGCTGGGGTGCGGCGGCGGCAGCGCCTGCGACGCCTGTTGCGCCGGCGGAGAAGGCGGTGGGGAAGGGGGTGATTGGGCAGGTGTCGGATATGATTTTTGGGTGGTAGGGTAGGCGGGATGGGCTGGAGTAGGGTGGTCGGGTGGGGCGAATGGATGGGATGGATGTACGCCTCGTCTCTGATTTTTTTAAAAGAGTCGTTCCTGCTTTCCTCAGGGCGGTTAGGTCTGAGCCTTTCGCGCGCTGGCTCAGTGGTTTTGGCTACTCGGAAACTCGTTCAGGCTGAAATGCGCGAATCCGACCAGTCGACGACGACGTTGTGAAGCCGGATGGAGAAATTGCCTTTTCGGGAGTTTACGGCATTATCGGTTCTACCGGAACTTCTACCACCCACTTGGAGTTTGCTTGGAGTACCACCTGTTGTTCCTCGACGCTCGACCGTACTCTCAGTGTCGCAGTATTCGCAGCCTATCCTTATGGGGCGCCGTTTCCAGAAATTTGGTGCCATGAGATTCTCCCGCGACGCCTTCGTAAAAACGCCTTTCATCAGGGTTCATTTCATATCTGTGAACACGGCACTATGACCCGGACAGCTGTATACATTGAAGGCCGACCCCACTGCGACACAAGTATGACACGCCTGCTTTGCTGATTTGACCTCTTGCGGACGTTCTCGCGCCGTCTCAGTTCCCGGTATAACGTCCTTTTTGGTATTTGCCTGAAAATGAATGGAATGAATGCCTACGCCTGCCACCTCGGTGTCTTTCTTGTTTGTTTCGAGGGTAGGAATCCAAACCCGTGCCGGCAGTCGCATTGGTCTCCGTCGTCGTCAGTTCTGCTTTTCCCCTACTGCAACGTCGATCCAATATCGAAGGCACGCTATACTTCAGTGTAGTGCAGCAGTCTTTACTCAATCCTGGCGCAATGAATGGGCTCAAGGTCTTTTTTCTGTTTCCCGCTGAGCTCGGAAGATGCTTTGGCGCTCGAGCGGCCGAAGAGAATATTCTGCACCGCCTCTGGAAACTTGAAGATGTCACTGCTGTGGTACTTAGCTCCAGGACTCTGTCTCGGTCGTTCATCTCCGTTATTTTCTCGCCCACTGCAACGTCAAACCAATTTCGGAGACGCTCTATACCTCTTGAGCCTGGCATGGGCCCCCGCTGAATTCGGAGGATAGTTTGGCGTGGACACTGGACTGGCGCGCGAGTCGTTCGATCATGGTACCGCTGCTGCGCGTGAAGAGACTAGAATCATCTGCCCCTCGCATGTTACTGAAGAGAAGACGGCAGACAACAGTGCGCCAGTGCTTTGCCTATCCGACCCACAGCTAACTCTTAGTTCGGGTGGTAGGCAGAACGTCTTCTTCGGTCTTTGCTTGCAAATGGATGGAATTAATGCCTACACCCCACCACTCATGTGCTTTCTTGTTGGCAGGGTCACAGTGGCCCAACTTGTCCTAGCCCATCCCCACTGCCGGCAATGCGACCATCGCATGGATTTCGGTCGCGCACCCCCGTTCTTTTCTCCCCCGGGGCCCACTGCAAAGGCACTCTATACTTCTTGAGCAGGGCCACTGCTGGGCTCGGATGCTTTGGCGTGACCTGCGGCTCGAGCGGCCGAACAGAATGATCTGTATCGTTTCTAGAAACTCAAAATATCACTGCTGTGCTGCTACCTGGCTAGTCGCACCGGAGCTCCCGAGCGCCCGAGCTCGCCTACGACGACATTTACCCCGACAGCACGTCATCCCCACTGCTCAGACTACATACGCCCGACACTATTATTGCCCGCCTGCTCCTCGTGCCTTCTCAGCGTCATTGTGGGTACGTGCCTCAAACGTGCCTGTCGTCAGAACCCGAAGACCTTCCTATCACCGAACCCCCACCACGCGCGCGTCTAATACATTTAGAAAACAACGTGCTGGAGACTTCGACTTCTTTATTTCCAGGCCCACTTCTAACAAGATACCAAATCCGAAAGCATCGCGCGAATGGATGAATCATTGAATGACTCGAAGGCCAAGCCGCGGCCGGCACTGGGGAATCTAATCTTAATTCCAGCAATCACGCAGACAAGAAAATACCGCCGTAATATCATTCATATATATTCGCATCGGCGGCCGTGCGCAAGTGCAAAATGCGGGTCGGGCGGGCAATTTAGTATTTTATGGAGATGCCGATGGCGGTCTGGGCCCGGCCATGTACAGGACGCGACGACGACGACGACGACAGGTTGCATGGCCAAGTACGTCAGGAATTGGTGGCGGGTTGTCTGCGTGCTGGATGACGGGGACTACTGAGCGTCAATCGTCACGGAAGTAAGTATAGTTGCTATACGCGCAAGGAGGAATTAACAGATCCACACCCGCGCATACCGCGGTCCTGCGTGAGAAGGCGCCGGGGGTCGATTTGGGAGACGCAATATCGACAGCGGGGGCACTGAACTGTCCGAAACGCTGTGCAATAAATAAGGCGATATTTTTTGCTCTTTTCAGCTGTCGAAACATCGGCTTATTACTGGTTTGTAGGGTAGGCCCACGCTAAGTGCTAAGGACCGGGAGGCAGGTCGTCCGGCGCAACCGCGGGTACATTTGGAGGCACCTTTAACGACCGTGTGGCCTGCCCAGCGGTCCCGGAG
This sequence comes from Mycena olivaceomarginata, assembly GCA_029378375.1. Taxonomy (NCBI): domain Eukaryota; kingdom Fungi; phylum Basidiomycota; class Agaricomycetes; order Agaricales; family Mycenaceae; genus Mycena; species Mycena olivaceomarginata. The sequence continues at coordinate 483,545 of JARKIC010000085.1, forward strand.
CGATGATGCTATGCAGACTGGACGCGTGCGGTACTCGCTGCTTGGAGCCGGAAGATCGAGCTCATTCCTGCATGCACCCAGCAGGGCGCTCCAGCCCCAGCGTCCGTGAGTTTCAAACCACGGACTGCAAATGACAGGAGTGCCAATTGAAGGTTCTGAATCTCGTATTCGCTTTCCCCTCGCTTGGGTGAGATGAGGTGAGTTAGCAGGTATGACTCGGATTTGATATGACCGAAGTGCGAAATAGACGGTTGTGGGCCATCCGAGCCAGGTTGGCGGTGTGTGTTCGTCCGAGGAGGGACGCGTCTCCCAAGCCAAGTTCGAACATCGCAATCGGACAGGCGTATTTTTTTTTGTCTCACTTCAAAAGCCCGTCGAACTGAAACTTCTGTTATCTGTCCGCACAGAATTCGGCGTCCGAGGTACTGATTCGTTCAAACAACCTGGAATCGGACTTGGTGAACCCAATGGAGCGGGAAATTGCCGCCGCAGGATTAAAAATACGTCCAGGATACGGCCAGATTATTGCCACAGTCCGTCATCCGCCGTTCCCAACCAGTTTGAACCGGGTTGATGAGAGTGCGGTAATTCCGGGTAATACACGTCGTTTCTTCCGGAAATCGCGGCATTCTGCAGGTTGCTACCCATGAACCAGAAAAGCTAGATGTAATTCTACGTTGACCTACCGGCAGTGGAGGAATCGAGACCCCATTTGCGGAACGGTGAACCACGAGGCAATGCGAACCGCACGCCAAGTGAGTAATACACGGACCCGTGGTGGATCCGCAGCGTAGATTCAAGACTGTAATCGCTCTTGACCGCCGGCTGGTCTTGGTTATTATGTTTCTGGAGTGTTTATGGGACGGAAGTTCCGATCGCGAGGTCGTTCAACTTGGTATATTCTGGGCGGTTCCTGGCCAGATAAAGCACAAGTTATCGAATGACTGTCTCAGGCCACCATATGTATGTTTGAAAGATTCAAGAAATCATAATAATGGACTCTATTTATTAGGAAAGACTCGTGTTGAGCCAAGGTTGAGCAGATCCTCGGGAACATTTGCCCTATTCGGGGAACCGCCAATCTGCACCGTTCTTGGATCGGACTCTTGTCGGACTCCGTCACGAACGTGTCAGCCGTATAGACTACAGCAGCTGCTACGCTGCAGAGGTAGACGAGGCCGTCAACCTTAGCTGGTGGGTTGCTTGCAAAATCGCAAGCGCACTTTGTGGCGCGCGTTTCTCCGAACACCGGGTCCGGTTTGCGCGGCCATCGTAGCGACACGTTGCCGATATATCTTGCCATGTTTCATGCAGGTACTTTGTCCAGGCCTTTTCGAGATGTGGACCCGGCACTGTATCCGCTTCCGAGCGTGGCCGCATAATTGAACCTACATCGCCACTCCTCCTCCACCCCACGCCCCAGCTTCCGTGCGATTGAACCGCGGTCTGGAGAAGATCAGGGGAGATCACTTGATACGGAACGCAAAAGACAGTCTCCACGGGCCAGATCAGTAACTTGTTTGGGCGCGACCGAATCGTGGGATCCCGGACCTCTCTCATTCTGGCCACTTGCTCGCTTAATTTGCCTACCGCCAGTCCGTCAAAACCGCGTTATTCAGATGACACGACCATATAAGATGGGCCGGCTTTCAGAGCACGACAACATCGATTCTTTTACTCGTCAGCATGCAAAACGCACCTAAACGTCTGCGAGTTGCTATATGGTACGTATGAGCTGTTGTCTGCGGCAATCGGACACTAAACGTGTTGAACACAGCGGGGCGGGGATAGGTGGCCTCACACTTGCACTAGCACTCTCCCAATATCCCGATATCGAGGTCGAGCTTTATGACGCGGCAGCTACTCTCGCTGAGGTCGGAGCTGGAATCGGGATTTTTCCGCGTCCTTGGAAGATCATACAAATGCTCGGCCTCGAGAAAGATTTACTCGAAACGACCGAGCGTAAACCTGTTCAAGGGCTAGGTACGTGCTTCGGTGCCTTAGAGATTCTAAACTTACACAGAACATAGTCCCAGCCTTCAATTGGAAAAAAGGCGATCAACAAGCCGGCTTTACGTTCGCGACCCTGGTCACCAATGGTATTTGGCACCTTACGATCCGATCCTCTTGACGTCATTCTGTCTAATGTGCACCATTTATAGGTACATTGATAACACTACATCGAGCAGATTTCCAGCGTGTCCTGCTCAGACATCTTCCGAAATCGTGTCGAGTTAATTGCTCGAAGCGATTACGAACTTACACACAACGGGAATCTGGACCAACGGAACTCGTCTTTGAAGATGGCTCGAGAACATTTTGCGACGTACTGTAAGTTCACTCTTAGGTCTACGCGCAAATTCTGATCTTATCTCTTGTAGGGTCGGTGCGGATGGCTTGAAATCGTCCACACGTTCGGCGTTTCTGAGCGAGCGAGCCAACTGGATGCAGGGGCGACGGCGGTGGCAAGAGGCGGCGGAGATAGCGTCCTGCATAGACCCCGTCTGGAGTGGTACGATTGCATATCGAGCGCTAATCCCAGGGGATCGCCTGAAAGCCACGGCGCCTGGCCACCCGGTTCTGACTACCCCTACTCAGGTATTCCAAGTTTTTTTTACTCGAAAAAATACCAGCTAACCTGAAACTTTTAGTACCTGGGGAAGAATGGCGTTGGTGATTTTATCCATCTCCTCCAATTTGTCTTATATCTTCCCAGTATATCATCGCGTATCCTATATCTCACGGGAAGATCATAAATTTCGTTGCCTTCGTCTGTCGACATGACCTCGAGAACACCAAGTTTGACGGTCCATGGATGGGCCCCAGCGACACATCTGAATTTTCCGGGTTTTTTGCGCACTGGGAGCCCGAAGTGCAGGCGCTCATACATGCAAGTATTCCTTATGGCCCCAAGATTCTCGCTCATCTGCTCGTAGTGCGTGGAGAAGCCGTTACGATGGGCTATACACACCGTGAAGCCTCTTCGATCCTTTGTCTCGGGACGTACGGTGCTCATCGGTGATGCAGTGCGTCTCTTATTCTAGTAGTCAATACCCGTATTCATTTCTGTGCAGGCACACGCAATGACACCACATCAGGGGCAAGTGGGCGCGCCTTCCCTCGCCTTGTCCCGTCTGACCACTCTTCTACAGCTCTGGCGCCGGGCAGGCCATCGAGGTAACTTGCCTCTTTGTATCGCCGGATCATATCTAATGCTTCTCAGGATGCGTATATTCTTGCCACCGTCCTCGGACACCGGCGAACGACACGGGCGAACCTCCCTCGTGCCCTGCGCATCTTTGACGAAATACGGCGTCCAGCGGCCACCGCCGTTGTCGAAGCTTCTCGAATGAACGGGCGCTACTTCAGCTTCGAGGTGGACGGCATCGACTTCGCCCGCTACAGCGGCCCGCAACTATGGGACAAACTGCAAAATCTCAGTGGTGCGCTGGTCAAGAATTGGGAGTGGAGTGCGTTTTCTCTCTCTCTCGTCTTTCACATGCACCGCGGATGCAATCTAATCTTGGCGTTGTTTTCAGCTTGGACTACATCAGTGGACGGGTCAATACAGGATGCGCTCCGTATGTTGGAAGGGCCTGATTTTTGATCGCTTGTACATTTTCCCGATGGAATCGCATTTCCGCAGCGAGGAATCTTAAGTATCTGATCGACTGTCTGGTGTATTCACTGGATTTCTGACTGTACTGGGAATAGGTCTGATATTACTGCCATCCCCTTGTTCCGAGGAAGTCGCGGCAGCCTAGGCACCAACGAACATCGCGTATCAATTCTTCAATCCTACTTATCACGGGATCGCGTTGCTTTCCTCCACATGTCGTACCGGTGACCTGCGCGTATGTGCCTGGCCACTTGCGGCTAACTGTAAATAAAGATAAGCCCGGTGATGACCGCATTTGTCAAATTCGACTTGTCTATGAAAATATTTGAGGTAGAAAACTCGAGCACACTGGCGTATGTACACGATGTACACCGTGTGCACCCCACGTTCAAAATGCCCTTCTCCTGAGCATAAGCACACAAGTGCCAAGTTGGTCTTAATCTGTGCTCCTGCTTCCTGAACTCCATAAGCTGACTTGTTTAGGAACTGGTGTTATGGACTCTACTTATACGTAATACAACTGAAGATGAAAAAACAGCGCTGTCACCCTCAAATAACCAAATATGTATGTGAGTAGATATAGTATTCACAAGGGTCCAAGGGAATGTACGAATAATTCCCTATCTCATCAAAAGGGCCGCGCCCATTCCGACAGCCGCAAATATCACCGACAGCACTACAGGAGCTTCGAGGCGGGGACTCGCGCTCGGTTCACTACCATGGCTCGTACTGCCCTTGCCGTTAAGACTGGCGTTGTGTCCGTTCGACGTAGCCAGCACAGTCGGATCCACCGTTGCTATACCCCATTTTTGAGCGACCTTGACAGATAAAAATACGAAAGAAAAGCCCACCGGTGTTCCTGGTCTGCGTCTTTGCAGTGGTGGCGAAGGTAAGTGTCGACGATGTTTCGCTCTCAGAATAGACGGCGTCGTTGAGGAAGATCAGCGCGAAGCCGGGGGCTGGGACTTTGATGGAACATGTCTTTGCGCTGGTGTCGCACTGGACGGTCTTGATGTCCTCTGCACCCACGAGGCGCCCATCCGACTCGAAGAAGCTGCCGAAAGTCTACAGCAGCCACAGTGAATATCACAGACAAGAAGTGACTAGGAATATTAATCGCACCTGGCCGGCCCACGTATAGCCTCCCTTCTGGCTGACGCTCGTCGCCGCCAGGTATTTGACCTTCACCTGGGCGGGCGTCGTCCCGCCGGCAATTGATACGACGACATTCAGATCGCTCGCACCGGTGGGGTCGTCGACATAGTTGAAGGCTGCCACGCGGACGGGGACGCCGTTCTCGTATAATCCGTAGATCGGTGTGTGGGGGCTGGTGCCGTTGATTCTCAGGTCCAGCACCTGAGTAAGGTTCGACGGGCCTATCGCCTCAGCCATGACCAGGGCAGAATAATAGATGGGCCCGATGGACCACTGACGGAACGTCGACTCGTTCGTAGGTGGGGCTGTAGGGGGTGAGATTACATGGCGACTAGGTCGATATTAAACGGCTTACCCGTAAAAGGCTGCAAGAAAGGTAAACGTCAGCAACAGCTTAGCGCTTCATGAAGGTATACGCAACGTTATAGAATACATGCTGCCCACCCGTGTGGAACATCGCGCCGGAGAAGAATTGGAGTGCGCCATTTGCAACGCGTAGTCCAACCCCCACAGGGCTGCACCGAAGACATCGGAGACACCGACGATACCACCGCACGCCGCCTACCAGGTTACATCAGGAATTGATGCGACAGCCGCAAATGGAAACGTACGGAGTTGGTCTCCATCATCAATAGCCGTTTGCCTTTTGTTTGGGCGAACGCTGTGCTGTTAATATACGGCCCCAGCAGGTTGACACTTGTATCGTGCGTGAGGAAATTTGGGAACTCGGCTTTGCGGGTCCAGGATCTTCTCCCCGTCATGGACTGCCGGCGCCGCAGTTCGACTCGGGATACCTGGGTGCATGACCAGGTAAGTCCAAGGCGAAAAAAAGGGGGGGAAAAGGCTGACCTTTCCATGGCCAAGAAGGCAAGGTTATCGTTGTATGTATCGACCAGACCTGTCGCCCATATCTGATCGGGCGTCCAGTCGGCCCCCCAGGCGATGTTCGGCGCCACAAGGAGCTGCTTCGCTCTTCCAGTTGTATCCAGGCCCGAGGCCGCCAGCTGCGTCAGGAAGTCGCTCATCTCCCCGTAGTAGTCGAACGGTGTGTACGGAGCGATGCGGTGCTGGTGGCGGACATACAAGTCCGGCTCGTTGGCCGCTTGGAGGCCGAGGAGATGGTCGCCAAGGATGTCCACTGCAGCGGGGACGATAGCAAGATCAAACGGCTTGGTGACGAACCAAGGGACGCCCAGGAACCACCCCACATTGACCAGCGACGAGATGTTGCCCATCATGTACAACAGCTCCCGGGTAAAATCAAGGGGCGGTGTGTTGGTCGTCCCAAATATCCCGGGTAAGATTCTTTTGCAAGATGCGATTTGTCCGGGAGCTGGTCGACGAGCTTCGCCACCTCTTGAGTGTTCCCGCCAACGCGGATTCGGACGGATCCGGCTCGCTGTTGGATGTTGGCCATGAGGTTAAGGAAGGGGACTTGTAAATGCGTCGAGTTTTTCCCCACTTGAAAGACGGTCAGAGAGCGTAGACAAATGATCTGTGGTGGGCGACGAACAAATTTGATTCGTCACGGACATCTCGATTGAGAATCCCATGAACGCGCCCGACTGGGTGACAGATAGCCCGGCGTTCCGCCATTCTGCAGCTGCACGGGAATCGTCGAAAGGATCGCTGGCGTCGGGACAGGCGGGGGAATGAGGGTCGTTGGGTTATATGCTTGGACACCCGAGTATTGAGCGCAGGCACAGAAGTCGTGGCGAAATGTGCCTGATTGTTGGCGTGGTACACTGTAATCTCACACTGGCCGGGGACCAGAACGAGGAGCAGAAGGAAACCTAAGGAGCGGATGGGCAGCCGGAGGCCCATAATTTGTGCGCAGAGTAATTGGGGAGCGGAAAGGAAGTGTTAGAAGATATCGCCAACAGTTAAATGACATCGGCAGTGCAGCTGAATAAACTCACGGTCTTGATCGGCGTGTTGTAATAGGCCCAGGTTGTCACTACGCCCGCGAGCTGCCACATTGGGTGCGCGCGGGACGCGCCGCTCTGATAGTCGACACAGACGGTGGGTAAAAAGACCCGTCAACCTTTCGTTGTATGCCTACAATTTCCGGCTCGCAAAACTTGGTGAAGTTGTTCGAGACACGAGACAGCTCGTTTGATGGTTGATGGCGCAAAGATCAGAATACTCATTCAATGGTCGAATAGCAGCAGGAATAGCTCGGTGATTTTCTCCCAGAAGATTGTCGCACGCGGGCTTAACATGCCGCCAGACGCCCTACAGTGCCCAAGAGGTGAGCGATCTCTGGATCGTGGAAATCGTTCCCACGACCACCCACCCCCCCAAAAAAGGAAAGTGTTTGGCTCAGGCAAATAGCGGCGATCAACGGCATCATATTCTTTGCTTCCACTACTACGCGCTACGCGTCGCGCACAAACTGCAAGTGATACGTGCTACAACGCGTTTCACGCGATGTATCTGCTAATCCTACCTCTTATCCAACCCTTCAACCCTGCAAACAGTATGGAAGCTTGACTCTGTACATACTGTACATTCTCCGCCGGTAAATAATGCACATAATGCGGATACACTTTCTTGGGGTCCATCAGACACGTCGCGCGATGACCCAAAATCTTGAGAGAGGACAGGCTAGTGAAGGAACCAGGGAGGTTCAACGTCCAAAGTGCTTGAACTACGTGGCTGGGTGCCGCAGATCAGCCGAGCGGCGCCACTGACAGTCTCGTAACATTGATGGCATCCCAAGATCCAGATCTTGCTCACCTCTTGCAGTGGCCTACCGCGATGCCATCCACGATGCGGCAGAGCCATATGTCCGGTCTGGGCTCGTTCCAAAATATCGGCACAAGCGGCGAAAGGATAAGAAGGCCTTGTTTGAACCCTCGGCCACTTCGGACAACTTGAAGGATTCCGTCTTGACTGTTCATTTCGAGTTTTGTAGGCGAGCGCAAACCTGGATGATTAATATTTGTCGCTGTTTCGGCCCGGGCGTTTTGATGCGCCACGTGCCACGCGGGATCTCACGGCTTCAGAGCGGTGCTTCTCCCGAATCGATTCGCCTTCCTCCGTTCCATGGCATCGCAATCCTCTAAAGTCGAGGAAATAATCGACACGACCCAGGAGCATCCCTCCGACTCCGATTCCGAGGTCGACAACACACCGGAAGTGCCAGACGCAGCAACCCCTTCCACTTCGTCAAAGAAGAAAAAGAAGAAGAAATCGAAAGCTGCGAGGGCCCTGGCTGCTATCCGAAACAAGTCTGAAATACCCTCGGAGCTGGTGGAGCATGTTTGGACGCGGTCAAGGCGGATGGCTGGCGGGGGGAGCGCCGACGCAACCGAGGAAAATGTGCGCCAGGCCTTGGAGCAGATGAAGATCATGGATGTTGTGAAAGGCAAAGCCGGAATCGGTGGTCACAACAAAAAGGACATGGGTACGCACAAGGTTGGTACTGCCATATACACGATGATATCGGCGTTCTAATTCTCGATAGTTTTGGGCGACACAACCCGTTCCGCAGCTAGGTAGACTGATCAGACAAATTTCTTCGATCCGTTCCTGACATACCTCACCCAAGGGGAGGGTCCCCCACTTGACGATGGGTATATCGAGCCGTCGAAACCGCGCGAAGAAGTTCGCCAGGAGCCCTACCCACTGCCCAAAGACTTTGAGTGGAGTACGCTGGATATTAACGATCCGAAGCAAGTGAGTCACTGCCCTTCTCATTGAGAAAAATGTCTTATTCGATCTAGAATCAAGAGGTTTATGATCTCTTGTCTCTGCACTATGTCGAAGACGACCATGCTTCGTTCCGGTTCGATATAGCGCAGAATTTTTGCAATGGTACCGTTTTCGTACCGCGGTTACAGCTCAAATTCATGACGAGTCAGGGCTCTTACACCTCCGGGGTATTTCAAGGAATGGCATGTCGGTGTACGGGTCTCTTCTAGCAAAAAGCTTGTGGCTTTTATCTCTGGAGTGCCAATAACGCTCAGAGTTCGCGGCAAGTGAGTCTGTTGATGTGTCAACTCCGCCTCCATATTGACGGTACTTTCAAGGGTTTTAACGCCAGCGAGATCAACTACCTTTGCGTCCATAAGAAACTCCGGTCGAACGCCTTACGCCCGTGTTGATCCAGGAAGTAACACGGCAAGTTAATCTGCAGGGGATATTCCAAGCGATATATACGGCCGCAGCTGTCATCCCTACCCCCATCGCAGTGTGCCGGTGAGCGTCTTTGTCTTCGTTTTGGCCGGTCTGACGAGGGACTTGCAGATACTATCACCGGCCTCTCAACACCTCCAAGCTGCTCGACGTCGGTTTTACATTCGTCCCTCGGAATATGACGGTTGCTCGGATGATTCGGATGAACAAAGTGCCCGACACTCCGACTCTCAAAGTAAGGCCAATAAAAGACAAGGACGTGGTATCGGTGGCAGCTCTCTTCACAAGATACATGCGACGGTTTGATATGGTGCCAGTAATGGGCCTGGAGGACGTGCGACACCAATCTTGAGTGGTCAAGGCACCGG